>JXTB01000029.1:1146616-1251678 GCA_002914805.1 Parasponia andersonii
TAGCCGAAGCGTTCCGCCGGTTCAGCCGTTTCAAGTTTTGCCTATCCGGATCAATTGAAGCTCTTTCTTTATCTTTCACATACTATTTCTCTTTTAGTTTTCTCTGACTCAACTCATCTCTCTCTTAAACTTTTCTACCAAAGCCCATTTAATAAAATCTTGCCCATAATCTTTTCTACCTTATTCATTTTACGCTAACACATACCAGTTTGTTAATTTTTGTGTCACGTATATACAGGGTACCAATCTAATAAATAATTTTTTTTTTTTTTACCTATGCATATAGGTATCAATTTGATCAATAAAAATTTAGTATACATATTTTTTTATTGTAAAAAATAAAAAAGAGAAAGAGTATTAATAATGCACGTCTTTTCGTACACTTTATTGTAACGATTAGATGGTGATTGTTTTTCATGCATTTCATTGTAACTATTGAATCACCGTTAGATATTTATTCAACGACTAAAACCAAAATATCTACAGTAAAAAAATAAAATACATATTGGATTGCAACCATATATATATATATATATGTACGTATGTATATATAAAGTTTCATAATTTGCTCTTCAATCCGAGCTCCATTGAATTCTGTTTCTCGTTTGACCACCAGATCATCGTCATCGTTACTTTCAACATATCATTTCTCTTTTCTTTCCTTCCCCACTAAGTTTGTGTTTCTTAACCATTCTTGGTTTTATTAATTTTATCATCTTTTCTTTTATTTGGTTCAACTCTTCACCGTAAACATAACTATCTCATCATCACATATACTTACTGGGCCATCAAGTTTCAACACTCATCTTCACATGTATTATTATTATTATTATTATTATTATTATTATTATTATGCAGATTTTAAAAATGTTGAACTGTTCACCTTATTATTTTTTATTATTTTAAATATTTGTATTTATTATTCTAAATATTTGTAGAGACTATAAATATTGTAGTAACATTTAAATTCTGCATTTTAAATACTCGCAGAATTGTTTAGTAAGTTGAGTTATAGCGTATACGACTTTATATTTGCAATCGTTTACATCAAATTCAGTATTTTTATTTTCTTTTATCTTTGACAATATAGCTAGAATCATCTATGTCAAATATCTAATTTTCTAGTTTTTTATTTGTAATATCGTTTATTTATAATTCTGATTGAATGGCTGGGATCACTTGTGTCAGAAAAACTAACCATTTTTTTTTGCTTGTTTCTAATTATATGGCTAGTGTCACCTGCATCAGATTTATTGGGTATCTAATATGTAGCGATGGTCATCGAAACAGTTACATCTGTTTACTTGCAGGTTGAACTTGCAGGTTGAACTATCAAAGATACAATAATTTTCTGATACGTGGAATTGTATTGTTACAATTTTTCACATCATTTTCTCCATTTCTACCACTATCTTGGTTATCATTAATTAAATATTTTTACGCTTAATTAATTTTTCTCTAATTAAATCACAAAAAAACACCGGAGCAAAGTAAAGAATATGTTTATTATGAAAATAATTTTTGAATATGTTTATGATTGTGATGTTAGTATTTGTTACTTCTGTTAAGATTTAGTTTATTTTTATAAGTAATTAAAGAGTTGAACTTAAAGATACTTTTCGAGTGTGGGACTACATGTGGTTTAAGAGAATCATCAATAAACAAAATATGCTTCAACTTCCGTAATGGTTTATATCAATATATGTTGCATATGTGGCTATTAGTTCAAGTTTTCTTAATTATTCAATTATAATTAGCTTCTTGGGATTACGGGATAGATTGTATGACACATACTTGTAATGCTAGGACTTTTGATAAACTATGTAAATGCAGAAATTTATATTAGAATTAATAATCTTGTTACTATTCAGATTAGAATAGTCTGAAATTTTATAGATAAGTTGTATTTAATCAAATTCTGAGAAATGTATGAAACCAAGAGAGAGCAACAATAACCTAGAGAGACTATTGGGTTTTAATGGTAGGGAAAAATTAAGAGCAAGTAATTAGGAGCTTTTGGGATTTTTGGATTGGTGAAATAATAGGTATAATTATGGGATCTTAAGGTTTTCTAAAACATGCAAATTGAGAGTTTAATTTATAGTGTCCCGCGAATGTAAGTAATTGGGCGAACCGTATCTTTTCCCAAAATTATAATCTTATAAGTTGTAGCAGGGTAGGAGTCTAGAGCTCACATATTAAAGAAAATGAGAGCAATGGCGGGCAAGATTCATTGATGCTAAGTGGATTTGCTTGCATCCCATTGATTCAGGCAGCCAGAGGAACTACCGTAAAATGTGATTATTTGTTTGTTTGATTTACTTTAATTATGTACTTAATGCTTATTAATTAATATTTCTTTATCAAAAAGGGGTAAATTTTTAAGGCTACTAAAAGCTATAATTTGTGTAACATCAATAGAATTAATATATTCTCCTGATTAATTTTGTAGAACTAAATCCATCAGCAAAAGGAGAATTTATTTCTATGGATGTTTCATCATACCATATCCTACATCTGTACACTTATTTATGCTGTCGTTGTTTTTTTTTTTTTTTTTTGGAGGGGAAGTTTTTTGTTATTATCATTAATATTGTTATTATTATTATATTTAAATCTTCTAAGATTCAAATCTGAGAAAATTTATGTTGTCAAAGATTCCTCCCGACAAATGATTTATTATTCGATTAAAGAGCTAACTTAAGTGGTGTACCTTGATTTAAAAGAGTAAAAGAGGTGTTTTAGTTGGAGCTCTATTTGTATCTAGTATAAATTTACTTGCACATTATGTAGATCTTGTGTACGAGTTTTTTCTCCCTAAATGTCAGTCAAATCCAATGCTTAAGTCGATTGTTTTATACTATGGTTTACTTCTAGTTCAACTTTTGTATTTTATTGATGATAAGAATGAATGAAATTATTTCATATAAACTTAGCCACTAACTTTTCATTATAGTTTTATACAATCTTTGGTATAATATAGCGAAATAATCCATCACACACGGTCGTTTATTTTGAAAAGTCATCATCCTTAATTTAGTCATTTGATGAAGAAACTAACCACTTAAATTGATCTTGTTCTTTGAACTACTTGCATCTTTATGGAGAGAGTAAGAATTATAAAAAAATTTTCCCTCAACATCTTGTAAACCCAAAATTCTCATATTGAATCTTTATAACTTTATAGTAGTTCCTCAAAACTTTTTACGTATAAAAATTGAAAATTGTTAATGTAATGGTATATTCTTTCAGCTGGTACAAGTCATAGGAATGTTTTCTCACCTAAAAAGCTCCTCATAAACGAAATGTGATTCTAGTGAGGGAACTTCTCACTCTTTTTCGTTCTTTTTTTTTTTTTTTTTTGGTGGTCTTAAAGATTGTTTAGCTTTGAAGAACTTTACTTTATGGCGTTTGATTTTGGAATAGCTTTTTCTCTTTTAGACCTTTTTGTGATCCATTACGACGGTCAGTGGTCTGGGTACTGTAGCTCAAAGAAAGGGTAAAGCAGTGTTTTAAAAGACCAGGCTTAGTAGTAGTTGTTGGGCCAAGAAATTTGGTAGTGCACCGGGTTGCGGGTTGCGGGTTGCGGGTTGGACAAGCAGAATAGTTGCTTTAAGGTGTGTTAAGGAACTGTTATTTAAGCTTGTACTAGGACTCTTTGTGGTCCGATCAAAATAAAATTTATAGCTTTTAGTAGTATATGCCTAACCAACATTTGAGCAAAGGACCACGTTAACGTTACCTTTGTTAATCCGTTACCCAAAAAAATTGTGATAAAAAATGGTTTTGGAGAACAATGAGAAGGATTAAAACAACTTAAATAATTAGGGACTCGCCTTAGGTTCTGTTACAAATTAATAAACACGATCCTAAGTGTTACTTATAATTTTAGCAACAATTGTTGACTTGAGTCAAATAAATTCCAAGGGTTTATTTTTTTTCCCCGAAGAATCCTAAGTACTAGAAAATAGGATACAATATGTAATGCTTGGATTTTCCCTTTATTTCCACCCTAAATAAAGTGACCGTTGTATCATATTAATAATCTTTCAAAGACAAATTGGTAGGCCAGTTTAGAACTTTAGCCATTTAGAACGCATTTAATGTGACTAACGAAGAGCTAAAATTGATATTCAGCCAAAATAATAATAATAATAATAACTAAGGGACTATTATTGAAGGCAAAATAAAGGCAACAATATTCAGAACCTCATTGGAATGTTGTTTCTTCTGGGCCTTTCTTGTTCTTGTAGCAAGTTAATGGGAGAATACAACTCATTCTCATATTACATTATTGTGTATAGGACACGTGGCATTCTCACACCGTTTTACAAACATTGAAAGACAAAAAGAACAAAGAAAAAGTATGAACACTGAAAACACAGAGACATTGTCCAGATTCTTGAAGGAAATATTCCTCGCCTCATATCTACCCATCTATTGTTTAAGTTGCTAAACTTTTCATTTAGTCGGTATATTTGGGATTCAAAGAATATCCTAGTACCCCCTTTTGGTATTTGGTGGGGTAGTATTGTCATGTTTGAGGAAGCAATGCCATGTTCTTAGCTTTGCCTTATGGTTCCCCTAGTTAGCTTTGGACAAATCCTTGGGAAGCATTCCATGAGGGGAAAATGCTTTTATTGTAGCAACTGGGAAATTGTTAGAATAATAAACTAGCAAATAATGTTATTCATTTCACTGATTAAATACTTTGGAACCTTGATTACAATTGACAAGAAATAATGTAAAGACTACAGGTAACCAAAACCTAGACAAAAGAAAAAGAGGAAATATTGAAAATTCACATCAGTTCCCCCTATTATACCTTGAAATATACACTCAACTCTTTGAAAAACAAGTTGAATATTTGACAACAAGAGGAAAAACCCAAAACCAATCTAAGACATATATTCTCACTCAAACTATGAACCCAAAAAAAAAAAAAGAAAAAGAAAAATCTCTTAGGAAAAAAAAAAGTGTACTTCAATACTCAACCTCTGAAAAAATTTTCTCAAACAAGACCATAGATTTCTCCTGTGAACTTCATCTTGTTGCGATATCTTCTTCTCCTTTGGAGGAGTGCTTTGGAACCCACCAAACTCTTAAACTCTTATCTAAACTTCCACTGTATAACAAGAACCCACCACCCACATTATTTGGTGATGCTTGTAAACACTTAACTGGGCCTTCATGGCCACTAATAACCCCAACTTTACAAACCTTACCATAAGCTTGTCTCTTCCATATTCCTATACTCTTATCAGCCGAGCCACTACACACGAACTCCCCTACTAAAGACATACTCAACACAGCCATTTGATGAGCTTTCATCTCACACACAAGCTTCCAACTAGTAAAATCACAAGTCCCTTCCCACCCCATCAAAAAACCATCCGAACCGCCGGCGTAAACCCACTTACCGTCCTCCGAAACCACGACCGAATTAACCGAAACATCCTTATGACCCTCCAAAATACCCTTTAGAGAATGTGAAGTACTACTTTTCCCTTCTTTACCCCAAGCTTTGATCTTTCCATCAGCTGAAGCTGAATACACTGTGCCTTTACTTGCTACCAAACCATTAATGGCATCATCATGAGCCTTAATAGATTCTAAGCACTTCAAATCCGAAACCCGCCAAACTTTTAAGGTCTTATCCCATGAACCAGAATAAATCAGCTCATTATAGATCGCCAAACAAGATATACTATCCGCGTGTTCAATCCATAATTTCTTATGGTGTCTTCTAGTTTGAACATAGTTGCTCTGTTTCATGAACTTCCCCAGATAGTCTTTCGTCGTCGGAAGCGTATCGATGAGGCGAAAAACATTCTCTGATCTCCGAGAGACCTTCCAAACTCGTATCCTACTATCTTGGTGAGCTGTGAAGACCTTGTTCCCTGTTGTGACAAGAGCTTTGACCGATCCATCTCCATGTCCAAACTTGGTGAAAAGCCTTAAATCAGGCTGCTGCCACACTATGATATCTTTCCCCTGAGAAGCACTGAGTATAAACTCGCCGCATAAGGCCAGGCAAGAGACAGAGCCAATATGGCCCGAGAGAACCGCTAGCGATTTGTATGAGAAAAATTCGCAAAAGGGTTTGTTCTGAAATTGATATTTGACATCTAGGAGATCGAAAGGAGCGGATGTTGGCGGGTTTTCGATGTCGTCGGCTTCGCTGCTTCTGCTACTGCTGCTGCTGCTGCTGCTTCTGCTACTGCTACTGCTTGTTATTGATGCAGATAGTAATGGGGTCACTGCCATTTTGGTTTCCAAAACGGTTGGATTCATTTTGATGAAGTGTTCTTTTCTCTTTGATCAAATGATCAAAATGGGTCCAAAAGAATAAAAAGAGGAAAAGGAGAAGGGAGCGTAGTTGTAAAGGCGGGGGAGCTAAAGAGCACGGATTTCTTGTTGGAAAGAGAGTTTTGGTGAATTGGTATGATTTGTTTAAATGGAGGAGAAGGGGAGGTGCAACGGTTACATTGACAAATAGTATTTACTTATGTAAAGTAGGTAGTTTATGGGACCACCACTTCTTTTCTTCTTTTGTTTTTTCTTTTATTAATGGAAGATTGAGATGTTGAGACTTTTTTTTTATTATTATTTTCTATTTGGGACTTTGTCTGTTGGCCAATGATAGCATGACATGTTTTGTGGTTTGACACGTATACATCAGGCATTCTCACGTGTCATGTGATTTTCCAAGTATCCTTAGTTATCAGGCAACAGCAGAGAAATATAGAATTATTTTGGCAATACTGTAATTTGTTTCTTTTGCTGGCTATATACGCAAATGCTTTTAGTTGTAACACTTGTTAAAAGCTCTTACATTAATTAATATTTTGAATCTCATGGAACCAAAAAAAGAAAAAGAATAAAGAAAATCTTCAAGAGGTCATGAACTTATGATCATTCAAATTCACTGTATGGTAAATTCTATGACCCTTAAATTGTCCTATAACATCTACTGAAAAGCTCCCGAGACTTGAGTTTTATGCTGAAAATGGATTAAGGAGTACATGTTGCTTGTTTTGGTAATTTACTTTGGCCAATAGTTTGGTCTATAACCACTGAAAATGTCAGGTTTGGATTGGACAATGTTGGACTTCTGAAGTTGACCATAGGCCAAGAATACGATTCTTCTTGTATTATCAACCATATTAGAATTTCAAACATTCCCCCCTTCAAACATGGAAAGAAATGAAATCTTTGCTTCCACTTGAATTCCACTATATATTTTTAATGGTTTTGTTAGAATACTTTTAGTTTATATTCTATTCATAAACTTCCTTTATGCCTTTACAAACAAATAAATCATGGTGGAATGCTTGATAATGGAGGACAAAAATATATTAAAAGGTTCATTGCTCGCAGTTGTTGAAAACTTATTATCATTAGATCACATGAATCACATTCCCATGCCAATCAAGACTTCAATTGGACTTTCTTTTAATTTGTTCTCCGCCTAAATGGACCTTTCAAAGCAAAAAAAAAAGTAAGAAATCTTGGAAAAGTTTAATTAATCTAGTGCTTTAGGTTAGTATTTTAATCTATAGCTTTGGGTTTAAAAATTGCTTGCCCACTCAAAATACTTGGGAATACTTTAGATGATTGGAAGAAATAAAAAGAAGTTTTTCAGAAAATAAAAGATCAGTAGAAACTTCAACAATGAAAAGATAAACTTTTTTCAATATGAGATTCAATCTCTTATTGTTAGCGTTTGGTGGAGCGGTGACGAGAAGTCAAAAAAATTTACTAGTGAAGATGGGAGAAACTCTACATGGCTAAAAGGACAGAGGTACGGGGTTTAGAGATTTTGAAGCTTTCAATCAAGCTTTATTAGCTATGTAAGAGTGGCGTCTACTTCAAAATCCTAACTCTCTTGTTAGTCGAGTGCTCAAGCCTAAGTACTTTTCAAATGTTTCTTTCTTGAAAGCTCCTCTTATAGGTCTGTCTTTTTTTTTTTTACTTAGAGAAATATCATTTGGGGTAGAGAAGCTCTAAAACTTGGAATTCGAGCTCGTGTGGGCAATGGTCGTAACATCAGATTATTTGGCGATCCTTAGATATCTCTTCCTCATTTCTTTCAGCCTATCACTATAGTAAATGAGGTTATTCAAAATTGGTTTGTTGCTGATATTATTCTTCCTCACCTTTGTCGATGGAATGAGGATTTGATTAATAATATTTTTTGGGAGGTTGATCGTCCTGATATTTTGTGTAATTTTTTGGGAAAAGAGCCATGTGAAGATTCGTGATTTTAGCATTATGACTCAAAAGAGATTTATAATGATAACTTAGGTTATCAGGTCATTATGGAGAGAAGGAAAGATGTGAGATCTTCATGTGATAGCAAGGATAAAACTTGTGGTCCTTTATTTGGAGTCTTAATATCCCAAACAAAACAAAAATTTTCCTTTAGAGGTGTTATCATAATATCTTTGTCTTAGAAAATAATTCTCTTAACGCTATCTGAGCAGTTCAAATCAAGAGTAACGATTTGTCCGTAATCAATTTTATTGTTGCGGATATTATTTTTCTATTGAGTATTAACAAAAGTGATTCTTGCTACTTTGTTCGTCGTTCGAGAAATAAAATAGCTCATTCACTAGTTAAAATTAGTTCTTCTATGAGCTTTTCTATATTTTATTTTGGAGAAATTCCTAATTATATTACCACAAATGACATGACTTACACTTCTAATATAATTATCCTTTTCTTAAAAAAAGTATAAATAGCACCACTTTTGTCACTATTTTTCTAATATATTGGTATTTTATTATTCAGTTCATTGGCTCTCAATATTAAAAACATCAAATGGCCAAGGTCGGCTATAGGGAATTAGAAAAACATTAACACATGAAGCCTCGTATTCTGTAGGTTTCATTATAAATTTTCCGAAGCTTCTCACATAGGCACATGGAACAATGTGTTTCCCAATGGGGTGGTATATAGAGAGAAGTTACCAAGAAACTCTACACCACAAAAAGGAAAAGAGAGAGTATATTTTATTTTAATACAGTCACTTGCTTTTTTTGTTTCTTTTCCTTTTTTTAAACCAAAAAAGTGGGAATTTGTTGTTAATGGTAGGCTAAAGTTTCAATTAGTTAATTTGTTGTTAATGTTATTTTAAGGTTTCAATTAGTGACAAAGTGCTACGAAAATGACAAGCATAAATAATCTCACATAAGTGACACGTTTCAAGGATCATTGAACTTGGCTTCTGTATGTTTTTGCAGGGTGCAATATTGTTTGTGATTGGAGAGGAAAGAACAAATAAGAGTGAGAGGAAGTGGCCATATACTCCTTGGAATTTTTTAACTACAGATTCTTTGATCTTAGGATCAGAGTTTTATAGCAAAATTAATACGATTTTATTCCTCCAAGAGTGTCTTGCTTACATGTAATATGGACTCAAAATTTAGACAAAGATCAAAATAGAGAGCTTTCTTGAAAGCAATGTAAAAGGCTTAGAAAAATAGAGCAAGATTGTTGGTTGGGCTACTATTCTTTGATCATTATATTTGCTAATAAACATATGAATCTGCTATGTGTTAAAAAGGTGTTAAAAAAGCAATATTTGAACTTATTTTAGACGGTGGTCGGTGGATTTGGTCAGATGGCTTAGTTTTCATAACAAGGCATGCATGTTGAGGCTTTAATCAGACCAAGGCTTTTGAGTTGAGCTGAGTCTTTTCTGGGATATGTAAGTTCAATGATCAATCAGTCTAACTTCTATACTGCTATTAGAAGGGGGTTAAAATGACAATAGAAAAATATTAAGGCATGGCTTTTTAATAACTCGCGATATAAAATCAACACTTTTCAGTTGTGTTATGTCTTGAAGCAAGCTCCACCTGGTAGTTACTCCTTGCCGACCAATTCTGATGAACATATTCCTATATATGTATGTACTTGTTTATGTTGGTAGACAAGGTCAGAAATTATTTGTTTATATATTTTCTGTGACATCATCAAAATGCTTCACGTTGCTTTTCAGTTGTGTGAATGAATCTGTCCCCAACATGAAAAGGGACATCTAGTAAAAAAAAAAAAAATAATGATGGTATCTATATACTTTAAAGTCTTAAAGTAAGCGTGTTTGTCGTAATTGTGTTTCAATAGGTCTTATATAAAGTGAGTCAATATGATTTTAATTTGTTTTGTTATCATACTTAATTCAGAATATGATGAAATATTCTGTATTCATGACAAATGTATTCTTTATTATACGATTTTGTTAGTTCATTATTCGTTGCTACTTGTTTCAAGGCATCACACTTCGGTTCACTGGATCCATTTCCAAGGTTCCACAATCCACATGGAGAGATTTTTTGAGCCTTTGCTACAGCCTACAGCTAAAGGACAGCTTTCGAGTGTGGCCATGAAACTTATCCGTAGTGATTGGGCTTATCAAAACCAATTTGCCTAGACTATCTGATGGAGAATTTTAGTTCTGTAGTCTGCGAAGGAACTTCTCTTAGCTAATTTGTTCATGGTGACCTTCATTAATATGTTAATTTCTGTTGTACGTCCTTGATTACTTTAAACCCAACAATGTGGGCCAATAACAAAAGCCACTTGATAAAGAATATGAATAGATTATATTAGGAATATTATTATTAATTAGACTATTTTAGGTATATATAATTATATTTTATTTAATTATTTAATTATATTTAATTTTAAGTAACTAATTTAATATTACTTTTTAGTTTTTAGAAAATATTAATTTCTTAATTTTATTTAAAAACTTCTTTATAAATAAATTATTTATTTTGTTATTTTAAAGACTTGATTAATAATATATAACTATTCATAAAATTTTTATACTATTCTTCTCTCTAATATTCTTATTTTCCTTGTAAAGTCTTCCTCTCCTTCTCTAAGTTCTTCTTTATTTTTATTCCTCTCTTTTTCTCATCTTTTCTAAATTTTCACTCTTGTTCTACTTCAACAGGTAACTACATCAGCATAATAACACATCACAACAGAAAGCAGAGCCTTCTGTGAAATTTTCTGCATTGATCAAATGCTCCATGTCACGGCAAGGAACATGGCTCCAGCAACAATTGGGCACAACCA
Organism: Parasponia andersonii; assembly: GCA_002914805.1. Taxonomy (NCBI): domain Eukaryota; kingdom Viridiplantae; phylum Streptophyta; class Magnoliopsida; order Rosales; family Cannabaceae; genus Trema; species Trema andersonii. The sequence goes on from JXTB01000029.1 coordinate 1,157,708, forward strand.
CTTGTGAATCCTCACAGGTTTGAGGAAGAAAAAGATTGAATCAATGTTGCTAGTTTGCTATGATTAATTCAAACATTATCTTTATTAATCAAAATGCAGTTCACTAGACAAGAGTAGTCAGGCTCAGTAGTTCATCACTGGATCACTGAACAAAACAAACAAGAGAACAATATATAGTTGCATCAAAAGATGCCTTATTTCTGTTTTCATTTTGGCAAATTTCAAGTACAGTAGTTATTCAAGCAAGCAAAGATCAAGATTACCCTGCAAACACTATTTCCTTTACCTTTCTTGAGATGGTAGGAGCTGATATAAGAAATAGTTACGTACTCTTCCACATTAATACCGTTCATTTTAAGCATTTAACTTTGACACTAAGAAGGAAACACACACTGGTCAATATAAAAAGATGAAGTTAAAAAGTTCCTATGTACAAATCCCAAGTTGAGTTCATTCGATGCCTTCAACGGGGCTGGTGGATACGCCGATGGTTGAATTTAGGGCTCACGTTCTGAGATGGCCTCTCTCGGTACTTTACAGGCACTGCTTCCCATTTGGGCCAATTTTCTTTCGACGATTTTGGCAAGATTGCTTTGACAACCATTTGACCTATTATAGCAACAAAAAGTTAAAATATGTTAAGCATTGTTTCATTTCCAATGACATCAAATAAATCTGTATGGAGCAAGCACAATAGAGATTCCATTTAGGCCACCATTCAAAAACTTCCAAAGAAAGATCTACTGATTCAAACTGATAGCTCAATCCAATTAATTTGCATAACATCACTGACAAACAACTAGAATCGCTGGACACTACCAACTAGCTCAAGATCAGTAATTGCTAAGCACACTTCCTCGTAAAGCAGATAAAAGCAGACATTACAAATAAGAGCTTGCCGTTGGATGACATCAAAAGTAAACTTCATTGTATAACAATCAGAACTAGAATTCAAAGCTCACAATCAAGCGGCTTACTTTGATTTTTATGAGCAGCAGGAGACAGTTCAGTCTGTTCCTTAGCTTCATACGTAGGGGAGGTTTTCTCTAAGTCAACATCTTGGATAGAAAATCCTTCACCAGCACCAAGATCAAAGGCATCTTCTGCCATATCATCGATATCAAACGCGTCATCATCAGAATAGGCATTGTCACTGCCATCAAAATCCTCCTCCTGGTTCTGGCTCAGCCAATAGTCGCGAAACCACGGTGAAGTTTGCACTAGTTCCCACCATTCAGGAGAGAAATCTTCCACTTGGCGTAATGCAGCTGGAACGAAGAGAGGCGCATTTGGATTCAATGAAGACCTTCTTTCCGAGAATAATGCCATTTCCTACTCCTCAATTGGGACTTCAACTCAGCAATATTCCAATCTACTCTGTCCCATCTCAAAGTAAATAGTTTCAATATCAGAAGAAACTCAACCCCAAACCTTCAATTTACTATAAAAATGTCTCTAAAGATTGCTCTAAATAAGTATAAGTGAGTCAATGAATGCACAAATGGAATAAAAAAAGTCAAACTATGCAAATTTTTAGTATTCTATGACTAAAGAGTAAGAATCCTTTCAGTTTTCTGATAAGTATAGTAAATCCACCTCACTCTCTTCCTCTATAGAGACTTAAATTTTTTTTTTTTTTTTTTTAAAATCTACTTTCTATAAAAGAAATGTATGGATTTAGCTTCTTTCTCTAATCATTAAAAACAATGAAAAAAATATCCCTTAAAAAAAACAATGAAAAAATAAACCCAAAAGAGGACTTAGATCGCTAAGAACTTTAGAACCTCGTTTAAAAAATAATAAATAACTAAATCAAACCTTTGATACCCAGAAAGCTTTCTAGAAAAAACCCAAGTTTTCACTTTTATAGCCGGAATCATATTTTTTCCCATGATCACATTCACCAAGCTATCTAGTTTAACCACTTTATAAAACAAGGGATTAAGATAACATAAGCCATATCATCAATGACTGAGCAAGAGACTAAAAAAAAGAAAGAACAAACAAATAAATAAATAACGTTATACCTTAACTTCTGCTCCTCCTCAGATCTTGGAAAAGACTAGTTCTGGTTCCGAGAGTGTGAGTTGAGTTTCGGTACAAAAATCCACTCTACGGAAATGGAATGGATAAGGATGGTACATGACTCATAAACACTGACAGTGGAGTAGACTGAACCTACGTGCTTCGCAAGCCCGAGCCTGAGGCTCGGAGAGGACTTTAGAAGCTGCTCTTTGACTTCTATGCGAAGCAGTGTGCGCGTGGCAACGTGAGATTGGTTGGCAAACAGCAACGGTCAGGATAGATTTGGCTCTTGATCGGACGGTTTTAATGGAAGCGGGGAGATGTTTGCTTAGTTAGTCACGGAGTCCTGCTACGAAATGAGGTGGCTCAATTCCTTTTTTTAAATTTTAGATCTAAGTTCGCGCGGTAAGAAATGAGTGGAAATAATCATTATTTAAAAATTTTAGTTCTAAGATCCAGTTACATCGAGAATAAACACGTAATAATTTAATATTTTTAATTAATTTATAATAAATAAACAACGTTATTTAAGTCTTATTTTTTTTTTTTCAAAAAAAATAAAAGAATTGTACTATTAATTGTTAAAGATATTTGAGAACCCAAAACATCCTAAAATGAAATTGTCGTACAAGTGCAAGAAGGACAAGTCATTTTCTCGTTAGCTAGTTGTCGTTCCAGATTTTTTTTTTCATAAAACGCATGTCGTTTCCAGAAAAAAAGAAAGGACAAAGAGCTGATCATTAAATTGCTTAAACTCAAGAACGGAACGACACGAGGATCATAAATTCAGATTGTGTCATTTTCAGAAAACAACACGAGTCGCATGGCATATATAATAATATCTTTTGACGGTCATTCTATTTTCAAGTTTAGTTGTTAAATTATGGAACAAGTGTCTCTTCCTAAAATTTGTTGTCGTTTATCCTGGAAATTAAAATGACATTGGTTGTGCAACGTACACTGCCATCTATCGTTGGCATATCCTATCATTGTTTAAGATGAAAACGAAATGTCCCTTATGTTAAAATATGAATTGTCGTTTTCAAATACAAAGTAAGACTAATTGTGAAAAAAAAAAAATCTAAAGCGAGCAAAATATAGACATAATGTACAATTTTTTAGAATTTCATGTGGGAAGTATTATTTATAGAAACAAAAAATTTAAAGTTTAAACTGTAGAATTGTCAAATATGAGATTACCTTTTTGTATTTAATTTTATAAAATATGTTGAATTATGAAACGACATTAGTCCAAAATTTATAGAACGTGTGCTTAAGTAGCATGGCAGTGAAAAATTGGTTTTAACGACGTATCCTTTTTGAGTAAAACTTTGAACTTTTTGTTAATCGACTTTTAAGACAATCTCCTTAAAAATAAAAATAATAAAAAAAAAGAAGGTAAAGAAACTTTTCTTTTATACTTTCGAGGTTTGCCGTTCGTTTTAGTCGTTCGAAACGAATATCATCTGTTGCTGTAGCATATAACATTTCGATCGTTTTAGACAAATAAACGACATATCGTTTGCTAGCAGCAGCACAAACGACATATTTGTTTCTCATTTAGAATTTTGCAGCTTTTGAGGAGAAAAACAACAGTCCTTGCTTCCACTTTGTTTAAGTTGAGTTGAAGTTGAAACTATACACCCACATGTCAATATAGANATTTTGCTAGAAACTTGCTCATATATATGCTCTTGATAATTTATGCAAATACCAACACTGCCCTGTTTTCCAACTGTGCAGAATTCAAATTTGAAAAGGATCACGATTTACAAGTGAGTAGTTACAATAAATTTCTTATCATCATCATCAACAATAGACACATGATTTAAACAACAAATAAATCCATAAGATATTGACAACAAGAATAAATTAGCTAAACACAAAACAAACATCACCAGTCCCTTATAGGTTGCTTAATCTAATAAACTCGGCTGTGAAAATTTTTTATTTCTCGCACAAAACATCATCGGTATAAAGACACCGCTCTTCATCTAAGTTGGTGATCATGAACCACACTTCATGGAACTGTATAATCTGCTCCAAAGAAAACATAAAAAATTATTTAGATAAGAGTATATAACTTTAAAACAACCAGTTATACCACCGCGTCAAGAATAATGTCCACATCCCACTAATTTACCAACGATATAAGCCGTTATTATTCAATTACTGAATTAAATTGCCACCTATAGGTTTAAATATTAACATATAAGTTGTTATCATTTAATTGCTGAGTTAATCATCACATATAAATTTAAATATTTATCGTATCATCTCACATATTGCATCATATAGTATCCGAAAAGATCATGGCTAGCTAGTATATAAAAGTTCTAGCATTATTTTAGTCTTATTTGGATTGATCAGCCATTTATTTTTTGTTACGTCACGTGTTCTATGTATCCACATATTAAGCAAAGTACTGCATGGCCAAATTATTTGATCAGTTATTAGTTTTTGCTTACTGCCACACTTGGAGCCACTAGGGAGCATTTTTCCACAATAAGAGGTAACGCTGACAAACCTCGACATCTCGATCCTGCTCTCTAAAAAAGTAGGGATGTATTCACAAATACAGGGAATGTCGGTCACATTGATCGACTGGCAGCACTTGGTAGATGCTTCAAACTTTGGAACCAGAAATGGCATTGGAAATGGCAGCTTTGGTAGCGCGGGCAGCGCCGATATTGGTGGTAGCTTCTGGACTTATATGAAGCCATTTGTAGCCACTCCAAAGCCTAACACCACCAACCATCTTCCTATCGCCTGACAACAACAGTCCGGTGATGGCGGACATTGCCAGAATCACCATGATCACATTAGACTTTGCCATCTTCTCTCTTATTATTGTTTCTTCCCCCCCTGTTGATACGATGATCTATTTGTTTTTTTTTTTTTTTTAAGGTGGTGAGTGCTAGCTCCTACTGGCTTTATGTAGGAGTTTCTGATAATTTTTATTATATTGCTGTACTCCAATAGATTGATCTGTTTTGTTTGCTCTTTTTTTTTTTTTTTTTTTCGAAATCTCTTTTTTCTTACGCGAAATATACTAGTTAAGAGCTCATTTCATGAATAAGAAAGGTCGTAGAGGAAAGGAATAACACAATTTTTTTTAAGGCTTTAGCGAAGCCCAATTAGCTATAAACTTATCTAGTTTATGCTAGTTTCTTGACCTTGATGACATTTATTTGACAGGGTAGTTTATCCAAGTTGCCTGACTATATCACTGTTTATAAAATTAAAAGAATATGATTCAATGATTTATGGAAGACCAAGAATTTCTTTCCCTTTTTCAGGTAGAGCTTATCAAAACATCCGAAAGGTTTTTATTAGTTGAAATAACGTTTTATTATTATTATTATTATTATTGAAAGGATGAAATTAGTAGCGTTTTATTTTTATAAAGTTCTCAACCATTACTCTTAATATATAAATCCAATCCATCTCCTACATTTATTTGATGTCACATGGCACGAAGAATGTTAAGCATATAATATACATGCATGCCTTTTGGCAAAAATGTTATTATATATAATGTGAACTCTTATCGTTTGTTTTCCTTCATTTTAAGATTCATTTTATTTTTTATTTATTGCTAAGTTAGCAATAGCAACTGTTGAGTGTGTGTATATACACGTGGAATCTTGAGAAAAAAGAACGATAGAAAACAGAGAGCATTTTATTGCTTTCAAGTCATTTTTCCAATGCTACTGTCAGTAACAAGTTACTCACAGTAGCAGCAACATACATAAGCAAACTACAAGAGCTTTATGCCCGAATTTATTCTTCTATAGAACCACTTCAAAGGTGGCAACTTTGACTCTCTGGTGAAACTTCATGGAACTGTAGAACCTGCAATGCACGTGGTATACAGTAAAATTAAGTATCACAATATACATATTTTTTTTAATTACCACAAATGTATATATAGATAATGAATTTATTTTTTACTACTTATATTTAAATATTTTTTTTCTAATTATTGAATTATTATTTAATAATGATGTAATATAAAAAATATATATATTATTAATATTATTTTCTTATTTTTTAATATATAAAATATATATTAGCTAATTTTTATTAGCTAAATTAATAATTTTGGGTGTAAAAAAAATACATATGCGCCCAATAATACACACACGGAAATAGATTGCTATGATAGGTCATACGAAGTATCGACAAAAGACTTACTTCCACACTTGGTTCCATGGGGCAGAGGTCGACCACATGCGGAAGCAAGATGAAAGACCTTGTTCATGTCAACCAAATTCTCAATCTCCTTAGTGATGTTCTTGCAAACACAAGGGATATCCACCGTCTTCACCGCCCCGCAGCACGCCGCCGAAGGATCCGCCATTGGCGTCCCTTTCTGGACGTAAACGGCGCAGTGTGTTATCAGCCCTTGAACGTCACCGTTGCACCCCGCTGCCTGACCGTAAACGACTGTAGTTTCGCTGAAAAACGACATTCCAGTCACAACCCAGATGGCCAAAACAATCAAACTCCAACTCAACCTTGCCATTATTGTATTGTTTTTGTCTCTCTTACAAAAATCGAACGGTACATGTATGTTTGCTGAGGTGGGCTTTATATAGGAAAGAGAATGGCGTTTTGGGTTTCTGTATTGGGTTCCATTTGTAGAGAGCTTACGTTACGGTTTTCAGTTTCGAGTTGAGAGCATCATCTTCCATGTGAGGACTGAGGAGTTCATCTTCTTTCTCCTTCTACAAAAAACGAGTTCTCTCCCTTTCTTCTTTCTTTCTCTTCAAAAAGCCGGGGAACCGGAACAGTGCGAAACTGGGCTTGGGCTTGTATATCCATGTTGGATCAAAACCCAAATAGCTTGCCGGCCTGTAAAGTTTAGAGAAAATGACATGGATAGGAGTAAAGAATCAAAATGTTTTTTTTTTGCGCATTTTCTAAAAATAGTATATTTAGGAGTGTCAAAGACTTATTAAGTTAGGTGGAGAACTTCTTAATAGTCAAAAATCATTATTTAGGACTTTTACACATAAGTCAAAACATCATTGACACTCTTAAAAGTCAAAAAATGTACAGAAAAATCATTTTGGCCTAAATTGATCTTATCTATGTCATTTTCTCTAAAAATTATTAGATAAGCTCGAGTTGGTAGCCCATTACTTAGGACATTACCATCTTTTCTCTTTCTGGCATTTAGGAGAATGGCTGAGTTTTAGAAGCCCATTAAAAAATTGTCCATTTCTTTTTTTTTTTTTTTTTTTTTTAAAATCCTATTCTAGTTTATGGATGGGTTTATCAATCCACTCACCAAATAAACATTTTTTTAAAACTCAAGTGTCCAAAATAGATATCCAATTTAATTTCTCAAATAAGTTCTTTCACCTTTTCTTTTAATCTTGTGAAAAAAGAAAAAGTAGAGAAGACAAATTCTACATTTTGTGACAAGAGATTAAGTATTCTAAATCTTCTATTAATATTAAAAAATTTGGAGTCATTTAAATATTGAAAAATTTAGAATCATAAACCAAATTCATCTCATAGACATTTCTCCTTGTCTTAGGAGGACAAATCTTCTCAATTGAAAGATCCCCTATATAGATAATAAACATTCAAGTTGACTGACTAATCCTAATTATTTGTTCCGAAACAAAGATATTCACAAAGCGGTTCGTCCTATTCTGATAGTCATGACCAAGAAGTATTAGATTCTCTTTTGGATAGAAGGAGAAGGTGTTGAATTCACCTGACATGATAGTGCCTATTTTGGGAACATCCTGCACCAAAGTCATTGAGTGGGTAAGTTGCTAATCCCTACAAGAGACTATGTATTGTACTTTATCTGTTAGGTTAGGAGTGGACATTTTACCAAATGTTTTTATTGTATCGATTTACTCTTGTGCGACTCCTGTTCAAGTATATACTCGGAAGTGAGTGCAGAGCGAACCTTTTATTCATTAGATAATGAATTTCATCAAAAGTATGTTTGGTATAACATTCGAATCCTATTCTACGAATATTATCTTATCAACTTTATATATAAAAGTTATTTTTAGATTTATAAAATAAGATTTGAATCCTATTCTAACATATTCCAATTTAACGAGCGTTCTCAATATTGAGTACTATGCTTTGAAGAGGACTCAAACCTCCACCGTCTTTAGCACACGAATTCTATCATTTGCGGAAGTCACACCCAAGTAGTCCTCCCAATGAGAAATGCCAGAGTTATCATCAGGCCCTGTAAGGCCTATATAAGGCATTATACTCGGCCTTATTTCCTCACAGTCGCAGTATAGGTAGAAACTAGGCTTGGGCTTATTTATGCTTGTTGGATGAAAGCCCAATTAGTTTGTCAGCCTGTTTAGATAGGCAGCCCATTAAACTTCAAACTCACAAGTTGCAAAGCCTGGCGGGACGATCATTCATTCTGAAGCCGATCTTCCTCCTCGCTCAGTTCCGTCTGCAACTCAAAACCCCTACACAAAAATCTCACCATGAATTGACGAAACGAAACCCTAGAAATTTAATTCAACAAAATCAATCGAGAGAGTGCGAAGAGGGGGAAAAAAAAAATGGAAATGAACAGGCTTGTGGTGAGATGCTCCGAGAACGAAGAGCTGGTGGAGTACATGCTGAGCAAGTGCAAGGAGATGGCGGACCAGCGCCCCAAAGGGTTCTCGGAAAACGTTGAAATGACTCTCTCCAAGGCTTATTCCAATCTCTGTTCCTCCAAAACCCCCATTACTACCCTCAAAGATTTCTCCCAGATCAAGTAATTTCTTTTTTTTTTTTTTTTTTCATATTTAAATTTGAAGTATAACCTCTTGTTCTTCTAGAAAATTCGCATTTTTATCTATGATTTTGGATTGTTTTTATTGAGGCATAATGTTGTAATTTGATGGTTTTGAAATATCTTAGTAAGGGAAAAAATTAGGAAGCTAATTGTGAAAAAAATTGGTTTTTTTTTTTATTTTGTTGGGTTCCGTGACCCGGATGATAACGGGGCCATAGTCATTGAAATTTATATGTAAATTAAATTTTTGCTAAGATTCTTCATAGAAGCATTTTAATTGAGTTCAGATATTGTTCTTGTCGTTGTTATTTTTTTTTTGTTTCTTTTGGAATGATTTGGTGAGAGCTTGATTCAGAGGTGTGGGGAAGTGGATTCTGAAGCTTATGCAAGGGTTTTTCAAGGCTGATTCAACCAACTGTGAACTAGAAGACGTGAGCAAAAGGGGTATTTTTTTAAATTTATTGCATTGGATCTTAGAGATGCATGGTAAATTTGGTTGTTTGCTTATCGTTTTAACAAAAAAATTTAGGCAACAAAACGAAAGGATGCAGGCGCTATTTGCCACAGAAAAATTCTGTAGCGTATGCGTTACTGATAACCCTCTACAGGTACATGGTATCTAATTTTGCTTAAGCAAACACAGATTTATTGGTTTTATCTTGTCAGACTTCCATAACCATAAGTATTCTTCAGGGGAACTGCAAATGGGAATGAATTTATGCATAAACAGAAGCTTATTGATGCAGCTGAAGCTAGTGGGCTTTCTCGTGTGCCAATAGCGTATGTTGATTGATTATATCGGTCACCTGAATTTTGTCTGTAGATTTTGTTGAATTTGGATGTGGTGTTTCATTTTTGAGTTGGCTTTCTTTTGTCTGAAGGCCTGAAAAGGGAAAAGGAAAACCTGGGGCTTTTGGAAGTTCACCAAGGGACTTTTATAGTGGATGGACCTGTATGAAGACCTTAATAACCAAGGGACTTGTTGTTAAATCAAGTTGCCCTGCGAAGTATGTCTATTCTCTCTCTCTCTCTCTCTTATGAAGCATATCTTCTTTTCGAAGAATATGTGGGCTTATGTTCTGGATCACACTTGTAGAAATATCAGCAGGCCTGTAATGCTTGAACAACCTGCAGGTATATGCTCACTCAAGAAGGTCAAGAAGCAGCACGTGAATGTATCATGAGATCTGGTTTGCCTGATGCCTCAAAAGATACTAGGACTTCTGAAGGGCATTTTGATCTGGACACTGAAAATATGTCAGAACTCGAGCCTTTGCAGCCAGATTCAGCCGGAGATGTGGCTATGGTTTCTATTGATTTGAGAAGGCAAAAACCAAAAGATATACCAGTTGAATATATGGAGCGGGTACTTGCACCTATCTTCCAAATTTGTTTCTAGTTTTTCTACTATAATTGAGACTGGAATCCTATTAGCACTTTTCTTGAGACGGACATGTTTTGGTTTCTTGTTGAGCATACAATTTAGTTCAGTTTTATGTTGTTTATCCCATGTGGCATTTATGTGTCCATCAACACGTTTCAATTTATTGATAGCATTATGACTTTTTAGTTCTGACTTATATATTGGTCATTGATTAATTCCGTTTGTAGATAGCATCATATCAATTATCATATTGTGATCATTGCACTCTTTGGAGTTGAACAAAGTGCAAATGGGTTATGTCAAATATTTCTTATGATATTGATTTTTCCCTCTCTTGTAGCTTACGCAAATGGGTTATCCTAAGGAACGTATTCTCCAAGCTTTTAGTGAAATTTTAGAAACTTCCCATAACGAGGATACATATTCACCCTGGTTATCGGTTTTATGTCGTCTTCGGGAAGATGAAGTCTATGGTTTGCATTCGGAGTCTCAGACTGCAAGAGAGGAAGGTCACAAAATAACGTCTTATGATACAAATGGTAAAACTAACTCTGTGTTTCTGGATGACGCTTGTCTATTCATTACATTCCTAAGGAAACAGTCAGAATACAATATGAACTAGATTACCTTGTAACTGGCTAGGTCAAGCAAGGATTTCATCTTGTCAAGGTGGAAATGTGCCAAAGTTCAGTTCTGCTGATTCCACATCCAACTCTTTTCTCTTGAGACCTTGCTCATCATCAGTATGTTCCCATTAAGATTGATAGTATTTCTTAACTTTTACTTGGTACAACTAGTTTCTGTTTCTTTGATGCATGTAGGGGTGACTGTCCTTTTAGATTTTTCAGTGGGATGCTATTGCCTAAATTTATGTAAAAATATGATCGTGTGGTAGAGCCATCTTAAAAAGCTAAGCTTCCGCTTTATTATGTTAATTTTAATTTTATTTTTGTATGTACATGTATATATATATATATATATATATATATATATATATATATATATATATATATATAATCTATTTTGTAAAGGATTGTAATCACTTTTTGAAGTTTTACACCTCTTAAGACATGAAAAAGATGAAAATGTCAAATATCGAAAATGTCAACTATTATATTTTCACACTAAACATTCTTTTGTTGGACATGTTTTTGAACTCTGGTTTTTACATTTGGTTGCTAATTTGTTCAGTGTGTTAAGCTGCCTAACCTTTTCATTGATTTTGACTGTAGTTTGTTATTTCAAAAATAATGTGAAGTTTGATTAGTGTCACTTTTGTTGCTGAGTTTTGTTGTTGCTTTCTTTAGGATCGTCATGAACAAAAAGCAAGTTCAGACGGCCTGGAAGCAGGTTTTAATATCTTATCCATGCCACCTCTGAGCTTTGGAGAGAGATTTGAAGATGTGTATGAAGTAATTTTGATACTGGACAACCGAGAGCAATTTGCCAATAAAGGGTCAGTAACCTCTGATTTCACTTCAACCACCTTGTTGCAGAAGGTGTTTCAAGATTTTGATTGTTCTATATTTTCATGAGACTCATTTTTTGCATCGGTGTTTATTTATTTATCCCAAAAAATGGTAGCTGTTGCTTGCATACTTACAGTTGAAATTTTTTACTTGTAAAAAAGTTGCTGATTGCTAAAATTTTTCCTTTCCCGGTTAATCATCCAGACTATGATGGCTTTAGTTGATTGTGAATTAGACAGTAGTCTAAGAATTCTGAAGCTGTTTTTTATCAAATCTTTTTCATTACGGTAGTACTTGATGGCCACAGAAATGTATGAAAGATGATAGTCCTGCTGTTCTTTTGAAGGTCTTAAAGTAGTTCTGGGGACAAGAAGACAGAAACAGTCTTACTGTTATTGACTTGTATCCCCATGTTTTCTGTTGGAATACTTCTAAGGATGTGCTCACTCAAATAATTTTTTATATAGGCTTTACTGTACCCTAGTTATGATTGACCAGGGTATTCTTCATTTCCTATTCTTGTGTGGTCATTTCTTGTAGCTATATATATCTTGTTTGTTCGTAAGTATATATTTTCGTGTGGCATTTACATTCTCTCTTTCTTTTTCCTCTTTTCTTGGTTTTCCTTGCCGGTATATGCTGTGGTTTTCAGTTCCCGATCTAGCAGAATCATTGAGAGCATATGTAATCAATTCAAAATCCAAATGAAGGTGAATTTAAGTGCGCCTTCTATTGGTTCTCCCTTTCTCCATTTAGCATAAATGGGTATATGACCATCATTTTGTCTTTTACTTGCTGACAAGTATCTTTTCTTCTCACCTAGAATTCAGTGCTTCACACATTGACTAATTTATAGGTTAGGCGTTTACCAGTTGGAGATGGAATTTGGGTAGCTCGCCATAAATATCTTGGCAGTGAATATGTTCTAGATTTCATTGTCGAGAGGAAGAAAGTTGATGACCTACGCTCCTCAATCAGAGATAACCGATACAGAGATCAAAAACTGAGGCTTCTGGTATTAATTTTTATTCACTTAATTTCTCTTTCTTGGAGTAGCTGGGTTTTCTAAAATGTGTTCTTTTATATTGCATATAATCTTTTGGAACTGTTATTGTCACAAGTTTATGTAGTCAATGTTTTTTTGGGGATTTTTTTTAGGCGTCAAATATTCAGGTGGTTCTTAATTGCATCCTGACTGTAGAAGGATATGCTACCAATTTAAGTTAGAGAAGGCTTAAATTAGTGCTTAGTTGGTCGCTAATGAGGATCTTTTAAGTTTGTGTCATTTGTGAATTAGTTCTTTTGGATATAGCCAAAAATAAAAAGCTAGCCTAATTTCTAAAATTACACATGATAAATTATGCGTGTTGCATAATTTAAATGGATCAATAAGATAATTAGTGGAATATGACTTGCCGATCTCATATTGGCCAAAGGAAGATCAATAATACTCAAGCTAAGTGTCAACGTCTCAAAGCTAAGTCTAGAAGTAAAAGTTTCGACATTCTATTGAGAAGTAGTTATGTGAAAAAAGTATTGCTTTTGGGAGAGAGAAATGAATATGGGATTGATTTTATTGAATATGGGCCTGATTATTTGGTTGTGCTTTATGGCTTTAGACAAAACCAAGAATGGAATAGGGAGTGAATTAGTGGAAAGGATGGGTTCGTGTAAGGCTAAGTGTGCGATGACTTGGTTATATCGTGAAGTGATTTATGCTATGACTTGAAGAGACAAAGCTGAGAAAGAGAGATATAAGAAAGAGAAAAAGATTGATTCAGTTTGAGAGTTAGACTAAGGCAGCATTTATCTTTTACTAGAATTAGACTGTCGTTTGTGTGAAGTGTGAATACAAGTGCTATATATAGGTCAATCAATACTTGGTGGCTAAGTTGGTTAAATACTAAAAAATGGGAAATTAGGAGAACTAGACATTTTCAAAGAGACTTTTACTGAAAAGCCTGTGTATAAGATCTCTTTACAAAAATTACCGGCAGTGATGACATAGCAGCAAAGGCGCTTACTTGAAGTTCTCTCTTCTAACAGGTTAGGGGTTCGAGCCTCCATAGGCTTAGGGCTGTGGAATTCACAATTCTACTCCAAGAACGTGCCTTCCAATGAGTGGGCCCTGTGAGTGGGCACACCTGGGTTTCTGTTAGTTGACGGAAACATGGGGACAAGCGTCCTGTCGTTCCAGCTGTGGTCCTAGTTGGTCTCCGCAAAAAAGGGAGCTTCTAGGGGGAGTATAAGGACACCATTGATTCTCTTTTTCTTTAAAAAAAAAAAAAAAGATCTCTTTACAAAAGGACCTTTTTACTTAAAAAATTAAGTAACTTGACACATAATGGGAGAGGTGTCAAGCTCTTGCTTGCGACCTAATTGCTCAGTGTCCTTGATGCGAGTCCTCTCCAATAAGAGTTTGCTATGTAGCTAGTTCTAGAATTCCAATAGATGTTGACATCTTGTACTTCTAGCCTTGGCTTCCATTGAAATGTTCACACTTGGCTTAGGGGTTTCTTGATCTTATGGCCAATGTATGCTTCTCAAGTCATAATTTTAGGTATGAATTCAGAAATTGATGACTAATTTTTTTGTTTTTGGCTTTACCGCAAACCAATAGTCTAGTGTAGATTCATAAATCTGGGTAGACTTCACGACACAGAACTGTGTTTGCATTTTTATTCAGTAATGGGGAAAAAAAGGTTATTAGTACTAATCTCTCCAGTTAAGGATGTTTGTTAATATATTATGATGACGTTACTTGGTCATTTCATTGCATATTGCAAGAGATGCGGACTTAAGAAACTGATATATCTTGTGGAAGGTGACCCAAACTCTTCTGAGGCGGCAGAGAGCATTAAAACTGCGTAAGCATTTCTTTAGATATTTTTAGGGAAGACATTTCTTTCTGCTATTGTATACACTAAACATATGTCTACTATACCATTTTGCTCATAAAATCAAACACGTTTGTTTTTATTGGTCTTTTCTGCTAGCTTTAATCACACCTCAGTCCACTCCTTCCTCTCTCCAAGTCTCTTATTAATCCATCTTTCAGTGTGTTAATGTTGTAAAAAATAATGTTTTCTTTAACTCTTTCATATTCCTGTAATCATGCAGCTGTTTTACGACAGAGATTCTGGAGGGTTTTGATGTACAGAGAACTACTGGATTAAGTGACACACTGAAGAAGTATGGTCATCTGACCCAAGCAATATTTCAATGCTACAAATCACAGATTCCTGAGGAACAGCATAAACGCACTAGGGTCTGCCCTCCTTTTAGTGAATTTATCACGAAGTGCGAAGACCTGGATAAAATGACCGTCAACGACGTTTTTGCAATCCAGCTTATGCAGGTTTTATTCTTTAAACTGCTTATGCATGAGAAGGCAGAACAACTTCCTGTCATTTATGAAGTCTAAGGCATTAATAAATCCATTTGAGTTGATGGTTATTACTTTCAGTAGAATGATGAGAGTTGGTTCATTTTTATCATAACACTGTACAAGGGCTCGGTGTATCTATTAAAACTAGGGTGGTGTAAGTAAAACTTTCTTCTGGAGAAAACTTTCTTCTGGAGATCTTGGTTATTTCTTTGCGGCGAGCTGGCAATGAATACCATTTTTATATTCCTTCTAATTTGATTATTTATTTTCAAATTGGAAAGTTCCCATAAC
Source organism: Parasponia andersonii (assembly GCA_002914805.1). Classification (NCBI taxonomy): domain Eukaryota; kingdom Viridiplantae; phylum Streptophyta; class Magnoliopsida; order Rosales; family Cannabaceae; genus Trema; species Trema andersonii. Next base: position 1,173,046 of record JXTB01000029.1, read on the forward strand.
AATCAAGTGAACATTTGATGAATGCAGGTCCCTCAGGTTACAGAGGAGGTTGCCTTGGCTGTTCTGGATTTGTACCCAACACTTCTCACTCTAGCAAGTGCTTACTCTCTCCTTGTGAGTCCTGATATCCTGATGATTTCTAAATTTTTATAATAATTCTTCTGCTCAGCTTTTCTTTGATCATTTCAACTATGTTTTACTCGTTGCAATCATAATTTTTTGACTAGGAGGGTGATATGGCTGCACAACAGGACATGCTTAGGAAGCAAAGTAACAATGTTGTTAGTGGGCTTGCTAGTAGGAATATCTTCCAGTTCGTTTGGGGAAATTGAGAATTGGATAGATATGCTTATTCAAACACACTAATAATTATGTAGAAGGTGAAAAGATACATGTTTCTGTTTCGATCCTTGAAACATTTTTGTTGTGCGAATGTAAATGAGGTGTAAACTGTTGAACCGTTGAATTTCCCAAATTGGAAGAAACGTAGATATGTTAAAATGTGATTTAGATGAGTCAGTCATAATTAGCGCTCATTCTTGGAGAATCATCGTTAAATATTGTAGGTTTGGGATTAACTAGTGTCATAGTAAAATGAATAAAAAGGACTCACCAATAGGACTCGAAAACATCTTATTTGATTTTTTTTTTTTTTTTTCCCTTATTGTTTTCTATATGTATATGGAGAGAGAACTTTCATGCATGCAACATAAAAATTTAAAAATTATGGGTGAATAAAAATTAAGAAATCATCATTGACTTGTGCAATATAGCAGCATCAAAAATAGCAATAAGATTTACATTCTGCAAAGACCGACTGTGTCAAAGATATTCATGGGAAGATCCTCTCAAGCTCCTTTCAGTCTTCTCTCTTGTCTATTTCATCTCTACTGTGTGCAAAGATACATAATATCTACTGTCCCGTCTTTACCTGTCTGTTAGAGGAATCTTGTTTCTTGATGATGCGGAAGCTATCCCCAACCACCTTATTTGCTGCGTTAACAAACTGCCCAAAAAGAAAAAAAAAAAAATCCAGAAAAAAAGTTCTTAGATATAGGCGGATAGATACAGAGGACCCGTTTGGTCTGCGGGACAAATGACCGGACTGGATTTTATAGTCCTGAACCCGTGTGTTTGGTGTGCGCAAGGGATAAAAAATGGGGAGACTGTTTTGTTTGGCAAAATTGTTAATCCCCTTCCAATGGGATTATTAAAACCGGGGAAAATGCATGGGATTAAGTTATTTGATGCACCTGTCAACTGGCAACTGGGGTTAGTTCAGTTGGTCTAAAATTTGTAGGATGTGTGTGAGTTTGGAGAGTCAGGATTTATGTCTTAGTAGAGTGTATATGTGTTATTTTTCTTTAAATTTATAGTTAGTGGTGATCATTCGTTAAGCTTCTTAAAAAGAAAAGATTATTGCACGCACCTGGAGTGTTATTTGCCCATTTTCTTTCATTTAATTTCAAATTTTCGTACGTTTCATAAAGATAAACTGCCTTATTAAAAAACAAAAATGTTATGTTAATACTAGGTTACATGTCCCTTCGTGAATAACTTCAGAAAAATTATTAACAAACAGAAAAATAATTATTTCAAAAAATGTGTTTTTTAAAGAAAAATATGGTTTTTATTTTTATTTTGTTCCAGTGCTAATTTCATAAAATATTATAAATACATATATATATTTAAAACTATATTGAATGTATTTTACGAGGTACTTAAAATTATAGTATGCACTAAACACACAATATTGTGTAAAAATAATCTAATCTAATCCAGTCGAATCAAATCTAATCCAGTCCAATAAGACATACCAAATGGGCCAAGTCGAATCAAATCTAATCCAGTCCAATAAGACATACCAAATGGGCCAGAGTATTTAATTAAGCATGTATGTGTTTATACTAACCTCTAATTTTATTTCTTCCTTTGTTGCATGGGCTCTAAGGTAACCAAACTGTGAAATCCTTTTTAAACTCCAACTGCTCACCTGCAAATATCCATAACAATCTAATTAGAAGGGTTTTCTACCAACTGCATCGTTAGGGGGATAAAGAGAGTTACATGACTAGGGAACTGGTCGAGAACGAAGCCAGCCATGCCAATAACTGCCTGCACGGGTGCACTATAGTTGCTATGATCGTATGTGTCGATTCCACTTTGATCTTTCGTAGGCATTGCCAAACACACATTTTTGTAAACAGAGCATGTCCTCTCATAGTTGTGGACATGACCAAATAGAGCCAAGTCAACCTATTTCAAGTTTCCAACTGTTAACAAACTTAAAAAAAGATGAAAGCCCAGAAGCCAAATATCAATCTTAGCCCAGAAGCCATATCAATCTTAGACCAAAAAGGAATTAAAAGAGGGAAAAAAAAATTAAGGCTTTTACTTTGTTGGCCACCAATAACGGTTCAACTGCATCTACAAAAGCTTGATCAACACTTAAGAGTCCAGTTGAGGAAGTATACATGGGTCTGTGCCTGAAATTTATGTGAAGATTTGGTTGAAGTTAATTACACCAAAAGCATATGAACATTTTTATGAATACTAATTTAATAAGATTGCTTTGCATAATGCTTATTCTTTTAGGTACAACTGTTGACAAAAAGAAGAATATGGTATTAAATGAAGGACCAACTTACCCCGTGAATATTAACCAAGGGGTTTTAGATCGATCAACAGAAGCCATATCATTTTTCATCCATTGGTACTGTAAAGAGTATATGCATAAATCCACATATAAACATCAAATTAACGATAAAGATGAACTATGAGACATTCTAGAAGAAAATAATATCATTGAACTTATAGGACATTATCATCTAACTAATTACCTGTTCAGAATTTTCTTTCCAGTTATTCTCAGTGGATATCACAGTGAAGTGAATACTGCCCTGTTCAATAGAATACCAAGGCTTGTCCTTGGCTGGGATTGGCATTGGAAAATAGGTCTCGTAAGGAACCCCACATTCACCTCCTGAATCTGGTGTCACATACACTGATTCTGACTCTGGATAATCCCTGGGCCTCATCATAAAATTCATGATCAATATATATATTCAACTTAACATAAACATTGTATGTGCATTGGCTAGAAGCTACTTGAGTACCTCTCATGGTTTCCGATCGCCGTCATATACGAAACCCGAGAAGCCACGGGGAAGATTTGATGTAGGAAGAAATCCCATTCAACAAGAAAGCCAGTGGCGTAGCTTATATCTCCAATGTGGAAGATTGAGTCCACATTTCCAGACTCTACTTCTTTAGCCACGGCTTCTATAACTGAAATCGATCCTGGCTATATGAAATACCACTACAAGTTTATTTTCTTGAACCCTTTTCAAAATTACAAGAATAAGAATGAAATTAGCAAATAATTTTTCTAAGTACCTGAATATAGTGCTCGACAGAGGCATCTCTAGGAGCTTTCCCCATATCACCAAATGCGACAAATTTGAGTTCATCTGATCCTCCTGCAGGTGGAGTTTTGAACTGAATTTGATCACTCCAACCAACTGAATCACTGCATTTTTTTTTTTTTGAAAATGTCGAGTCATCATAGTTAATTTTCAAAATATATATTTTTTCAAAAAAAATTTCATCAATTTCCCTAGATGGCAAACTCGATGATGTATAAATAATCCACTAACAAGCTCCTTTAGTGCATTCTTTGGAATACCAACGAGGCACTCTTTTTCATTCATATGATATATATATATATATATAGAGAGAGAGAGAGAGAGAGAGAGAGAGAGAGAGATGAGGGATAAAAAAGAGGAACTAAATTCTATATGTATGCACATGTATGTGTACATATATGTATATGTACCTTCCATATCTGTAGGTAAAGTTAGTTGAAGGCTGAAGACCAGTCATCACTGCTGAATGAATGAATCCTGGGTCATGCCACCCGAAATGCTTTGCTGGGCTAAGTAGAATATTTGAATCTATTTCGATTTCACATAATAAAAGAAACACATTATTAATTAATAGTAGTGGTAGACTTTGAATAAAGTGATAAAAGAAGGAAACCAAGGGAAAAAAGGGTCATTAATTTCTACAAGATTAATTCAAACACTTAACAAAGCAAACAATTGGATATTTATATATATATATATATATATATATTTATATCCAAAAAAAAGTTGAGTTTAGTTGTATTTTTAAGATACTGAAATAAGTAATAAAGTAACTCACCGCGCATATCCTTTTGGGTAAATGTGGTAACTTGTGATGTTTGTGTTTTTCCGCCTGCGTATTGTACTTGCTGAGTTTTATTGTCCCCACTAACCCATGTTACTCTCATCTGCAGCCATAAATATAATCACTAATTATTGTATTTGTTTTTGTTACATTACAATATCTTTGGTCCACGTCTTGATAACTTAAAATTTTTTTTGGACAGATTGACTTGTTTAGCTTTTAGAAGGTAGAAAACGTTAGATATGCATATACATATATGTGCCGAAAATGTACACTACTCTTTACATGTAATTACAGAAATGAAATTGTCGGACCTTTCTTAGGGATCTCAGTTATCAATTCATGTGAGTTCCACTCAATTAATAGAATATTTAGATTGGTTAAATAACCACGCACAATTATAACGCGTCTGACTATAGCACTACTCTATACATTAGTGAAACTTACGGATGTTCCTGATGAATCTATACTCGACAGATGTCCGTACAATGCCTTGCTGGGGTTGAGAAAGCTCAATGGGGAGGTTCTTGCTAGAATGCAAGGCGTATCAAAGCCACCACTGAAGAAGACGAACTCAATGTCGGTTCTTATATTAATAACGTGAAACGACACCGAGGCGCTGCACGTCTTCACCTCACATCTGCCTTTGATGTATTTTTTGCATTCTTTCTTCTTGCAGCTCAAGTAGTCCGGATCCTTGCTCAGGAAGACTGACTGCAAAACATTATTAATTTTAATAATAATAATAAACATTATTATTAGTTTAAAAAAAATGTCTGCAGTAAATAATATAAATGTACAACTTTAAATATGTGATCCTACTAAATAAGAATTAAAACGTGATATAAAGTCATACCCATGATTTGATTAAGGAAAAAAAAAAATCGTAGCATTAGGCTGTATGTTATATACAGCTAGCTACGTGTATGTGTACTGTGCATTTGTACATATATTAGTGCAAAAATTAAAGTTTCTAGAATGTAAAAATGAGAAGATAATTAAAAAGAAACTAATATTTGGCTTAGGTACCAGAAGGAACTATAAAGCCTAGGAGAGAGGAATATTCCACAATATTAAACTACAAGCAAAAAAAAAAGACCATAATATTATACCAACCAATGTCGTAAAGGCAATATTGTATTCCGTCAGCTGAAGGATCAGTTTCACATAGCTTATTACGTGGACGCTATGGGTTTCTTCGATGTGGACTTTGTTTCTAACGTTACAAGATAACAGATATTCCTATACTTTATATATACCAATTTTGCTATGTGGCCCTCTCCTTTTGCATTATTTTCATTGTATTCCAATCAATAAACTCTTGCTTACATTAATAATATGTATTTTCGAAAATATTATAACCTCTTCTTTTTATGCAGGCCGAGAGAAAGTCCAGGATTCAACTTATACTAGAACCGGGAAACTATACATATATAGCTCCTCTCCTCATGTTATTTAAGAACACGCATGCATCGAACTTCTTTTATTTAGCCTAAAAAGGATAATGTCACGACCATAATGCTAAAATTGGTAGTATAGATTAATTTGGTTTAGTTTTCCCACTACTTGGATGTATCATTTCAAATTTTTGGTTTAGTTTACAGGTTACTAATAATGAAGGAGATCTACCCCCTTCAAATAATGATAATAATAATAGTAATAATAATGGAGAATTTTACATAACAGGCATGTAAATTCTATAAAAATTATATTAAATACCAGAAAATTCAGACACAGACGCATATGTTAATTGATATATATGTACACACCCAACTAACAGATATCTGATTTTAGGTTATTCATTCGCAACGCATGCCGTCATATATTATATATGACCATTACTATTATCGCATGCAAATTAATTTTAATGGCAAATGGAAAAAAAAAAAAAACCAAAAAAGTATAAAACAGAAGTCTAAAATATTAATACGTTAAATTACCTTAACAGGATAATGACAGAGAAGAGGAAGGTGGCTTAAATCACCCGTCTGTGCATAATAAAGTCCATTGAAAGGACACGAATTCACACTGAAATCACATTCAACAACAAACTAATTGTTAAACATATATCACTGATATTAATATATATTTTTCATTATCCAATCAATATTTCCATGGTTATATTTATACTCAAATATATTGTGTATATATGTGTTACAAAGATTAATGATTTCCATACTTATTATGTAGATATGCATATATTAATTATAAGAATATATACGATGATATATTTCTTACTCAGCATTAGAAGGCGATATCATGGCGACCCAATCAAGTTCAGAAGGAAACAGGACACCGCTAACAGTGACGTTGACATATTCTTCATCCCCGAGTTTAGGATTTGAGCTTACACTAATTTTTTGGTAAGGGCTTAGATCCGGACAATCGCTGAGAAATCTCCGATTTACTACTCGAAAATCCGATATCGCAGTGTAGTTTTGGTGTACTTCTTTAGAGTTGGCTATCAAAGGGTGCAACGAAGAAGAAGAACAAGAAGAAAATGAACCAAGAAAGAATAATATGAATTGTAGATTAATGAAGAAAAACTTGAAAACCCAATGAGATGTAAGTAATAAGGATCCCATTTTTTCGAAAAGAAAAACAATTTGATGAAAAATTTTGATGACAATTAGTACTTATAGTTCATAACGAGAAATTAGGCAGATTTTACAAATCTATTAGGACAAGAACGTGGCTATATATAATGATCATATGATCCTATTTAAATGGGAGATTTGGCAATGGTATATATATAGAGAGAACAATATTACGTTTGAAAGTAATTTAATGTGTTTTTCTTGACGTAACGTTTGTATATTGTACTTATATTGATTCATTGTGTTGATACTAGCAGTTGGATGTTAACTGTAACTTTCTCCGTCTTTTTTCTGTAGATTGTGCTTTCACAACTTATAATAATAATATGCTTTTGACTTTTTCTCCCGGCCAATTCTCAGATTATTACGCTTAGTTTGTGTAACGAGAATTCTCTTTGCTTCTCTCTCTTTTAAATAAAAACTGCAATTTAATTGAGGCATTATCTAAAAGGTATGTACGTTATATATATATATATATATATTGGCATCAATCTGTATTTTTTTTTTACCTATTTATAGGTATCAATTTAGCCGATAAAAATTTAATATGTATATTTTTTTATTATAAAAAGTAAAAGAGATAAAAAACATTAATGATGCACTTATTTTTATATATTTTATTATAGTTGATAAAAAAAAATATCTACCCATAACTAAAAAAAAAATACCTATTGAATTGGCAACCCACCGACACTATATATATATTTTATATCAAAACTCAAAAAGGAGAGAAATTATAATTAAACCATATAGATCCTTGTGCATTGCTTTTATAATTTAATTATGATGAAGATTAGCTTTAGAAGAAGCAATATTAATTATTTTGCTTCTTTGAAAAGTACTTTACATCTATATGTAGTGACGTGGAAGAACTTCTTCCTTGTTAATATTCAAAAAAATAAAAAATAAAAATAAAAATAACAACTGATGATAGTGATCGATGCCCTCAAGCAGCACTATGCTCACCACCAAATTAACTAGCGCTGCCTTAGAAGCCTCTAATGTTATTGGTTGCTTTTACGACATGATAACCGACTATATTGATTATTGGTTCTAGATATATAAAGTCAAAAAATTTTTGCCCGAAATTAGATTATTGATTAGTTAAGCTTACACTAATTAATAAGTTAAAAGAGGTATATCAAGATCTAAAATATTGGATTTTAATCTAACTAATGACATATTTAAAGCCTTAAAAACCATTTTGATGTTCTTGTATTTCAATACTTTATTTGGTATGATGAAGTGGAACAAAGTGGATAATGAAATGGATAATTATTTGAATTATGATAAATGCCAATATTAAACAGCTGTATATGCAGGATTACCAAAACTGTGCTAATAAATGGTGTTGCAGCAAATCGATACAGCCTAATCTAATGCTAATCACCTCCCCCCCCACTTTTTTTTTTTTTTTTTCATAATATGAAAAAGTTCCAAATACGAATCCCTTTCTAATTTAAAAAAAGTAATAATAATAATAAAATAAAATGCAAAGAAACTTGGTACGTTTGAAAACTCCCATAAGTCTTTTTCAAGCTTTCCAGCTAGATGGAAACCTCCAACGATGTTTATAGCTATATCTTTATTATTGTTGTTGACATTTAATATTTGACTCCTCCATCAAACATCACGCACACTTTTACAAAATTTAAACCAAAATCTAAATAATGAATTTGTAAAAATCCGGGCTAGTGGCAGAAGGGAGATTTCACAAAGGTAGGAAATTCCTGAATTTATTTGAAAAGTGTCAAAAGTTCTAGTTTTTATAAAAACAGTCCATTTAAGTAAAATATTCGGAATTTCATCCTCTGATACCAAAAACTTCTGTCACGACCCAAAACCCGGGCTAGTGGCAGAAGGGAGTGGTTCACGGGATGAAATTCCGAATATTTTACTTAAATGGACTGTTTTTATAAAAACTAGAACTTTTGACACTTTTCAAATAAATTAAGGAATTTCCTACCTTTGTGAAATCCCCCTTCTGCCACTAGCCCGGGTTTTGGGTCGTGACAGAATTAGCCTACTCGCATATGTGGACACCATATTGTAATAACCATAAGCCGCCAACTACAACATGATAGGGATGGCATGAACCTCTACGTACGCATAGCTTGAGGTACTGTGTTACAAAGACTTTTAGTATGTCTTATTAATACTTATCAACTAAAGTTAGTTCAGTTAGTCCAAGACTTTAGAGATATGTATGTGAGTTTAGAGGATCGTAGTGTGTAGTGTGTATGCTATTTTTTTAAAAAAAATTTATAGTAAGTTGTAATTATTAGTTATGTCCCATTTTTTAAAAAATATATATATATACTATATACACTTGTATTCTTGGGATTTAAATTCATATATATATATATATATATATATATATATATTTAGGGTTTTTGGCATGTTTTACAAATTAAATAGGCCTTGAGTTATTTCTTTGTGGCAATTAGGCCCTTAAATTTTAAAAAAATTGATAATTAAGTCCTTTTCGTTTATTAATATTAAAATTTTCATGAAACTGAATATGATTAGGCTAAATAAATTAGTATTTCACTAAACTAATTAGTTTAGAAGGGATATACAAAGAATTTTAAGAGAAATTATAAATTTTTGAAATTTTCTATTTGTAATTTTTTTTATATTATGTTGTGTATTATACTTAATTTTTAGTTATTTTCTTTTCAATTTCAACTAATTTCAATAAAATATTAATTTTAACCTTTAAAAACCCGGTATGTGATCTGAAATACTCAATTTTATCCAACATTTTAACAGTACTTATGAAAAGGACTTAATTATTAAAATTTTTAGAAATTAGAAATTTAATTGCTAAAAAAATAACTCATGGACCATTTTGTCAATAGCAAATAATATAATATCCACTCACTCCAAAAACTCATAAATTTATAAATATGAAAAATTTAGTTTAGGCATGACTTTTTTTTTTTTTTTGGGCGTAACGAAAATGGCTATGTGTTATATAACAAACCTATTCCTCATAATCTATCTATTACATTCTCATATGTGATGGGGTTTATGTCACGGCCCAAAACCCAGGCCAGTGGCAGAAGAGGAATTTCACAAAGGTGAGAAATTCCCTGATTTATTTGAAAAGTGTCAAAAGTTCAGTTTTTATAAAACGGTCCATTTAAATAAAATAATCAGAATTTTATCCCGTGAACTACTCCCACAGTTCGTATACACCATTAAACATAGATCGAATAATTATTTAAAAATCACGAAGTCAAATATAAGTCCAAGCATTACCATTGTCCACAACAAAAGTAAAATACCAGAATGACATACATAAGTTCGCAGACAAAATAGAAAGCAGTAATCTTGGCTCAATGCTAATATAAAACCTAAATAGTCCAAGACTACGACAACAAACTCCTAGCATTACCAAGAGACAAATTGCAATCCAGATGACCTCTTACTCCCCCTGATCACCAAGATCATACTATACACCACCTCAGGGAGAAGGTAGGGGGGGTGAGCATAAAATGCCCAGTATGAAAAATAATTACCCGGTCGAAAATATTTTAGTGATGGAGAATTCCTGTATGGTTACTTTAGTCCAAAACATACATATATATATATATATATAATCCAAACCGGAAATCCAACTAATGACATATGTACATGACATCAAAATTATATCTATGAATATATAAAGCAGTATAATCAAAACTATTCAATTCATATGTACATGACACAAATCAACCCATACCCATGAGCTCACATCCTCTCATCTATGGAAATCTAGGATGATGGCACTAAGTATGCCTAACAGCCTGCCTGACACCTAAGCCCATACCCAGAAGGGACACCCATGTGTCGCCTATCAAACCTGGAGGGGCAACCGAATTGCCTACGCCTGCCAAATGGGGAAGTAATCAGAAGTAATAAAACCCAGCGCGAATTTATGGACTTTCAATGACGGTGGGGCACGCAGTGCCACACTGTAAACCTATGATGTTAACACGGTGCTCATGTATGATCATATGACACGTGCAATACAGAACTGAAATGTGAAAATAATCATGCTCTGGTTTTTCAATAAAATCCGCATACTATGTTTTATAGAAAAACGGGCAGCATAACGCCCCTATTTTTAATATACCTAAAATAACCTGCACTCAGAAAATTCTTAGAGTAATACAATATATATCTTATACAACTAATTCCCATCATAGATATTCAAGAAAACCAAAAATCACATTTGTTCTCATATGTTGTAGAAAATAAGTTTTATTCGAAAATGATATAAAATAGGGGTAATTGAGTCTCTATCTCGCTCGAATAGTAATACCACACAATAGAATCCTCAGGGTGTCGTTGACGATCGCCCAGAGGGTCGGGAACCAATTCCAAGCCCTCGATCGTCCTCTTGCGAAAAATTAACTTCTCACCGGAGTTTCAATTCCACAAACGGACCTCTTCACTGAATTCTTAGCACCCAAAATAGCTAGGTTAGACATATAACTTGTCCAATTCGGGTCCGGGTCCACACCGGGCCGGTGGCACATAAATCGAGACAAATCTTAGCCGTCCGATTTCGAATTCTGTGCCGGTCACCAAACAAAGGTAATATATATATATATATATATATATATATCAAACTTCCCCATTTTCTGAGTACAATCCAAAAATGAACTCAAAAACACAATCCAACGGCCAGATCAAAAACAACAACTATAACCTCGAAATACCCAAAAATGGCAACTTTCAATCCAGGCAAAATAAGGTTGAGATATATATATCTTGATGATTCTTACGACGAGACGAATCCAACGGGACCGGTTGGAGGTCGAATGGTGGCCGGAATTGTCACCGGAGGCCAAAAATCCGATTCGGCCTCTTGGAGATTTTTCGGCGATGCAAATGTCGGCGGAATGGCTTCGACGTCACACGGGGAGGCTTCGCTGGTCGGTGGTGCAGACAGACGACAACGGCAGCGCCTCTTGCAGCAGTCTAGCATCGGCGGCAGAGAGAAGTCCGAGAGAGAGAGAGAGAAATCGGGAGGGAAGAGAGAGAGAGAAATGAGTGAACAGGCCACGTGGCCTATTTTGTATAGGGCAGTGCAATTTTTCAAAAATTGCACATAAGTCCCAAAATTTCAAATCTTTATTAATCTAGTCTCCCAAAAATTATAATTTAGTCCTTCTGCACAAAATTTTACAAATTAATCCCCACAATATTATATCCAGAAAATTGGTAAAATGTCTAAATTACCCTAAAAAATTTCGAATTTTTACATTCTCCCCTCCTTATAGAATTTTATCCCGAAATTCAAAATACAAATCAAGATTTACATCACAATACAACTTCTAAATCAAAGTTAAACAAATGAGGGTACTTCTCGTACATCTTCGTCTCGAATTCCCAAGTAGCCTCGTCTTCTTTGTGATATTCCCAAAGCACCTTGGCAGGTGGAATCTCTCTGTTGCGAAACACCTTCAATTCCTAGCCAACAAACGAACAAGTTACTCTTCATAGGATACATCTTCTTGGATCAGTACATGCACGTACTGAACAACATGAGATGGGTCTGACGTGTACTTTTTCAACATCGAAACACATTATACACGTGACCCAACTATGCAGGCAGATTCAAGCGATACACCATTGGTCCAATTCTCTTACTGATCTCAAAGGGACCAATATACCTTGGAGCAAGCTTACCCTTAACCCCAAATCTTGTAACACCTCGCCTTGGAGTCACTTTCAAGAATACGAATCATCAGTCTCGAACTCTACCTCACGCCTCTTCGGGGGTCAGCATAACTCTTCTGGAGAGTCTGAATCTCCCTGAGTCTCTCTTGGATACCCTTGATCTTCTCAGTAGTCTCTTCAATTAACTCAAGTCCAAGAGTAACATGCTTTTCGGGTTCTGTCCAATACAAAGGCGATCTACACGGCCTCCTATATAACACTTCATATGGAGCCACACTCACACTGGTCTGGTAACTGTTATTATAAGAAAATTCTATTAAAGGAAGATGATCATCCCAGTTCCTACCAAAATCCAGTTTGCAACAACGTAGCATGTCCTCAAGAATTTGAATGGTCCTTTCAGATTGACCATCTGTCTCAGGATGGTGAGCTGTATTGATATCAAATTGCGTATCCAACACTTTCTGCAAGGCTCTCCAAAACTTAGAAGTGAACCTTGGATCTCTGTCAGATACTATGCTTGAAGGCACACCATGCAAGGGTATGATGTTCTCCACATATAGTCTACTGAGCTTAGTAAGTGAGTAGTCCATCTGGATCGATATAAAGTGAGCACTCTTCGTCAACCGATCGACTATCACCCAAACTGCATCGTTCTTCCTCAAGGTCTTCGGCAAACTAGTCATAAAGTCCATCGTGATCTTGTCCCACTTCCACTCTGGAATTGGCAACGACTGAAGTAACCTAGCTGACCTCTGGTGTTCAGCCTTGACTCGTTGACAAGTCAAACACTTAGCCACAAAGGTAGCTGCATCCTTCTTCATCCCTTTGCACTAATACTGTCAATTCAAGTCCCAGTACATCTTGGTACTACCTGGATGTACTGCGAACCTTGATTTGTGAGCCTCTATTAGAATGGTTTCTCGAAGATTAGAGTCATCAGCTACAACCAACTTCCCACTGAAAAGAAAAAACCCTTATCTATTAGTGTTCTAACCATCTAACTGTTCACCATTTTGAAGCCGGTTCCAGATTGTTCTCAACTCCCTGTCTTGCCATTGACTCCGTTGGACAATCTGGAGAAAAGATGGCGAAATCACAATGTTGCTCAAGCAAGCAACCCCTTCATTCTCGAAGTACTGCAAGTTGTAGTCACCAATCACAACTGAGTTCCTCCAATCTTCAAACATCAGTGCAGCTAGTGCATCATGAGGCTTCCTACTCAGTGCATCAACTACAACGTTGGCCTTACCAGGATGATACTATTGGTCGAAGTCATAATCCTCCATATTCTCAACCCATCTTTGCTGTCTCAAGTTCAAATCCTTCTGGGTAAAGAGATACTTCAAACTCTTATGATCAGAGAATATGTCGAACTTCACACCATACAAGTAACATCGCCAAATCTTCAAGACAAAAATCACTGTTGCAAGCTCCAGATCATGGGTGGGATAGTTCTTCTCATGTGGCTTCAACTAACGAGAAGCATAAGCCACAACTCGACCGTTCTGCATCAATACACATCCCAAACCCATCTTCGAAGCATCGGTATACACTACATAAGGCTCGTTACTATCAGGAACTGTTAGAACTGGTGCAGTTGTTAAACTTTACTTCAACCTGATAAAAGCTTCTTCACTTTCGTGATCCCAAACAAACTTGACATCCTTCCTGGTTAACTTCGTCAAAGGCAAAGTAATCCTTAAAAAATCTTACACAAAACGACGATAGTAGCCTGTCAATCCAAGGAAACTGCGTAACTCCATCACATTTCTCGGTCTTTCCTACCCCAAGATAGCTTCGATTTAAGCGGGATCGATTGAAATACCTCCGTGAAAAATCACATGCCCCAAGAACTTCACTTCTGACATCCAAAAGACACACTTCAATTTCTTGGCATACAACCAATGATCTCTCAAGGTCTTAAGTATTATATCCAGATGTTTGGCATACTTTTCTCGAGTCTTAGAATACACCAGGATGTCAACGATGAATACAACCACAAAACGGTCCAAAAACGGTCTGAAAATCCGATTCATGAGACCCATAAAGGCTGCAGGTGCATTCATTAAACCAAATGACATCACTAGAAACTCAAAGTGACTATATCGGGTTCTAAATGCTGTCTTAGGTATATCATCCTCTCTTATCTTCAACTGATGATAACCGGATGTCAAATCGATCTTGGGGAAGAACCTTGAACCACCGAGTTGATCAAACAACTCATCTATCCTTGGCAAAGGATACTTGTTATTCACTGTCAACTGATTCAACTTCCGGTAATCCACACAAAGTCTCAACGAACCATCAACTTTCTTCGCAAACAAAACAAGAGCACCCCAAGGAGAAGTGCTACTGCGAATAAAGCCTTTGGAAAGTAGATCGTCTAACTGTTCCCTTAATTCTTCCATCTCAGTAGGCGCCATGCGATAGGCTGGAATAGAAACTGGCTGAGCTCCAAAAACTAGTTCAATACAGAACTCGATCTCCCTATTAGGTGGTAACCCTGGTAAGTCTTCAAGAAACACCTCCGAATACTCACACACTACCGGAATCCATGGGTCTTGATCATCTGTCCTCACCTTGCCATCCATGGCAAACAAGTTCCCATAACACTCGAGTTTCTTCCTTCCACCCATGCACGCTTTCAATACAGGACTAGGCTTCAACGGACTCATTATAGCCTGATAGACAATAGGATGTCTATCACTAGAAAAAGAGACACCCGCTTCTTATGACAGTCTACAACGGCTCGATACTTCGACAACCAATCCATACCGAGTATCACATCATACTGTCCCATCGGCAACACAATCAAATCCAGCAAGAAGCTTCCTATCACCAACCACAACTCGATAAGACTTACAAATATTAGACATATCGGCTACTTCTCCCAAAGGTATACCCAACGACAATACATAATCCAAATCAGAAAATTCCAACCCCAACAGTTGAGCAAACAATAAGGATATGAATGAATGAGATACACCAGTATCAAACAAAACATTTGCCCAAGAGTGTGAAAGAAGGATCATACTATCAACATCACCTTAGCCAGTGCGATCCTGAGTGTCGTCTGCCCCAGTAAAAGCATAGGTTTTGCCAGTCACCTTTCCTTTCCCTTTGTTGCCTCTTCCCTGACCAGGACGGCTGCTGCTAGATCCTAGACCACTACTATCAAAACCACGCCCACCCGGATTCCCTGAGGCCTGAGGAGTCTGAAAGTTCTAAGTAAAACCCTAAGGGCAGTACTGATGCTGATAAGGCTGAGGGGAAATAAAAGCCTGTGAAGCACCCTGTGACTGTTGCGGCCTTGCTTGAGTGTTCTGAAAAAGAAACAGAACCTGACTAGCTCCTCTGCAGTCCTCCCTGAGACGATTGGGATACTCATTCTTCCGATGACCCTGCTGGCCACAAACAAAACGTACTCCATAGGGACTACCTTTGCCACCCCCTGAAGAACAGCTGTTGTTCGAGCTCCCACTGTTTAGAGTACCCTGGGCTGACCACTACCCCTG
This sequence comes from Parasponia andersonii, assembly GCA_002914805.1. NCBI lineage: Eukaryota > Viridiplantae > Streptophyta > Magnoliopsida > Rosales > Cannabaceae > Trema > Trema andersonii. The sequence continues at coordinate 1,189,043 of JXTB01000029.1, forward strand.
GTTCTTTTTGGTGGCTTTCCTGTCATTACCTCTCCGCTGGTTCCTCCTGGAATCCAAACTTTCGATGTCCTTTGCCCGCTAGGTAGCCACTGTAATCTCAGGAAGAGTATGGAAAGTCAGGGTACCAATCCTATTGAAAATGTTCTGATTTAGTCGACTCCTGAACTTGACAACTCGAACTTCTCACTCGTACCCAGTCCAAGAGCAACACTTGCCAACTCAGTGAACTCTATTAGGTACTCATTCACTGTTCCGTTATCTTGGATCAACGTCTTAAACTGGTTCACAACTTCATCATGTTGATCCTCATTAGCATACTGGGCCTTGAAAATCCGCTCAAACTCTTCCCAGATCAAGCCTACTACATCTTGCATCCGTTCCACTATCTCCCACTAACGAATGGCACTCCTCGTCAAACGGGTAATAGCAAAAATAACCCAAAACTCAACCGGAGTACCAAGGGCCCGAAAATGCCTCTCCATCTCACACAACTAAGAAATTTCCGTGAGAGCTTCTGGTCTACCATCAAACTATCCTGGCTGGAGATGCATGAACCATTGGAGATGATTAGCCTGATCCAACTAACATTCCCTCAAAGCTGGAGGCTGATAATCTGGATTGTTCATCTGGACGAATGCCTGCTACATTACCTCGATCAGATGAGTGAAATCCGGATGAGGAGATTCGGCATCGGGCTAGTGCCTCGGAACTCTTCTAGAAGGCATCCTTACAAGCCTGAAATAATATACCAAACTGTTAATGCGATAATGATGAATGCTTGTCATAAAATCAACTTCAATCTAGTTTAATGGTGATACATCCGAGCTGTTAAACTCAAAGATCTAATACCAAAAATTTCTGTCACGACCTAAAACCTGGTCTAGTGGCAGAAGGGGAATTTCATAAAAGTGGGAAATTCCTTGATTTATTTGAAAAGTGTCAAAAGTTCTAGTTTTTATAAAACGGTCCATTTAAATAAAATAATCAGAATTCTATCCCGTGAACCACTCCCACAGTTTGTATACACCATTAAACATAGATCGAATAATTATTTAAAATTCACGAAGTCAAATATAAGTCCAAGCATCACCATTATCCACAACAAAAGTCAAATACCATAATGGCATACATAAGTTCGCAGACAAAATAGAAAGCAGTAATCTTGGCTCAATGCTAATACAAAACCCAAATAGTCCAAGACTATGACAACAAACTCCTAGCATTACCAAGAAACGAACCGCAATCCAGATGACCTCTTACTCTTCTTGATAACCAAGATCGCACTGTACACCACTCTAGGAGAAGGTAGGGGGGTGAGCATAAAATGCTCAGTAGGAAAAATAATTACCCAGTCGAAAACATTTTAGTGATGGAGAATTCCTGTATGGTTAGTTTAGTCCAAAACATACATATATATATATAATCCAAACCGGAAATCCATATATATATATATATATATAAAACAGTATAATCAAAACCATTCAATTTGTATGCACATGACACAAATCAACCCATACCCATGAGCTTACATCCTCTCATCTGTGGAAACCCAGGATGATGACACTAATTATGCCTAACAGCCTGCCTGACACCTAAGCCCATATCCGGAGGGGACACGTATGTATCGCCTATCAAACCTGGAGGGGCAACTGAATTGCCTACGCCTGCCAAATTGGGAGGTAATCAGAAGTAATAAAATCCCGCACGAGTTTACGGACTTTCACTGATGGTGGGATACGTATCGCCACACTGTAAACCCACGATACTAACACAGTGCTCATGTATGATCCTATGACACGTGCAATACAGAACTGAAATGTGAAAATAATCGTGCTCTCGTTTTTCAATAAAATCTATATACTAGGTTTTTATAGAAAAATGGGCAGTATAATAGCCCTATTTTTAATATACCCAAAATAACCTGGACTCAGAAAATTCCCAGAGCAATATAGTATATATCTCATACAGCCAATTCCCATTATAGATATTCAAGAAAACAAAAAATCACATTTGTTCTTATATGTTTCAGAAAATAAGTTTTATTCGAAAACGATATAAAACAGGGGTAATTGAGTCTCTACCTCGCCCGAATAGCAACACCATGCTATAGAATCCTCAAGGTGACGTTGACGATCATCCGGAGGGTCGGGAACCAATTCCAAGCTCTTAATCGTCCTCTTGCGAAAAATCAACTTCTTACCGGAGCTTCAATTCCACAAACGGACCTATTCACTGAATTCCTAGCACCCAAAATAGCTAGGTTAGACATATAACTTGTCCAATTCGGTCCAAACTTACACCGGGCCAGTGGCACACAAATCGAGGCAAATCTTAGTCGTCTGATTTTGATTTCCGTGCCGGTCACCAAACATAGACAATATATATATATATATATTTATATATCAAACTTCCTCATTTTCTGAGTACAATCCAAAAATGAACTCAAAAACACAATCCAACGGTTGGATAAAAAACAACTATAAACTCGAAATACCCAAAAATGGTAACTTTCAATTCGGGCAAAATGAGGTTGAGATATATATATATACCTTGATGATCCTTGTGACGAGATGAATCCAACGGGACCGGTTGGAGGTCGAATGGTGGCTGGAATCATCACCGGCAGCCAAAAATTCGATTCGGCCTCTTGAAGATTTTCCAGCGATGCAGACGTCGACGGCGACCGGGGACGGGCGGCGCGATTTCAGCGTCGCACGGGGAGGCTTCGCCAGTCGGTGGCACGGGCGGACGACAGCAGCGGCTCCTCTGGCGTAGTCTGGCGTCGGCGGCAGAGAGAAGTCCGAGAGAGAGAAGAGAGAGAGAGAAATGAGTGAACATGCCACGTGGCCTGTTTTGTATAGGATAGTACAATTTTTTAAAAATTGCACATAAGTCTCCAAAATTTCAAATCTCTATCAATCTAGTCCCCAAAAATTACAATTTAATCCTTATGCACAAAATTTTTGCAAATTAATCTCCACAATATTATATCCGGGAAATTAGTAAAATGTTTAAATTACCCTCGAAAATTCCAGGATTTTACAGTTTATAACTGGGAAAGTGGTATGTGATGCAGTTTATACTTGGACAGAATTCATAAAAATAAATTTTCATATTTGCGATAAAAAAATCTATAATCCAAGTAGTGACAGAACTAGAAATTTTTTTTAAGGGAAGGGCGTATATTAAAATTTTTTTAACTAATTTTGAAGCACATTAGTCAATTTGGACTAACATAGAATTAAAAAAAAAATTAAAGTGAATCCAAATAAACGTTATCCAAAATAAAGACAAAACTATGTATTTCAAAATAATACAAATAAAGGTCAAGCAAAACCAAAAAATAAGTAGTAATATAAAAGGCATTGTTGAATTTGTCTTATAAAATATGGGGCAAAAACTATGACTATAAAATTTTAGGGGGACAAATAAAGGATAAAACTGAAATTGTTGTTGATTTTCTGAGTCTCTCTCTTAATCTCTTTTGTTTTTAACATCCGTCTATAAATTTTTAACTCCCATAAATTAATGTAAACGAGGTGCAAATTTGTTAATGTAAAATTACAGTGAAATCAATAGGACATTATATATGTCTTTATTTCCAAAAAAAAAATAAAAAAATAGGACATTATATGTAGATAAATATCTATATCCGGTTTTTTCATCAACAGATTGTAAAAATGTGTAGTTTGACAATAACAGATAATTTTGCTCAGACGCTTTTCCTGCTCCATCATTATATGTACATAGTTATTAACTACGTACACAGTAACACAGTATTTTTGCCCGTTACAAACTGGTCAAATATCCTATTTACATAACCAGATTTGTAATAAGAATTTTCCATCTTTAGCAATAGCCATTTAAACGTGAATATTAATATCAAAATAGTGTGAACATTATCAAAGAATAAATGGCTATTATCTTGCCTATAAATTCCATCTTATCTAATTAGGATCAATTTAGAATCCTAAAATCATTGCCCAATAATTACCATAATCCCATCATTAGAGGGATTATTTTTGTAGACTCTGTAATGGAGAGCTCGTATATACATATATGTCAGGGTCCCTAAAGCCACTTACTCTCCTTCAGTTTTACACCATCACTTTGTTGAGACTAAGAGAGGTATTAGAAGAACCTCAACTTATAAATTAAAACACTAACTCCGTTTCCGGATTTTCAAAAGGCATCAATGGCCGGACATTTTTAATTTCCGCATTAATCTATGTGCTATTTGTTGTTAAATGCATGTATAGATGATCATTTATATATGTCTAACATGATTCCCATGCACAAAGTTAGCTAATTTAATTTGTTCAAGAAACCTGTCACAAGTACCGTGTGAGGATAACCTTCAGTTCTAGTTTATTGTTGCATATACTTGGTTGGGTATACCTTACTATATATCTTTTTATTTCAGATCAGATTAGAAAGTTGCCCTACGTACCTTCTAACAGAAAACGTTTATATGTAGTACTTATGCTACAATTTCAACATATTTTAAATATGGCTTAATTATTTCCTAGTATATGTGATTAAATAATAATGTGGAGATCTATCACGACCCAAATCCCGGGTTAGTGGCAGAAGAGGAATTTCGCTAGAATTGGAAATTCTTTAATTTTTTTTTTTAAAAGACAAAAGTATTTGGAATCCCAACCAGCGAAACTATCCCCACAGTTCATAGTCACCAATAAACACAGACTGAAAAATTATTAGAAAAAGTAAATTATCAAATCGTTCACTGAGCATCATTATTCACACCTCAACATCAAGCTAGTATGACATATATATTTTACAGACATATTCAAAGTAACACACTTAATTCGAATGCTAGCATAATCCATTATTTAACAAGACTTAAGCACAAGTCTTAAATTCATACTCCTAGCATTACCAAGTCACAAACTATAAGTAAAAGATAACTTCTTATTCCACTTGTTAATTGTCAATATTACACTGGACACTACCTGTGGAGAAAGTAGGAAGAGTGAGCATAAAATGCCCAGTAGGTTACCCAATTTCCCATTTTGGAAAAGTCTTTTTATAAATCTCAAAACATCTACATGGTTAGTAGTATTGGAAAGTATTTCTATAAATATTAAGGATTTAAACCATTTACAGAAAACTATGCTAAAACCAAAACCAGATATCCAAGTCAAAACATATTAAGCATAATAAATGTACATCACATAAATCAACACATCACATGAGCTCTCATCATCTCATCACAATTAGAGCAACTTATACTACGTGTATTGAGTGCTCACTACCTAACATCTATCTCTAGAAATCGGAGGGACACCCATATTTCTAATCCTACCGAATTGGAGGAGCACCAAATGCCTACGCCTACCGAATAGAGATAGTCAGAAAACAAACCCCGCGCAGGTTTACGGGCTCTCACCGAAGGTGGGTGTACTAGTCCGCCTACTACAACACCGTGATGCCTAAGACGACTCTCATGCATGATCATATGAAATGTGCAATATATGGAGTCTCAAACAACTATGCAGTGATTTAACATTCTAGACATGCTCTGATTTTTAATTAAAAATCTATTTTGTACTATTCAAAAGTACAGTTTCTATGGTTTTACTAAATCCCAAATATAAAAATTTGTACAAAATCATATGTAAAAATATCTAGAGCAGTCCACAATGTTTCACAAATTTATAGTTCATTAAAATAACTATTCAAATAATTCAATTTAATAAAATCGCGAAATTTCATTTTTCAGAATAAATTCCAATTTTATTGAAAATAATAGAAAACAAGGAAATTGAATCCTTTACCTCGAAATAGTAGTTATGTTGAGCTAACGACGCTCAAAATATCCTCAATTGATCACCGAGTTGTTCAGACAGTTGTTTTCGAATCTCGTCACGTTCACTTGAAAAATTGACTTTTCAAACGGAGTCTCGGATTGAGAAACAGAGGTCACCACTGAATTCAGGACACCCAAAAACATTGGATGAAATATAAAATTCGTCGAAAATGGGTTCCAGTGCGGAACCGGCTGTGGCACGCAAAACGGTGCAAATCAGGAGCTATTTTCTCGATTTTCGTGCCACTTCAGAAAATAGTGGTATTTTATATCAAAATTCATGTCCCAACCTCACTGAGTCCAAATTCGAAGTCAGAACTCAGTTTCGAGGTCCCGAACATTAAATGGGCTCAAAAATTCAAAAAATATAAAAATACCACATTTGGAAAATAATTAGAAAAATGCCAAATTTTCATTCCGATAATTAACGATCTTCCGGTTACCGTTTTAACACTTCTCTTTCACGTGGTAAAATTTTATCGAGATAAATAACTCAAGTTCGAAATAATTACGAAAATACCACAAAAATTTAATATTAAAATATTGCTACAGTAGTCATCGACTCACCGGAGCCGAGTTAGAGACGGAGAGTGGTCAGAAATGAAAGCTGGAGTTGAGACGAGTCCAACAGTGGTGGTGGTCTGGTGATTGGACGTCTGACGGCGAGCAAAAATTCGATTGGGTGGAGCGACCTTCGGACGACTTTATCTCAGGCGAGAGGCGGCGGAACGGGACGGCGGTTGTAGGCGTGGCTTCGTCGGTGTCTTCCGGTCACGACAGAAAAGCGCATCGGCACAACGGCGGCTGGTGGCTCGGCGGATGAACAGTGACAGATAAGGTGTTTCGAGGGACCTTGGTGAAGAAGAAGAAAGAGTTGGGGGATTTATATGCAATTTTTGAAAACTATAGCAGTGGGACACGTGGCGAAATCTGGTTTGACCGAAAAAATTTCTGAAATTACATTTTGGCCACAAACTTTAACAAGATTTTTTCACTTTAGTCCTTCCTTAATTACACTTTTGTCCCCAGTTTGTAATTTCTTTTTTACTTTTGCTCCAAATGTACCTAGATTTCATTCTGTCTAGATTCAGCACCAATAATTTGATTTAAAATAATTTGAAAATATAGAATTACTAAAATACCCTTAAAGTAAAATTACTTAATTACTCTTACAAAATTTAGGATTTTACAAGATTAGTACATATGAACATAGAAAATTAGCCGCGCGTGAGAAAATTGATTTTAGTATAGGAGCTAATGTGTAGGGGCTAAAGCCGCTTAAATACAAAAGCAAATGATCAAGTCTGTATTAATAATCAGGCTATATTATGATATTTGCGAAATGAGTTCTTTAAATTAAGTTGAGATCGTAAGATTACTATATGCTTCTTTATTTCAGCATATATAATTAGTTTATAACTGAGTTTTCTTCAATGCGTGCCCCGCGTTTTCGTCAATTCTATATTTCCTGTAATTAATTTGTAAACTCCTCTATAGACCATCTTAGTGATTTACATCGCAGCTGGCCGGTTTTGTTAAAAGCCCAAAGTCCGAAAGCTTACTAGCTAGTAGCTAGACCCAACGTGTACTAACTGATTAGCCCAATTGTTCAAAGAATATTGGGCTTGTTCGGTCATTGGTCACTAACAAAGTCTGTTAAAGCTATCTTCAACTAGACATGGAGCAATTAATTAGGCTCACAACTTGGGTACTTTTCATTACATGTTGTGAGCCTAATTTTCTTCATCTCCATTCAAGTTGGTACTTTTCTTTTTGATCATTTTAGAAGACAGAAGTATGCACTAATTAACTATAAATGCTTGATAAAGGACATCAATTATCAAGCTCCTTTTTTCCACTAATGTCTAATGGTAGGACATTTATCAAATAAATGTCTAAGTAGGACCATCAAAATTAAGTTTGAAAGCCAACACATCATTTTCTAACACACTTTAAGGTGTACGTACATAAGCCAGCTCAGTGTCCTTTTGACAAGATATAAACTCAGTAGGAAAAAACTTTCATAAGATCCAAAAAAGAAAAAAAATCACATCCCCAAATACAAAAATAAGGCCAGAAAATGTGATCTTATCCTAAGAGAAGTGTACTACGAACAATTTGGACCAAACCATTTGGGATCAAAATATGTCCTTTATAGTCTTTTTTTCTTTATGACGATATTCCAGGCCGCCAACATTAAATTAAATAATCAAAAGCCACCTTGAAATTTGAGTAAGTAGAGAGTAAGACTTGTCTTATTTTCGACAATTCCAAGACTGAATAAACCCCCCAAACTTTATCAGGTTTATAAACATATTGGACCGCTCCTCTCGAGTCCTCTAGTGCTTGTCACCTTCACAAAGTCTTATTCCTTTTGTCAAATTCCTGTTTATTAGATGCACAAGTAACTTTAGCTCATTATGAAAGAGAAAGACAATCCCTCCACGGTAAGAAACACGTACCAAACTTTCATAAAAACCAAACATATGTTTTTTTTTTTCTTTTTGGTGGGTTCCTCGTGCTTTTGTCTTAACTGGGCCCTCCAACAAAATATTCTTTCTAACCTAGTTTAAGTTATGAAATCTAGATGATTTATATTTTAACACATACATTTATATTTATCTATGAATATATGTCGTAGTATAAGGTAATGTGGTTATGTAACATAAAATAATAGTTATGTCTATGTAATATGTAACAAAACTATGTTGTCATGTTACCTTGTACTTCAGATTTTTTTTATTTCTTGCAGTACATAGGGAAGTCTTCAAGAACTGTAGCTCCTTTTACAAGAGTTATTTGCGAAGTTACAGTACAATTAAATAACAATAGTTTTATTCCAAAAATACTCTTCGCAAATATCAAAATTAATGTTGAGAGAAATTGTAAGAGAATGAAAGAAAAAAGAAAAAGGAAAATAATCTATAAATCTGTTATAAAACATACAATAAAAGATGACTGCCAAAAGTAAAAAAATCCAATAAATGACTCTAACGTAATATCCTCCGACAAAATGTAGTATTCGAGTCATTTTAAGTTATTTTTTCAGAAGCATTTGAACCATTTATGATTTGGTATAATTTCCTCCACTCAAACTAGTGCCCGGCCGGAAAGCTACAACTTGAGCCCTTGGTAAACACCACCTCAGACATTGTTAAGATCGATAGCACCATATTTAAGACAAGAAAGGTACCTTTCCATAATATCAACATCCTATCTCTTTGTCTCTCTAAGTCAAGCCTTATCTTAGCAAAAGCCCAAAAACATTGAATGGCTTCTAATTAAACATTTTGTCTTTTAAAGATACTTGAATCCAGAATTCCAGGCTCTTGAAAGCACCCAATTTAAGTTTATATGCTTTGTATCTATTGAGGGTTGGTTAGATTCTCAGTACGACAAATAAGAAAGAAAGGAAAAAGCAAAACAATTACCTTAAGAATTTGGTTCATATCAGCATATATATATGAATAACCAAATAAGCTGATAAAAGTTAGGATTTCAGTTTGGCTCAAGTACTTTAGCAGCCCAAAGATTGGTAGTTCCAAAGTCTTGGGGACAAATATTCTCTTGGGAATCTGTCTTTTTTTGGACCCGTTAAATTAGTGATTAGTAATAAGCTTAATACTTATGGATATGAACGTTTTACTATGTTAAAAAGGCCTCGGGTTCTCAACTATTCTACTAAGAAAAACAACTAGCTGATTGGTAGTAGAAGGGCTAGAAATAATCTCTTTTGCCTACATAGAAAAGGACAACTATATGTATATGCACGTATTTATGACTCTGTATGTGTACGTGTGTGATGTATACAAATACAGCCACACTGCAGTCCTAGAAGGAAATAACCAAACTTGGTATTTAAAACAAGCATCAAATTTTTTTTAATATGTGGAAATATATTGAGAGAGAGAGAGAGAGAGAGAGAGAGAGAGTGAATTTGGAAAATTATAACCTTTGATTGACTTTCCTTTTCCTATATGTTGAGCATATGTACGTATGTAAATGGAAACAAATAAATAATGGGTATACACAGACAAGAACTCCAAGCACTGAACAATAAACTGTAGGACCAAAATCAGCAAATGCGGAGGAAAACACTGACAGATGCCTCGAGTTGTCTAGTTATGTTTGGAAGAAACACACATGGTTTATTTTAGCTGACTCTTTCTGAATGAGATAACGCTTGTAAGGTGGAGAGATCAATACATGTTCTAAACTGCTGGTGCAGAAATACAGTATTAATATACCAGGCTGTGAACATTTTTTTTTCTTTTGGCTCAACTATTACTATTGGTTTTACTATAATGTGAATATGAGTTTGAATTGTGGTCCTAAGTGGATTTAGGATATGGATTCTGCGTGACAAAATTTGAAGAAGAGATAGGACGTAATCAATGCTGATTTCCAAATCAGCATGCACTTTCTGACACACCAATTAATTAATTTAACAAAATCTCCTGGTAGAACTGAAAGGGTATGGTATAGATTTATGACCAGTTTCTCATATTTTAATGTTGCTATTAGTTTTTTTTTTTTTAAATGAAATAAATCTTGGTCTTAAGTGATAGAATATGGTCAATTAAAATGTATTGCATATGTAAGCATGACAAAAATGAAAGTATATATATACACAAACATCAAAAGCGCAGATAGTTTAAAAAATGATCACTTCTAAAATCAACAAGGAAAAAGGTTTAGGAAAGCAAAGTTTCAAAACTGGGTTTTGTGAGACTTTTTCTAGCAAAACATAACTTGTTGCCATGATGTGGTATACCACTAAAACGTTGTCCCGTAGCTTAAACTTTAAAGTATGGCACAATTATGTAGATTATACAAGGAATTAAAACTGTTTGAAGAAACGGGGTCTATGTGTAAGCATTTATATTATTATATATTCATAAGAGTAACAATAAGAAATTTATGCTCATTATATTTGATATTTGATATACATATAGTACATGAACTGATACACTGGGTTATTTGCTAAAAAAATGTGAAAAACCGACATTTACTTAAAAAGTCCGAAAATTCCGGCCATTTCCATATTTTTTGAAGATTTAATGAAAATCAAAGTATTTGAGAGGAGGGGAAGAAGAAAAGTATGTCTTTCACACAGCCAAAACTCCACACGAAAAGTTAAATGTCCTATTGAGTTTTGGCTTTTCCCAGAGGCTCCTTGTCTGGTTGTCCTAATGTAAGAGGAAAGTTCCAAGTGGATGGCCAATGGCTTTGAAAGATCCAAATGGTGGTTTTGGAGGCACTTATAAAGCCCTCCTTTGCAATCCCCACTCTCACCCACTAACCAACAAGCAAGGTTGTTGCCTTGTTTTGTTACGACATGTTTGGATTGGTGCTGTGTTGGAGCATAATACCAAAACTTTGGCCAGCTCTTATTCCCCATCCACTTCGCTACTTGACAAAAATAACTCACCTCTCATTCTCTCACCTCTCACCTTAGAGAGAGATAGAGATAACAAACAAACAATTCAGATAGTGGAAATCTAGAGAGAGAGAGAATGGGAGGGCTCTTTCTTTCAGAAATTCCCATATTCTTTCTGAACCTATTCGAGGACAAACCAAATCAATAATGACAAAATACAAGCTCTTTGTATTTTCGCCAGCGCAGCCATGGAGAAGTCCTTAAAAACCGAGAGCTTCTTAACTTTAACCCGCTTTACTTGATACAAAACACGCACAAAACCTTTAGAGCTTTGAAACACACTTCAATGGTGTAGAGGGTTTAGTGAAACTGTTGAGAGAATTTCAGGGTTCTTTTTCTGGGTTTTCTTTGATTTTGAAAACCCAGTTGGGAACTTGAATTTGGAAGAGAGACTTGATCAGTTTAAGGACTACTGAACTTTCTAAGGTAATTCCCTTCCTCTGTTTCTTAGCTTTCTTTCTTTATTTTGATGAAGACTCTCACATATGATACATATGTAGCTAAACATGCCTCCTCTCCAAGGATGTCTATTTCCTTTCTCTGTAGTATGGTTTTTCCTATAGGCTCTGTTTGGTTGCTAAGAAGATGTTGGTTTACTGAACCTTGTACAGATGTTATGTTCAGTTGTGATAAATGGTTCTTTTCCTTTCAACATGCTTTGTTTGTAAGAACAAGAAAGTGTAAATTTGTATAAGAATCATGGCTCTTTTTACACTAATCTCTATTATTGCATTGAAACATTGTTATACCTGCTTTATTAGTAAAGTAGCTAGATTTGGTCGAGTTTTTCAGTTGGAAAATAAAATAAGGATAATAAATGATTCATTATGTTATTCTTTTTCACCTTAGTAGTTTTGCTATTATGAGATTATCATGATCGAATTTAATGTCTCCCAGCTTGTCCACATCTTGACTCCTCTGTTTTTGACAATTCTCAGACAACCTTTTTTTTTTTTTTTCATTCGTTGGTTGGATAAATGATTAAAGACGAGGGATCATCATCCGTGACTTCTCCATCTCTGCAGTTCTTCCCTCTGATGCCGACATCAACGAGTTCAGGTTCACCATCTCCATGGCTCAGAGAGCCTAGATCTGAAGAAAGAGGATTGTATCTGATCCAACTTCTTGTTGCATGTGCTAACCATGTTGCAGCTGGTAGCCTTGAGAATGCCAACATTGGGCTGGAACATATTTCCCACCTCACCTCCCCAGATGGCGACTCAATGCAGCGAATTGTCGCTTACTTTACCGAAGCGCTCGCTGATCGAATGCTTAAGAGTTGGCCTGGACTTTATAGAGCCTTCAACTCGACGAAAATAGTATCGGTTTCTGAAGAGATTCTAGTTCAAAGACTGTTCTTTGAGCTCTGTCCCTTCTTGAAGCTTTCTTATGTGATCACAAACCAGGCCATCTTTGAAGCTATGGAAGGGGAGAAGATGATTCATATCATTGATCTTAATTCAAGTCAGCCCGCTCAGATGATTGATCTTCTTCAGACGTTAAGTGCTCGGCCTGAAGGCCCTCCCCATTTGAGGATTACAGGCATTCATGAACAGAGAGAAGTTTTGGAACAAATGGCTCTTCGATTAACTGAAGAAGCTGAAAAGCTTGATATCCCTTTTCAGTTTAATCCTATAGTAAGCAAACTAGAGAATCTTGACATCGAAAGTTTGCGAGTCAAGACCGGGGAAGCTCTGGCAGTGAGTTCTGTGCTTCAGTTGCATTCCCTTTTGGCAACTGATGAGGAAATATATGGAAGGAACTCGCCATCAGTGGCGTCACACCTTGAAAAACTCTCTCTTATGAATCAAAGGCCTCTAAAAGATTGGCTTGCGAAAGAATCACACAGTTTGTTTAACATGAGTCCGGATTCTGCTTTGTCCCCTTTATCTTTGAGTGCTTCACCTAAGATGGGGAGTTTTCTTTCTGCTATCTGGGGCCTGTCACCGAAGGTGATGGTGGTAACTGAGCAAGAATCAAACAACAATGGATATACTTTACTGGAGAGGATCTCGGAAGCATTGTTCTTTTATGGAGCACTGTTCGATTGCTTGGAATCTACGGTATCAAGAACATCGGTGGAACGACAGAAAATTGAGAAAATGCTTTTTGGTGAAGAGATTAAGAACATCATAGCATGTGAGGGAGCTGAGAGAACAGAGAGGCATGAGAAGCTTGATAAATGGATCTTAAGGCTCGAGTTAGCCGGATTCGGCAGGGTGCCTTTGAGCTATCAAGGAATGATGCAGGCAACTAGGCTGTTAAGACAGAGCCCTGCTTTCAGTGGCTATAAGATTAAAGAAGAAAATGGATGTTTGATTATGTGTTGGCAGGACAGACCCCTCTTTTCTGTTTCTGCATGGAGGTTTAGAAGGTGAGACTCGATCATTTGAAATTGACAAGGAGGGGATTGAGTGTTTTTCTATTTCTCTCTCTCTTTTTTTTTTTTTTTTTTTTTCAATTTTTATATCTGTTGTTAATTTTATTTTTCTTCTTTGTATAAAAGGATTTAAGCATATCTTCTTCTTCTTCCCCTTTTTTTTTTCTCCCCTACTGCATAGAACACTCAGGAAGATTAGAAGAACTTTCCTTATTATCATTATTTTTTTTTCAGTATTATATTTTTTTGTTCGTCTCTTTTTTCTTCTTGTAAACAGCCTGATCTTTGTTTGGTTTATTCAGCCTGTTATATGGAAATGTATGGATATCGATCTCTAATGAGACTGAGGAATCAAAATAATACTAGAAGAATACTATGGAAGGATGAGTTGACAAAAGACATAACATCAAAATTTTCTGGTCAAAGACATAACATTTAAAGTGGGAAAGAGTTTATTCCCATGAATATCTATATGGTAGAAACTGCGGAAACTTGGGCCTTGTTTGGTATACCGGACTAGAATTGGATTGTAGTATTGAATTAGATTATAATAGATTGGATTAGATAAGCCTAATATTATTTCATATTTGGTGTAATATTAGATTAGATTAGTATTATTATTATAATATGAGACCTATTTTTTATCGGGATGTATAATAAATTTATTTATATTAATTTAAATATTTAAAAATATTTATAATGTGTGATCCACTAGTCTAAAAAATTAAAATAAATGTAGGTCTTACTATTTTTAATTGTTAGATTAATAATTCCATACTTTTGAACGAGAGAAATTATCTCATCTACATACACATATGACTATTTTGGGGTTATAAATTATTTATCTCAATCTTAAGTTAGACATCAAACATGAGTATGGGATACATAATCCCAATCCTAATTCCAATCCTAGTCTATGTACCAAACAAGCCCTCAAGGAAACTACCATGAAGGCTACTTATTCCAAGTCTCAACTGATCCAATTAGCCAACACCAATAATCTAGCTTTAAAGTCCGTGGTAATGTTTAATATTAGCATCCTTGTAGGGGTAATACATAATTGCACGAGGTGATCACTAATGGGAAATGTTTCTTTTGGCTAAAATAACAGAGACATCAGTAGTGGAAGCTCCAAAGTAGGCAGTGGCTTGTTCTTTAGAGATAAGATTTAATATTGTATGATATGTTTCTTTCTTTCTTTCTTTCTTTTTATGATGAGTCTGAGATATAAATAATTAGTGCGAGCCTTAGGGATAGGAGGATTTTGGTTACAATAAGTGATAAACATGATGAGTTTGCAGATTTCAGCATTCAACTCAAAGACAATGCTTAAATTGCAAAACACTTATAAAGGAAAAACGGAAACAAGAACAAAGAAAAACATCTCTAAAATAAGACCGAAGAAGCTCAATAATGTAAGAAACAATGGCGTCTCCGGACTTTGCATCAAACCAAACTGTATGAGCCAAAGCATAGCCACGTGCGAATCTAAACAGGCCGCTGCCCCCAACTATTGGCATTTCTCTCACGTTGTTGAGAACTGGATTCCTCCCAAGAATACTGAGGCTACTCCTTCAATGAAAACAAAATTTAAGACCATAAGTAACGCTACATCATTCTGTGCGGCAAGGGAGTAAAATCCTTGTGCTCTGCCGACGATCTTTGAGGTGGGTTCTTGCCCTTCAGTCAATGCATCATCCATTATATAAGTTCTTCCAAACAAGCCCGAGGAAGACTTACTGTCTGGTGGCTCGTTAATTATTTTAACAGCAGTTGGGTTTTTTCCACTGAGGATGTCATGGAAGTAAAAATGGAGGTGGCTCATCTTTTCTGTCCTCTTCATCGGTGTGGCTTCACTTAAGTTCTGCTCAATGAAAACTCCATTGATGGAGTGGAATAAGGTTGAGAAGAGGCTGAAGATGAACACAAAAAGGGAGAAGAGAAGCCATATGAATGAGTGCCCTTTTAAGTCTTTTGTAAGTAAGGCTGGAGAACAGTCTCAAGTGTGTTGAGTAGTGCTGTGGTGGGCTATTTATAGTGACTTATAAGAGAGCAAGAAGTAAAGCTTGATGCGATGATCAAAAACACTAAAAAAGCTGGAAAAAGTTGGACCATGTTTCTAAGGGTGCTAGACTTGGTTGCTGTATCTTAAAGAAATGTTCATGCGTGCTTATTTATTTTCACTTTACTGTTGTCCTTTTTTTTTCCAATTCTTTTTTCTTCCTAAACAAAGTAACTACTACTAGTTAAAAGCTCATGGCAAAAGGGTTGCCTATAACCGAAATATTTTTATTTTCCCATAAACCCTTTTCCTAGTGCAGGGGAAATTTCAATTTTTATATGCCTTGTGATGATAACTAAGACTTCATCAACCATATCAGGGTGCTTTAGAAAACCACAGGTTTGTCTTGTGGCCAGAGTGCTTTACTTACTTTAAACTTTTCAGAACATGGAAGCTTCCGCCTTTCTGAAGGAATAATGATTGTACTTTTACTAGAGGCAGAGTACTTTGATTGTTTCTGCACATAAGGGCTTCACTAGCGTAACTTACAAATACTTCTCTGTTTGCATAGAAATAACACTCTTTCCTTCTTCTGTGATTATCATGGGGAAGTAAATAAAGTATTTTCTGTCTAATAATAGAGATTCGGTATGTTGGCAATTGAATTACACTGCTAAATTTATTATGTTATTATGTGTTTCAAACACAATGAAATATTCTTTATTTGAGAATAACTTATATTCTAACAATAAATAGAACAAAATGAAATATCCTTTCTCATAATGTTAGTGTATTCAAATTTCTTTCTTCTTTCAGGTAGTGAGAGCTACGTATAGAAGTTGATTCCAAGTGTCCTGAACTCCAGCAATGCACCAATGGGTGCAATCCATGCCCCTAAAAGCATTATATTTACTGGGATGTCCATCTTTTCTCAGCTGTGACAAAGTTGTTATGTTAAGCAAATGAACTGGTTTTTCTATCTGGTTTAAGACATCTTTCAATACATAATATGGCCGCGGTAAGCCACCGGGGTAGATTGATCCACTTAAAGGCTCTGTTTCATTTCCACAGTTCGTAACCCCTGTTTCATTCCACTCGCTGCCACTAATTTGACAAAGAGTTGAAATACAGTCAAGAACAGAAAGTTGTAGCTAAGAAAAATGACACAAGAAATTAAGAAAGCAACTTACTTGTAATGAGAGGGAGTAATTCCTTGAAAGATGACTCTAGTCTTTATTGTATCTACAGTTGAATCAACCCATTTTGCCCATGTTGTCAAACCCTTGCGAAAAGCTTCCATTCGATCCATGTCTTTGAGTATCTTGTCACCATCTTGAATATAATCCCATCTGCAATTGGAGAAGTTCGTGAGGAAGGTTCATGTGACAATTGAGAAACTAATGACTGTTTTCTGAGTTTATAGAGCTCATACGGTTGCTTAGCTCCACTTCTGTACCACCAAAGCCAAGTGTTAAAGATCAGAACATCCATTTCCTTCCATACTTCGCCACTTTTCAAGGAATCGAGTTTCAGAACTCGACCAATATTTTCCTCCTCAATGTCCACCAGGTAATGAGAATCGAATAGCATCGCCGAAACTTCATAGTCCTGCAAATCACAAACACAAGGGGCACTTGTAAGTTTACATCAGTGTACAATTTTAAACATTTTGATCACGATTTCTGCATAGTACAATTGACTGTGTACCAATATTTTTTATGCCAAAAGTGAACAGTAGGCTTAGTTTGAAGTACAAGTCCCCGCTGACCTCGAACACAACGGAAGTAACAGAGCCATTTTTCTGTTGAGTGATGTTGGAATCAGGCGCAGCAGCATGAAGCAAGCACAGAAACGATTCAAATTGATCGAGACTAATAGAATCCCCTATGAACATGAACCTCTTCCCCTTAAGTGTCTTCAAGAAATTTCGACCGTCGATTCTGCAACATGTTCCCATGTTCTGTTAGGACTCTACACAAATCATGGTTTCCTAGTACTAGTCCAATATAATAGAGAGAAAAATACACGAGGAGACAAAAGATAATGAAGTTTCCGATAAAGTCCTTCAACATAGAGAAGCTTATAGTTAAAAATTTACCTTGGCAAGTCACAATCATTGGGTTTCCACCGGTACTTGAGATACAACTTATCAGGGCGACCATACTTTTGGCAATCGAACTCTTTTCGAATAAAAGGACAAGTCTTAGAGTCATAAAGAGGATATGAATCATCTAAATCCCAACTCCCTTGATACACATCACACCTCTCTTTCTTTCTCCAGTTCACACTGATTTTCGTTTCACTAGTGTCATGACCTCCGGAGATTGCTAAACAGAGAAATGAAAGATCCAAAACGACGGCGAAAACGAAAGAACATGTCGTTTTTCCAGTTCTCAACTTCATCTTTTGGTATCTTTTGAGAGAGACTCAGAGAACTGACTTTGACAAACAGTTATGTATACATGAAAACATGAGTACCCTTTTACGTATAGGAAAGAAAAATGATTAATATTCCAAGATTTGTTGGCTACTACTTCCTTAGAAGCATACAATGTCATTAAGTATATTCGTATCAACTTTGGTGTTTGATGTGTCCAATTAAGTAATGTGATCACGAGACAAGGTGGTAGAGATCTGTTATGAAATTGTTCACCGATCTTTCACATGCCACACATGGCTAACACCTCACTTGAAGGAGACCAAACTCAATTCTTATTTATTCATTTTTATTGGTCTCATTTTGCACGAAGATAAGGATAGAACGAAAATTAAGGATATGATATTATACATAATATTGAAGAATGAAAGGATTCCTTCAAAAAAAAAAAAAAAAGAGGGAATGCAAGGAAAGAATATGGAAGAAATGCCACATTGTTGCATTTTTAATTCAATGCACATATAATGTTAATTTAGATATTGATTTTAGCTTTAATATTATTCAATAAGTAAGAATTAGTCAACTATAAATCATTATTAACCACAAATAGAATTAGTCAATTATAAATCATTATTAACCACAAATCATTCATGACTGTCATAATTGAAAAGTTTATATAAAGAAGGAAAGTCGAAGGAACATGGGTCTTCGCAGAGAATACAAGTAATCGGAGTAATTGTTGATTATATTAGAAAAATATCCTTTTTAATATGTTAAAACTCTAAAAACGACAATTTTGTAATAAAAAAAGTATACTTTTAATCAAGTTATTTAAATTATAGCATTGACATGCATAGATTTAGCACTACATTTTGGAGATGCTCTTATGAATAATGCGTGCATGAAAAAGGTGATGCTTTCTAAGGCAATGAGAATTTTACGGAATGACTTGTTTTGGTTTATAGATCCAAAATAGTGCAATTAAGAGTTTGATCATAATTATTTGTCAGGATTTGACTCTAGATCCTAGATCTTAATTGTCTGGAAGGTGAAATTCAAATGGGGTTGGATCTTAGAGGAAAAATGCAGTGTAAATATAGAAATAAAAGTTTGCTAAAATATATACACACACAGAGAAATAAAAGTAGGATTTCTATAGTGACATTGCATTATAATTTAAAAATTGTGATAAAAATTAAATTAAAAATGTATGTTCTAGGCATGCACGAAATTGATTCCCATGAATATAAAAGTCAAGATGCGCTTCCCATTATTAATGTAATAGTCCATATATTGTCTGATATGGTTTTATTCCTCCAGTTGTCTATCTTTTAAAAATTTTGCATCAATATAACGGGTCAATTAAATTTTTTGTCCCTACTATTTTTATTTCAGGATTATTTTATCCATTTTGCTAACTGTGGCTAACTCAATTGGTCTAAAATTTTAAGAATATGTGTGAAAGTTTTGGGAATTAGTGGTTCAAATTTTAGTAATATGTATGATATTTTCTTTTAAATTTATATTAAATAATAATCATTAGTTAAGATACACTTTTAAAATATATATATATATATATATATATATATATATATATATATATATATTGTCAGCCGGCAAATAACAGTTTGGATGCGTAGTCAGATGAATTAAGAGTATATTCAAATTCCATATGCGTAGATCAGATAGCTTACATTCATCTTTATTTCTCAAACACTTTGAAATCTATTTCAATTCTTTAAATTACAATTATTAGGTCAAAATAATTTATAAAACTAGCCAGCTTTGTTTGACTTCTGACAATTAATAAATTTCAGTCTTAGTTATTTTAATTTTCAATATGTCGTGTTTTATGCTAATTATTTCCACCAATTTGTTTACGAGTAGAGTTTGGGCTAGGGTGGTGTTCAAAAAAACCAATGCACCCTGGAAATCGACCTCACCGAACTAAACTGCACCAAAATTGGCGATTTTTTTCCATCTAAGGTCGGTTATAGTTTTAGAAAAATACTAAATCGACTAATGTGGTGCGATTTACAACTTTTGATGAATATGGTCAATTTCAAACTGAATCGGTCGAAATATTTGTAATACGTATATTTTTGTTATAATTTTTTATGATTAATATTTTTGATGATAGTAATTGATTTTTGGACTTTTAATTAGGTTGTAAAAGATATGAAATATTTTTTTGTTTGTTTAAAAAGTAGTTTTTTTAATAAAAATAAAACTTAAATAATGAAAGTCCAATCTGTCAAAGTCCAAGCTCGTCATTATAAAACCCAAAACTCAAACTGCACCACAAAATGTAGTATAGTTTGGGCGGTTTTGATTAGCCATGATAAACCGCACAGTCCGATGATCTAATAAAACTGTACATGTAGTTTGATCAGCTTATAGGAGGTCCATACTGGCCAAACTGGATTGTGAACACCCTTAATTTCGGTGCTCTACAAGCAAATTTAGTCAAAAAAGAAAAAAAGAAAGTCATTGTATTTTTTATATTATCTTTTATTATTAATGAAAGTCATTCTAAATAAAGAATGAATATTCATTGTACATTGTTTTAACGGTAACATACATTAATAGAGTCATGGTATGACACATAAGTATTCATTGCACTTATATCAAAAGTTTATATAGTTATTGCTTCTTTCTTTCAACTAAAAACATTATTGTTCACACGTGCGGTATTTTTTATGATAAAAAACAATTTGGACGGATGTAATGCTGTTTGCCCAGATTAGCGGACTTTAGCAAGTGATATGATGAGAAGAATCTCACAACTAGCATATAATTACCGCATAAAATGCGTTGAACGATATCACTATCGATAGCTGTAATCTCTTCCCTAAGTTGAATGATTATCATGTCTGTAACTTGTTATATTTTTATTACTCTAATTTACCCAAAACTGTGTTATTGGAAATCTAATTAACTAAAACGAAATATGGGGTGATAAACGTATATAACAAATTTATACAGTTGTATTGGTCCAAAAAAAAAAATCAATTATAGACAGTTGTACTAGATTCAAAATCTGTATGAAGAAAGTAATCATCATAATAATGTTCAATAAAACTTAGCTGATCAGAAAATTACGGAAAGTATTTCTTATTTGAATAATTTTGCCATGTGAACATTAAATTTGTCTCGATCCAATGATACTTACAAACATAACTAATCAAGAGTTAATTACTTGATAGTGAATTACGTTACAACATTACACATACGTACGTCTACGAATATTAATATGTCGAAGTATTAATAATTATCATTGAGGAACATTCATCGTACACGTTACTACTATAGTGACGCAAATTAAAGGTTCGAAAATAAAGTATCATATTCTTGAATATTGTAAATCAGAATATTGTTGTAGTTTATATTTAATTTTACGTTCGAATAGACCTCTGAGCGGGAAATTGCTTATAACTCAAGGCAATTATATATAAGAAACTCAGGCCCATGGTTCCACAAACGACTTAGATCTTTCTCTCATAGAATTGAAATTACAAGTCATGATTTAAGAACTTAAGAGACTAATCACTATGAACATAAGTTGTAAAAATATGTGATTTACAACATGGAAAGTTTCGATATTGAATGAATTATTATTACATGACCGAAGTCATTGAAGAATATAAATTTACAAACTTAATTAGGAAAGTGTACATATATATTTGCCTTCTTTTCCGTGTTTTTCCTTTCTTTTATTTTCCTCACCAAATTCCAAGATCCAAAGTCTCATGTATAGCCCTCCTTCATGTAGTGAGAGCTACATATAGAAGTTGACTCCACGTGTCTTGAACTCCGGCAAGACACCAATGTGTGCAGTCCATGCCCCCAAAAACATTATACTTGCTAGGATGTCCATCTTTTCTCAGTTGTGACAAAGTGGTTATGTCAAGAAAATGAACTGGTTTTCTTATTTGGTTCAAGACATCTTTCAACACGAACCATGCCCGCGGCAAACCACCAGGGTAGATGGATCCACTTATAGGTTTTGTCTCACTTCCACAGTTTATCACCCCTGGTTTATTCCACCCCTTACCACTAATTTGACAAAGAGTTGAAATTCAAGTCAAGAACAGAAAAAAGTAGAGATAAGAAAAAAGAACACAAAAAATTGTTAATAAAATAATAATAATAATAAAAAGAGCATTCAACTTACTCGTAATGGGAGGGAGTAATTCCTTGAAACATGACTTTAGTCTTCGCTGTATCTACTGTTGAGTCAACCCACTTTGCCCATGTCATTAAACCCTTGCGAAAAGCATCCATTCGATCCATGTCTTTGACTATCTTCTTACCATCTTGAATAAAATCCCATCTGCAATATTTAAAGAAAGAGAAATTATTTTGGGTTCTTGTTGTTTCCCCCTTTTGCGTGGATCAGATATTTTAATATTTTTTTTCTTAAGTTATGTTTGGTAAGAAGGAAAAAGGAGATAGAGGAAAGAAATTTTTTTTATAGAAAAGTAGAGAGAAATAAATATTTTGATTGTTTGGCAAAAGGAAAAAAGGAAAAGAAGAGAAAAAGAGAGGGAAAAAAAGAGAGAAAAAGTGATAAAATCTACTCAAATATTTTCTTTCCAAACATAGAAAAAAAATAGTGAAAAAATTTTTTTTACTCATATTTTAAAATAAATTTACCAAATTAAATTTGTATACTACTTATTATCTTTCTTACCTTATCTCTAATCACTTCCTCTCTTCTACTCTCTCTATTTTCTATTTTATCACTATCTTTTATCACATTGTTTCTTCGTATTTATGTTAACATTGTTGATATCATCTCCTCATTGGTATTATCCACATAATTTATTATCACTCTTGTTTTAACAGTCAAAAGCAAAAAACTACTATTAACAAAAAGTTTGTTTTAAAAAAAAAAACAAAAATTTAGTTATCAAACACTTTTTCTTTCTGAAATCCAAAATCAAAACAAGAAAAAAAAACCTTTATTATATATACTTTTTTAAGAGAAAAAAAAAAAGGTGTCACTAATTAAGCCTTATATATATGTTTTGAGTTCATAGGGCTCGTACTGCTGCCTAGAATCATTCCTGTACCACCAAAGCCAACTGTTAAAGATAAGAACGTCCATTTCCTTCCATATATTTCCATTTTTCAAAGAATTGAGTTTCAAAACATGGCCGATCCTTTGCTCTTCGATGTCTACCAAGTAAGGAGACATGAACAGGCTCACTGAAACTCCAAAATCCTGAAAATCACAAACAAAATGGTACTTGTTATTAAGTTTATATTTTGACATTTCAGTCATATAGTTTTATATGTGGTAAAATTTATTTTTTGACATTTTGAACTGCAAATCCTCACTACTGATTACCTTGAATGTTATGGTAGTAACAGAGCCATTTGCCTGTCCAATGGTATTGGTACCAGGCACAGCAGTATAAAGCAAGCACAGAAGCGATTCCCAATGATTGTTACTAATAGAATCCCCTATGAACATGATCTTCTTCCCCTTAAATCTCTTCAAAAAATCTCTACCGTCGAATCTGCACCACACATGTTCCCACATTAGTCCAATAATTAACAATTCTACATAAAAATCTTGGTTAACAAGCAGAACTGCATAGCTCAATATAGTCAATACCAAAATACTTAGGGCGAAAATTAAAATTAACAAACCAAACAGCATCATGAACAAACCAAACTACCTTTAACAGGAGGGAAATTTATGTTTGAAAAAGCTTATTATAGTTAATATATAACTTACCTTGGTATTTCACAGTCCTTGGGTTTCCATTTGTACTTGAGATACGATTTGTCAGGGCGGCCATACTTTTGGCAATCAAACTCTTTGCGAATAAAAGGACAAGCCCTAGAGTCGTAAAGAGGATACGAATTATCGAAAACCCAACTCCCTTGGTACACATTACACTTTTGCTTTGCAGTACTACTCGTACCGATTCGCATTGTAGTAGTAGTGCTGTCAAGATGTTCAGAGTTCGCTAAACAAAGAGATGAGAAAACCAAAACTATGGCTACAAAGAAAGAACATGATGATGAAGAGCTTCTAGTTCTCATCACCATCATGTCCATATTTTGATAACTTCTAAGAGAGAATTGACTTTGACATGTATATACGGTACTATATATACATGAAAAACATGAGTAGTAACCTTTTATTTATTGATGAGGAAAAAACGATTAATCCGAGGTTTCTATATAGCATTAGCTGCTTCCGAGAAGCATATACCTCATAATAATTTTCGTATCATCTTTCGTTAGACTTGTCGTCCATATACTTAATCAAGTATAATGTAATAATTACGAGACAACAACGTGGCAGATGATCTGTGATGCCAATGTTCACAGATTTTTCACATGTATACACATGGCTAATTCCTCACTTGAAGGAGGGCAGCCCAATTTTTTAATTGGCCCTAATCAGGGATTGAACCAGTAATATTATAGTTTAGTGAATAAAAAAAAAGTAGTACATATGGAATGTGGAAAGAGAAGTTGTCTTGAGAGTTTAAGCCTTAAGGCAACTCTTACTATATTAAGTCAATGAGAATTTTGGGAATGACTTGTTTTGATTATATTGATCCAATATTCCGATGCAAGTAAATGTTTTTTGTTATTTATTTATTTAAAAAAAAAAAAACAATGGTGCAAGTGTGATGATTACTAAATTTACTTCTCTGGATTTGACTTTGCATTTGTCCTATATATTATCATGTCTGACGTAAAATTGTAAAGGGTGTGGTTTTAATAGAAAAATGAAATGCTAATAATTAATATAAAGACCGGAAAATAACCAAAACTTCGTGGAGTTTAAGCACGATGGTACGATACTAATTTAGACTTATGCTTTACGATATAGCAATAAGTATCCCAAATTTGCCAAATTTGGTCGAAAGTATCTTCTTAATCGATTTTTGTTGGCTAAATTTTTTTAAAAACCCTGAAATACCCTTGTATAATTCAAGAAACCAAACATATATATATATATACTAAAATAAAATTTAGTCCAAATTTAAAACAAAATGAAATTAACGATTTTTTTTTGAAAAATAAGTTAAATAATAATAATAAGGCAAAATCTAAAAAGGAATTACTTAAGGGAACAAAGAGTGGCAGTATTTGACGTCATAACTAAAAAATAATTTTTTGTTTTTGAAAATAATAAATTGTTTTCTGATAATAAGTAAGAATATTTGGTATTATTCTTTGATAATAGTTTTTAAAAACATAGATAGAGAATAAAAATTTAGAGAACAAGAAAAAATTGTTTTAAAAGTGTTTTCTCAATAAAAAAAAATTAAAAAATTCTCTCACATGTTTGTCATTGCATATATATTATTTTAACAAGAAAATATCCCATCATTTTCTTTCTCTTCATGCATTATTATTACTTTATATCTTTTATTCGTTTTCATTAGATTCCCTTTCGTCATTCTCTCACGTGATTACTTTGTATTTCATCATTCTCTCTTATCATTTTCTTTTTCATTATCTTTTCTCTTGTGACTTTCACTTTCCTTCTTTTTTTCACTTGAATTTCTCTCTCATCTTTCTCTCTAATTTTTTTTTCAATACGAATATAATTATATATATATATTTTTTCCCTAAAAACTATATTTTTTTTTAGGAAACACATTTGCTAAGCGCATAGTATTTTTTGAAAATAATAAAAAAAATAATTTTTGTTCTCATACTTGAAAATAGAAAATAGAGAACATGCCAAACATGCTCTAAAAAGCATAATTGTTCAAATCTGCAAATTCTTTTTTGGGGTCATAAACAATTAGAGTGGATGTAATATTATTTGAATTTCTTTTAATTAGTAAGAGCTACATATAGAAGCTGATTCCAAGTGTCTTGAACTCAGCAATGCACCAATGGCTGCAGTCCATTCCCCTAAAAGTATTATAACTGCCTAGGATATTCAATATCTTTCCTCAGTTGTGACAAAGTGGTTCTGTCAAGCAAATGAGTCGGTCTTTCCAATTGGTTTAAGACATCTTTCAACACGTACATTGCCCGAGGCAAACCACAGGGATAGATTGATCGCAGTTATAGGCTTTGTATCACTTCCAAAGTTTGTCACCCCTGTTTCATTCCACTCCTTGCCACTAATTTGACAAAGAACAGTTAGATCTAGTCAAGAATGAAAATTAGAGATAAGATAAAAACGACACACAAGAAATAAAGAAAGCAACTTAATTGTAATGGACGGGAGTAATTCCTTGAAAGATGATTTTAGTCTTTCTTGAATCTACAATTGAGTCAACCCAATTTGCCCATGTCGTCAAACCTTTGCGAAAAGCATCCATGCGATCTGTGTTTGAGTATTATTTCACCATCTTGAACATAATCCCATCTCCACAATTGGAGAAGGCCACAATTAAGGATGGTTCATAAGTAATGCTTATAAAAAAAATTACTTTACGTATGTTTTGAGTATATAGAAGCTCATACGGTTGCCCATTTCCTTCTTTAGATTTCTATTTTTACAGAATTGGGTTTCAAAACACGACCGATATTTTAACAGGGATATGATTCCTTGACATTTCAACATTCTTTCTCAAGTTGATTCATAGATATCATACATGTCCAACATGTCTAAAATATTTAAGAATATTT
Organism: Parasponia andersonii; assembly: GCA_002914805.1. Classification (NCBI taxonomy): domain Eukaryota; kingdom Viridiplantae; phylum Streptophyta; class Magnoliopsida; order Rosales; family Cannabaceae; genus Trema; species Trema andersonii. Next base: position 1,215,694 of record JXTB01000029.1, read on the forward strand.
TTCTTGAGACTACTTTAGTGAGGATATCGACCAACTATTCCTCTGATCAAATTTTAGGTAATTCTACAATTTTTCTATCCAACTTTTCCTTTATGAAAAATCTATCAACCTCGACGTACTTGGTATGACTATGTTATAGTGGATTATGCGTAATGTCACATGCTGTTTTATTATCACAAAATAGTTAGATCGGTTGCTCAGATAGATAATCCAAATCTTGTAAAAGGAGTCTTAGCCATAACACCTCGCAAAATCTAAGTGCTATGCCTCTAAATTCTACTTCTGCACTAGATCGAGCTATAACATTTTGTTTCTTGTTCCTCTATATTACAAGATTACTTCCTACGTATGTAAAATAACTAGAAGTAAATTGTCTGTCATCTAGAGCACCAGTCTAATCAACATCAGTATATACTTTTATGTTTTGATAATTTGAAGTTTTGTGAATAATATTCCTTTTCCTGGAACAAATTTAAAGTATTTCGAAATACGTGTGACTACACTCATATATTATTCTTCAAGATTATACATGAACTGATTGATAACGCTCAAAGCATATGCTAAGTCTTGTTTAGTATGACACAAGTATATTATTCTTTGTACAAGCCTTTGGTGTCTTCCTCTATTAGCCGGTGTCTGGATAAATTCAACACTTTTCATTAGTATATCAACTAGTTGATATGCTGACATCTTGGTCTTTTGTAATAGATCTAAGGCATATTCTTGTTAGGATAAAAATATTCCATTAGTAGATCATGATACTTTAATTCCAAGAAAATATTTCAGAGAGCCTAAATCTTTCATTTTGAATTCTTTGGATAAATATTTCTGTGAAGTCTTCTTTTCTTCAGAATCATTTCCTGTAACCACCATATTTTCTACATATATAATGAGTGCAATAATCTTACCTCATTATTTTTTAAGAAAGAGATCTTTTAAGAAAGAAAGTATGATCAAAATTGATTTGATGATAACTGAAAGCTATCGTAGACTTCGTAAATCTTCTAAACCATACTCTTGGGGATTACTTCAAATCATATAATGATTTCTTTAATTTGTATACCTTTCGGCTGTGTCTGCTGGGTATCATGCATCCTGATGGGAGATCTATGTAGACCTCTTCAAATATATAGAAAAGTGTTCTTTACATAGAATTATTATAATGGCCAGTCCAAGTTTGGAGCTAAAGACGACAAGATGGAAATTGTGTTGATTTTGACTATAGGTGCAAATGTATTTGTATAATCAATCTCGTATATTTGAGTGTATCCATTTGCCACCATTCTTGCTTTAATGCATTCGATTATATTGTCAGCTCTGTACTTCATAGTGTAAATCCATCGACATCCAACTAGTTCTTTTCCTATCAGAAGATCAACAAGCACCCAAGTTTCATTTTTCTAGAGAGATCTTATTTTCTCATTCAAAGATGCTTTCCACATATGGTTAATTAAAGCTTCCTGCATACTATTAGGGATAGATACACTTAATAATTGATTCACAAATGATACATTTGATTCTGATAACTAGTGGTTAGACACATAATGGCTCATAAGATATCTGATTTTACTAGAAAGATCATATTTATATGTGGTAGGAATACCTCTAGTGTAACAATGTGGTAACTTTATTCTGTGTGACTTAGGAACATCTTCGGTAGGCGATTGGTGTGGTATATCAGAATACGGTATAGCCATATCTTCAATTTGTGGAACATCAAACTCGGGCTTTGTCTGAGATAGGCTTACTTCTAGTGTTGGTAGATGTTCACCACTATTTTAATTCATTATCATATCAGTCATTTATTGGTTTTACTGAATTTGTGATTTTCACTACTGGAATCCAATGTCACACTAGAATATACCATTATACCTCCAATGTCCAGACTTTCAGCACCCTGGATATCAGTTTCTTGGTCATAGTCTAGAGTCTGAATTTCTTACTGATACTCCCCCTTAAATTCTGACTTAGAAAAATATAAGGTATCTTCATAGAAAATAACATCTAGTATGACAAACAATTGCCATGTTAGAGGATGAAAACACCGGTACCCCTTCTGATAAGTCGCATACCTAACAAAGACACATCATAATACTTGAGAAGTTAACTTGCTGCATTGATATTTGTGGAGGTGTACAAATACAACACACCCAAAAACACGATGACATGAATTTAGGATGACTGGGGCAACACTGACTTTAGTGAGGGCTTGGAATAGTGTTTGAAAATTAATGGTACTAGATGGGATCCGATTGATTAAATAGGTTGCAGAAGTAAGTGATTCTCCCTAGTATGGTAATGGCATATGAGCTTTGATTAACAAAACCCGAACAACTTTCAATAGGTATTGATTTTTGCATTATATGACTCCATTTTGCTGAAGTGTGTTGGAGGAAGTAGTGTGGTGTAGTATTCCTCGTATTTTCAAATACTGTTGAAGATTAGTACCTTGATATTCTTTCTATTATCATTGCGAAGAGCTTGAATTTTTGCATTATACTGAGTTTTAGCCATTTTATGAAACTTTGGAAATAATGAGCTTACTTCTCTTTTGGATTTTATCAAGCATAACCATACATCTTGGTACAATCATTAATAAATATTATAAACCATCGTGATCCTCTCAAAGTAATGACTTTAGATAGACCCCAAACATCGAAATGGATAATAATAAATAAAAGTGGACTTTTATTCAAACATAAGGGAAATAAAATGTGATGCTTTTCACAAGTTCATAAATATCACACTGAAGATTAGAACATCAATATTTGCAAACAAATGAGGACATAACTTCTTCAAATATCCAAAAGAAGCATGCCCCAAACATCAATGCCATAACCATAGTTCCTTTTTCTTTTTCTCCTCCTCAGAACCACTCACTGTAAGAGCTTATCGTAAGCTTTCAGAACTCTTTGACTCTAAGTCCGAGTAATATAGCTTTCCTCGCTTAATACCACAACCAATTATCTTCCTGGTTTTGATATCCTTAAACACATAAAAGTTAGGTAAAAAAATTACAATGCAAGATAAGGTTGTTGTTAATTGAAATACTGATAAAAGATTATAATCCAAGAATAGAACAACTAAAATAGAGTCTAAATTTAATGTAGTTGTGAGAGTCATTAAATTAAATTAAACCATTAAATTTAATGTAATGTTAAATTTAATTTAATGGTCTCTCTCCAATGATTGGGATTGAACTTCCATTAGCAGTCGATACGAATTTTTGTGTGGAGGAATTAAGCAGAGAAACCTATCTAGAATCAAATGTTATATGATCTATTATACCAGATTCAATTATCCATGTATTATCATAAATAGGAAAAGAATTATTCAAAACCTTACCACCATTATCTCCAGCTGTTACCAATGCCAAGGCTTTGTCAGTAATGCCATCCTTCGCCATTGTGTTAGTAATTACTGTAGTGGAGGGTCCTTTTTTCTTTGAGTGACTATGATCCCACAGCCTGGATATCCTACTAACTCAAAATAACAACTTTTGGTATGGCTAGCCTGGTTACAATGGGTACATTTGTAAAAAGACTTACTCATACCATTTTTACTGTTACTAGGTCGTGCTCAATCTTATTAATTGTGATTGGATTGAATCTGAGCTACTATGATACATGCTTCTGATGTTCCGGAGTCACCTTTCAGAGTGGTACCATATGATGTTCCGGAGTCACCTTTCAGAGTGGTACCATAGATAGCTTCTCGGTGAATCAAATAATAACATTCTTCCAAGTTTGGAAGCAGGTTTATGTGTAAAATCTCTCTTCGGATTTGGTCAAAATCCTCATCCAATCTAGCGAGAAAGATGTGAACTCTCAATTGTTCAATGGTATTGCGATATATTTTGATATCATCTGGATCTTTTATAATCACCCGAACCCGATAGTCTAATTCTTGGAAAATTTTAGTCAGCTCTCCATAATACATAGAAAGTATTTTTTTTTTTTTTTGTTTTACTGAGAAGGCTTTTTAATTCAAAATAAATACTTGTAACTCATCACTTCGATTATGGAATGCTTTGAACAAGACATCCTAAATCAGTGACGAAGCCAGGATTTTGGTTTAGTGAAAGCTGAAAATACATTTTTTTTTCCTATTTAGAGACCTATTCTATATTTTTTCTACTTTGAGGGGGGCTTTTATATACAATTTTAGTTTAAAATTCTAAATACATATAAATATTTAGGCATTTTTTTAAAGAAATATAAAATTGAGTAAGGGCTTAAGCCACCACTAGGCCTGTCGTGGCTCCATGACTATCCCAAATGGCATAAACAGTAGACAAGCATAAATAACATTTTATAATTTCTGGAGATATGGACATTAATAGCCATCATTTGACGATTTGATTTTCAGCATACAAATTTTCATATCATTCATCTAATTCTAATGATAGCTTAGTCTTGCCATGATGGCTTAGTCTTGTCATGAATGTAAGAGATTTTGTCTTTTTCAACAATCTGTATTTCTATTAGTTGAGACCACATATCATAATTTATTTCCGTAAAAATGATTCCTGCGTTGAGTTATTCTTCTGTACTACAACAGAGATAGATTTGATCCTTGATGTTTCAATATTTTGTCCACTCATTTTTTTTTTCATTTTTTTCATTTTTTTTTTAATATCCTCTCTCCCCCTTTTTTCAAAATAATAAATATCTCCCATTTTTTTCATTGTTTTTTTAAGGTTTTTTTAAATGTAATAATGCAAAAGGAATAATAATAAATAAATAAATAAAAGGGTTACAGGAAGTTTTAATTAACAAATATATATATATATTTATATATATAACAGAGATATATATATATATATATATATAATGACTTGAAGAAATTAGGTAATGGAGTTATATATATATATATATATATATGGTTACAAAACAAAGCACAATACCTCGATTGAGGTCGTCGGTGGCAAGTGGAAACAGTCTTGGTGGTGTAGCATGCTTGTAGTGGATTCGACGAAAGGTGTACAGTCTTCGGCGCAACAAGATTCGACAGATTTGGATGAACTCGGAGATAAGAAGGGATTGGTCGAGCTCGATGCAGTAGCCCAGGAAGTGCACCAGGCTGTGGTGATTCACTTAGCAGAGGATCCAGACTTCGTCCAGAATCTGGTCAATCCCTTTGGTGTTCTCAAGCTTTACTCTTGTAAGCTTTTCTTGATGTTGTTTTCTTCGATAAGCTATCAAGCTGTGGGTGCCTATGGTGATAGGAATGCTTTTTGGTAGTGTTCAGTGGTTTCAATTGAGTCGCCGGACTCGATGAAGGAGGTGGCCTCGGTAAGCCGTCAGAGTCATGGGTGGCTATGGTGATGGGCAGTGCCGGCCTAAGCCTTAAGCCAAAAAAAGCAATGGCTTAGACCCCATTTTAAGAAAGGCCTCAAAATATAAGATATTTTAACTATTATTATTTTTTATATTTAATTTTTTTTATCAAATATCATTTTTTATCTCCATCATCTTTCAAACAAAAAAAGAAAGGCCTCGTACTTTTCAAATAAAAAAGGGCCCATTGTTTTTTAAATTAGAAAAAAGTTCTCAATCATAATTCTGAACAGATGTGTTTCTTAGATATTCATTTTTTTTTTCTTTTTTAATGGACAATACAAACTTCTAACCATTATACTTTACTACTTTAGTTTTGAACGAAAAATACAGCAAGTGCAGATGCAGCAAGTGTTTAATGTTTTATTCCTTATATTATTTTTATTTCAAATAATTATGCCAATAATATTTTTTTTTAGTAATTGGCCTCGCTATTTTTGGGTGTAATTATAATTATAAAATAATTAAAATAATTCTCAAAATAATTATAAAATTCTCAAAATACTTTATAGGTTGTATACGGTTTAAAATACTATTTTTTAGAATCGTGTACTTCATTAGGTCATATATGATTTTTAGGTATTATTTTTTGAAATAATGTACTTATTAAGCCATTTACGGTTTAATGTTTTATTTCTTGAAATCGTATTTTTCGTTAAGTCGTATACAGTTTGATATGCTATTTTCTGTAATCACTCATCACATGGTCAACATGAGACTAAGTTCCGTTTGATAATTGCCGGAAGCTTAGTTTGAGATTATTTTTGAAATATATTAAAAGTTTGAAGACTATTAATATATAAGTTTGAAATTTAGGAAATAGAAGTGGTACTCAAGCAATAGTTTGAGGGCCTTACTGTTAGTAACCTTTTTTCTAGAGGGCCCTTATTTTAAAATTTTGATTGAGGCCCCAAATTATGTTGAGACAGCCCTGATAATGGGAATGCTTCTTGGTAGTGTTCGATGGTTTCGGCTAAGTTGACAGACTCGGCAAAGGAGGTGGTCTCGACTTCCAACTCACTACATGAGTTTTGGTGTGTCCAGTAGTGACAACTTGATGGAGTCATCTCGAGGAGTCAACTCAAATTTGCAAAAGGCAACGAGGAGTGTCTCGAAGATAGACTCGAATTTAGGTAGACTTTGTTTTCTTTTTTTGGTACACAGAGCTGAGCTTTGGTTCTAAGGTACTTAATTGGTTTTTTTTTTTATTGGAATTTTACCAAAAATTTTAGATCTGATACTATATAAGATATGATGAATGGTTATTTTTCATTCATAGGTATATAGAATAATTATAAGGTATCTATAGGGATATTCTATGACAACATCTTACAAACTAGCTCCTTAAAACAAGGAAAACCAAACTCTCTAGAAATAAGGAAGAAAACATGGACATAATTCCTTGACATGTTAACAGCCATTGCCAATGTGTGAGACTAATAAAATCTCCTATGAATATGATCTTCTTCCCCATGAATCTCTTCAAGAAATTTCAATCATCGAATCTGTAATACATCTTTCCACGTTCTATAATATTAGGGACTCTACACAATTAATCATGTGTTAATAAGAAGTAGCTCAATATAATCAAGAACAAAATATATATACTTATAAAGGACTCTACAATATAAATTAAACCATGGTTATAACATGCACAATCTTATTCTACAATTACCTTGGTCCTTAGGTTTCCATCTGTACTTGAGGTACAAATTATCAGGGCGACCATAGTTTTGGCAATCAAACCTTTTGTGATTGAAAAGACAAGCTCAGATGTTGCTTTAAAAACTAGAAAACAACAATAATCAATCTATTTAAAGCTTAAAGCATATCAACTAAAAACTGGATAGAGGCTTAAAGATTACCTCTAATGGTAGATTGTAGTCTTGACCGGCCATTGTCTTATCCGGTGCTCCTGCAAGCTACAAAAATGGTGAAGAATAAAGAGGATTGATGGTGTTCAATACTCTTGGTCCTCTCTTGGTTATCTGTCAAAAACACCAACCATGAGCTACTCCCAAAACTAGCCAACGACCAATTTTTCATGCGTGTGAAAATGGGCCAATGGGCCTTATCACATATGTGGCAGATCACATCTTTGACCCAATGAGTTTGCCAAAGTATCCAAATGAGTGTGAAACTATGGGCCTCATTCATATTAAAATGTGTTGTACATCCCATTATAGCCCATTTAGTAACATTATGCACAAGTCAATTAGACAAATAAATATAGTTTTCTTTTACATGCTTTAATTAATATATAGTGAGTTATTAGTGATTATACTATAATCCATACAAAATATTCCAACATTCTCCCACTTAAATAGTATAATTATACAAAAAAAAAAAAACTCACTTAATAATAATATGTCAAGATACAAGAATCTCTTACAAATATGAATAGCCCCAAAATGATCATGTATAATATTGAATCAATAGGATACAAGTATTATACATGATCAGGTACTAGAGATTCACTAAGCATGATAATGACTCTCATATATAGATCCACCAATATTACACATACTGAGACTAAAACCGGATGTCTCTAATCAATATATCACTCATCAAATAAACATGTGTGCACACATCATAAAAGGTGACTAGGATCCAAAATATGCATGTATTACATAAAACATAAGCAATCCACATCAATCAATAATATGTTCATTATACATGGATGCTGATAAATTCTTACTAGTTCAATACAACTAAAGATACTAACAGTACGTCATAGGATGTGTGTTCTCAAAATACACAAAAAATAGCCTTTCGCTAGTGAATTCGCCAACATATTATCTGTACATGTGTTCTCAACAGAAATAAAGGTGCTACAACTTTCTTTCTAACAAATAGGAACTATATATCAATAAAATTAGAGCTAACAATGCTTCTCAAGTTTCAAGAGAAAGATAGAGTTGTGGAATCATAACCATAAAGTTTCAACAATCTCAAAATAAAGTAAACTACTTTGAATACTGAAACAAGATTTCGCAGTTAAATTTCATAACTAGTAGCCTCATAACACATCACAAAGATTCTGCCTCGATGGGTGAGATAACTGTAAATGTCCAATTGACACTAAATCCTAAAACAGCTTAGCTATAAGTGTCCAATTGGCATAAAAACACATAACAACTCCTCCTACCATCATCATAATATATATATACAGAGGGATGAACTTTTATCATCCATGTAGCCTACTACCTCAGCGTTACAAGATCCAACTATGTCATGAGCTTTGGTCTGTCGATGAATCAATCACAAGATCATGGGTATCCAAAAAGGATCACTCAAGTACCTAATTGGCATGCCAAAAATAAACACAACATCATGACATATACATAATCGAGTATATATATACATCAGGCTACTAATAGTGGACACATAGGGACTAATCTTATATGATCTCTCTCAAAACAACTAATGAATTTTTAGCCTTTCATAATTATCCCATTTCAGAATTAATGCTTTCTAGCAAGAGTAACAATATCCAGAATTGGATTTCTGTAAAGAGTTTGATCAATATAGATTCTTTGAGACAGACTAAAATGTCATTAGAGCTATATGAAGAACCTATATACCTTGAATTATGAGGCTTTTCCAAGATTTTTCATATTTATATGGCTAATCAATAATTATTTGTCTCACACATCATGTCAGAATCTTTACAGCGAGCACAATATCTATAACATATAAAATCATGAATATGTAATTGCTCTCCCTGACTTTCACATGTACACATTGATCAATAATATTCTCTAAAACACACTAATAATGACAATCTCATCAAATTTATAATACCACTATATTGATGTCAATTTCAATCCATAACCAAAAATATAGATATAATAAATTAGGTGTTCATTGCTAATAATCTCAAAATCAATCAGTACAGCCATGTAAATACTCAAAACTTTATTCAAAAAAGTAGTTTTCACGTCCACTTAATAAAGTTCCAAGTCAATATAGTAATAATTGCCATAAAATCAATAAGGTACTTTTAGTGGAAACGAATGAAAAAATATCTTTATGAATAATTATTCTCATTTGCTAAAACCTTTAGCCAGAAGCCTTGCTTATACTTCCCACTTAAATCTCATAATTGCACTAAGTCATAGACATTTACATCCATCCAATGAGTTAAAAGCTATTGTCTAATCCAACAAAGCTCCGAATTTCCAAAAGACTTGGAATTCATTTCACTATTCATAGTGCCATCCAATATAAGAACTAAAAACTCCCAATGGCTCACTGGTAGATTATCATATTAGAGATATATAAAATGTCAAACTCGTATTCCTGTCAATAAATTATAAAGTCTCCAAACATTACAGGTATATCAAATCAATATGATCTTTTCAAAAAATACATATCTCTTTATTCATATATGGAATAATTAAGTATCACCACATCAATGGATATAACACGAGTGACTATAAGTTTTTATTCAATTATAGGTCAACAAATTGCAGTGGAAACAATAGAAAATTAGAGATGATAACACATAATATTCCTCATTGAATAAAATCTCTCATTGCTTCTGACTTGTACCAAAAACATCAATAAAATCAATAGCTTTATCTGACTCAATCATTATGATGGTATGAGACGGATAATCAAATCTAGAATCCTCTAATCACCTATGATCTATTAAGATTTTTGCCTGAAAAAGTAGATTTCCAATTTTACCCTTTTAAAGTATAAATAATTTTCTCTTATATGCAATTATGATATTTGCTAGATTAAACTATCTTAGTTGAATAATTTATTCATCTGAAAAAGATTCCGTGACTTTATATGTGTATAAAGAAATAAACATGATTAAGTATTAATTATGGGGAGACTTATTTCTTTATCTAAGTCTAAATAAAGTAGTTTACAATCTGTAAATAAAGATGGAATACTTTATTTACTATAGGTTGTAGTGTTTGTCTATCTCAACTAATACAACATAAACAAGTTATGTGTATTGAATTGGACTAAGTAATATAAAGAATTAGAGTGTCATACTTCAATTCTTATATTATCACAAACTAGCTCTTAGCATATAAATCTTATTCCTTAATGTTTGACTGGACTTACTTTCATGGGTTATAGCTTTTTGATTTGTTAAAAGACTAACCTCTATGAAATTAGAAGTGAAATCTAGCATATTGGAGGTTATGACTTATTAATTGGTGAGAACACTAAATAATTAAGGAGACTGTACATTAATGTCACTTTAGGTTCTTTCAAGATTCATGGAATAATTAAATCTAAGATCTTAGTATTTACTTTGTGAATTGGTTGATAATTTTGTCTAAATGGCCATTGAGAACAAAATTATCGACAACATTATTCCTTGATAGAAAGATGGTAACTTAAAAGTAAATAGGTGTTGGAGGGGTATTACAGTAATTTCACCTATCCAACTACGACATTGTATAGGGATTCTATATGTGGTAGAGAATATGCTAGATGAATCGATTAATCAAGGTTAGTTGATTAAATCTCTATAAAAGGTATGACATTTAATCTAAGAGTGCAGTATAGGGCCTTTAGTGGAGTGTCCCCTTTACTAATAATATTTATATAAATATAATAATAAGAGTTATTATGTATTTATCATATTATTGGAGCTTAGATTATTTGGATTCATTAGATCCCTTGTCTAGCTCAATTAAGCTCATTAATTGGTTGGTGGTATTTGTGAAATTAGTTTCATGAAACTGTGTAAAATAATAATTCTACACAGAAGTTGGTATTTTTATAAATAAGTTTCATGAGTAGGACATATTTATAAAAATACACCTAAAGTCCAAATTAGAGAATAATCCCAATCCTTATTGGACTAGAGTTAGCAGTTTTGGGTCCCATGTATATAAGATATATGAGAGAAAAAAACTACAAAGTAGCTCATATAGAGTCACACGCATAGACACAAGGAGAGAAGGAGAAAAATCGGCCAAGGCTGAGAAAGAGAGGAAGAAAGTTTCCTACTATCTCACAATACCATCTCACGTCCCAGTGTTCCATAAGATCAAAAAGGTGTTTTTGATCGTTCTCCAACGAAAGTTTTGACTTGGTGCCCACTCGCTTCATCAACCAAGAGCAAGAGCATAGACAAGAAGATCTAGGGTTAGAGGTTTGATCACTTTCAATGAAGAGATCAAGGAGGAACACACTATAAGAGGTAAACCCTAATCTCATCTATAGGGTTTTGTATCTAGATTTAATTTATGTTGTACATGATCCTATATATGATGCATATATGTTATATGGTTATGAAAACTGTTTTCATGTAAAAATTTTAAAACCTAAATCCGCTAATTTTTCCGCTGCGTTCATGATATGATCATGTATTTTCCATATCTGCATGCATGCATAATTTCCTAAGTGTTAGGTCAATTTTTCCAATAGAATCATCATAAATCAATCCTCAAAAATATCACACGATATCAAGAAATATGTGATTTATCCCCTTTTATAATACTATAGTATCCAAGAGATCTAATTATTATCCATAATACTGATTAAAATCATATTCTTGGAAATATCTTGCAAAAGGTTTAGGATTTTATTCTGTCTTATTATATCTCTCACAGTAACCATCATAGTCAAACTTGATCGCTTTAATCCATTTCCACAAGTTAAACCTTTTAGAGTAATAAGCTCAATATGACCATAAAAGGAGAAATTATCCATAAAGACCATAGTCATCAATCTTACTCTTATAACTATGATAGTTTACTAATCATTGAAGTAACAAACATGTGCACTATAATCTTGGATGAGAAACTTGTAATACACCATATAAATCTTACCACTGATCTTCCTATTTGAAAATCTAGAATCGTAATCCAATTCTTATACCACAATATGTAAGATTTTCATCTCTCCAACATTTAGGATCATTAATGGTGTAATTAACTTTTCAATCCTAAAAAAAAGTATGTCTCAATCACCCAAAATAAAAACAAGCTCCTCCACGATAAGAAAAAAGTAAACAAGTATATGTAACCGCAAAAGAATATCATAGGCCTAGTCATAATTTAACTATCTCCAAAATGTCAACTTTAAGGTGATATTTACCACGAAGATTAGATGGAACTTAATCTCCATCAATGATATTCTATCCTTTATATCATTCTCTTCCCTAATAAGCATTGTTGTCAACTCATCTGAATAGATTACTTCTTATAACGATCAAGTCTTATCTCTAATCAATTGCTCTTTTTGAGTATCATGACTTGATGTAATCGAAACAAATTAGAAATAGAAGAGTTCTCCCAATAATCCATACCAACTCTATGAGCCTTAATAATCAGAAAACACATTATTAATATAATCTTTAATTCCATTAATACCATCACAAAAAGTGGAATTCAAAAAAAACTTAAAAGCCTATACTTACCATTGTAAGGAAAAACATCCAAATTTCTCACCAATAACTTCAAGAAAAAACTTTAGTGATCTTATCTTCAAAAACTATCACAAACCAATTATTCCACAAATGCTTCATTAATATTAAAGAACATCTCTTTAAGTTCTCCCACTCATCATAGAGTTTCATGGCATCAATCAACTATAAATAGTAGGATTTTTAGAAATTTTATAAACTCACAAGGCCTAGTCCATTTACTATAACACATACTGTACGAGATTTATATCATTAAATATAATAGTTTCATTTAGCATCAAAATGGCAGAGATACAAGGATTTCTTATAGCTAGAGGAAATACCAAGAGTAATATCACTAATATGCATGTAAAAACAAAATCATGCTATTTGCTCTTCCTCTCAACTTTCCAATGATCCAATCAGTAATACGATCATTGTGTGCTAGAGTCCCTAAAGCAAAACAAAGACTCATATGCAGGTAAGGACAATACATCAAATGCCACAACTAAATGCATCAATCCACTATTGATAGGACAACAAAGATTGTGCGGTTCATAACATTAATGCACTTTCTTCACCAATCTAAGCATCATACTAAAATAATAAAATTATCGATAGGATAACTTAATTGTACATATAGACCTTAGTATTAATTGTGATCAATCAAGGGAGAATAAACAATAATAATCACAATTCTCAACTCACAACAAGCAAGTATAGAAACATTTAGAATCAGTCAAAATCTCATAAAATTCAAATATAACCAATCATGCATTTATATTGTCAATTAATAATAATCACGAAAATATACAAAATAAGCAATAATTCATAAATTATCCATATAATATGCCAAAAATTTATTTGTCATTTATAATGAATTTTCTAATAATAAAATACAACATATGACAACAAAATATGGAATAAAAAACATGCTTAAAATTGGCCAAAAGTGAGAATATAATAATTGATGCAACTATATTCGACAATTTGACAAGTTTAGACTCACTATAGGCGAGTACATGAACTCTTACGATTGTCACAATCTTACATTCAATTATGTCACATAACATGTAAATTTTCAAAATGAAATTCAATGGATAAAATGTTCCAAAATATGCGTACAATCAAAAGTGACATAATTATCAAAAATATGCATATAACCATATATAATGTTAAATTAAATATATTAACATATAACTAGACATGATCTAAGATGATATAAACATGCATATAATAATGTCCAGGAATTAATTTAATTCAAAATTGTGAGACTTATTATTTAAAATAATATGCAGAATATGAGATAATTTAATAAAATCTTTAATAATGGCCAAAATTAACTAATAATCACACAAATAATGGAGCAAAATGTTGAAAACTCCAGACGAAAACACCCCTAAACGCGCCCCCACATGCACAAAAGATATGTTATCGTTTTTTTTTTTTGAAAATCTGAGTCCAAAATAACGACAAGTCGTTTTGCCTTAGGCCAAAAACGACAACTGGACAAAAATGTAAATGACATGTCGTTTTTTATAGATGTCTAACGACATGTCATTTCCGTACGACGACAGCAACTGAGCAAGATTATAAACGACATGTCATTTTTTTTTGTATAAAAATGACATGTCGTTTTGTTACAATAATAGCAGCTCCTACTTTAGTCAAACGACATGCCGTACGATGTCATCCTTGACCGCAGACCCGATCTCGCCATATCTTGACCTCGGTGCTCTGTTTTTGATGATTTTTGTTGAGTTTTGTTCCAAATTTTATTTCTAATTGTTTTCTAACATTTATTTGGCAAAAAAAGGCTCTAAAAAGTGCAGAAAATTCGATAAAAATCTGGCCATTTTAAGGTTACAAAGCTTCAAAAAACTTAATAAATCTAGCCAAAATAAATACAAACTCCACAAATATGATGCCAAAAATATATATTTGTCATCAATAATCAAAATAACAATTATTTGCTTCCAGAATAATTCTAGGAATAAATTCGGTACAAATACATGAAAAAGACTGAAAAATTCCAAAAAAATGAAAAACAAACAATAGGATAACTTTAAGTTGAATAGTCTAGCTCTAATACCAATTGTTAATTTAAAAATCAGAAAATAACAATAGTCAATCCATTTAAAGCATAAAGCATATCAACCAAAAACTGGACAGAGGCTTAAAGATTACCTCTACTGGTGGGTTGCGGTCTTAACCAACCATTGTCCTATCTGATGCTCCTGCAAACTGTGAAAATTGTGAAGAATGAAGATAATTGATGGTGTTCAACACTCTTGGTCCTTTCTTGGTTCTTTGCCGAAAACTTCAACCATGAGCTTCTCCCAAAACGAGTCAATGATCAGTATTTCATGTGTATGATAATAGGCCAATGGGCCTTATCACATATGTGGCAGATTACACCCTTAGCCCAATGAGTTGGCCAAGGTGTCCAAATGAGTGTAAAACTATGGGTCTCCTTCGTATTAAAATGTGTGATCCATTTCATTATGGTACAATTAGTAACACTATACATAAGTCAATTATATATAGAAATATAGTTGTCTTTAAAATACTTTAATTAACATATAATGAGTTATTTTTACATTCTTTAATTAACATATAATGAGTTATTTGTGATTATATTATAGTCCATTCAAAATATTCCAACATGAGAGTCATAGAGAGGATATGAATTGTCAAAAACCCAACTCCCTTGGTACACATTACATGATTTCATCGCCTTTTCATACTGATTCTCAATTTACTATTGTCATACTGATTCTCAATTTACTATTGTCAGGATCTCCGGAGATTGATAAAGGAATAATATACGAGAAAACTATTAAAACCATAGAAACATAGAAATGGCCTGATGATCTCAAGTCCATTTTTTGGTATATATTAGAAAGAGATTGAGAGACTAATTTTCTTTGACTTTGAGAGACACTGTATATGTAGAGATGATGAAAACATGTTGTACAGGTACCCTTACTTAATGATGAGCAGAAATGATTAATCCAAGGTTTCTTGCCAATTCCGAGAGACGTAAACATACGTCAGAATAACTTTTGGATCATATGATATCTTAATTTGGTTTGATGTGTCCAAATAAATATATAGTTGATCAAGAAAATATGATCACATACCAGACGAGGTGGAAGATCTGTCATGAATTTTTCACGTGCAACATGGCTGACAACTGACGTGAAGGAGGGCAAACAAACTCTTTTTTATTTTATTTTTTATTTTTTTGGTTCCAAACTTAGTGATGAATGATGACACAATCTCTATATAAAATATCAAAACTTAGATAAAGAAAGGAACTCCTATAAGTTTAGGAATGACTTGTTTGGGTTACAGAGATACAAAATAGTGCAATTAAGAGTGTGGTACTAATTTGATTACTCGTTTGGATTTGACTCCATCCTCGATCTTATTAGGGGTCATTGGACAAATGGATAAATGCATTACTATTAATGTTATATGGATCATACTTGTTATATCAAAATTTGCAACAAATTTTTAATACCAATATATGCGGTATATAAATTGTTATTTTTTATTAATAATGTACTAGAATTTACTATAAATAAATTAAACATATTCACCACAAATTATATATTTTGACATCAAAAATTTAATACAAATTTTTGGATACATAACATGATCCATTTAACAAATTGGGTTTTAAAAAAACATCATTGTTTTGGTCAAATTTTTATCTAAAAATTGTCAAAGTACTCTACTACTCTTGATCAAATAGTACTCGAATTCTTCATAAAACAAAATTATTTTAGGATTGCTTGGATACATTTATATTTTTTATTTTCTATTTAAATAAACAAAATCTTAAAATTTGTTTGGAAAAACATGCTTAGTAATATTATTTTTGTTCTCTATTTTAAAAAATTGTAGACAAAAATTTTAAAAATAATAGAAGTGAAAAGTTTTCACTTCTAATTTTTTTTTAAAAAAAAAAAAGGAAGGAAAACCATAAAGTAGTATTTTTATAAATAAAATTATTTAAGTGGTATTGTCGAAAATAAACTTTCAGAAGTGATATGTTTCTAAATAAAAGTTAAAAAATAATATTTTCGCAGATGGTAGTTTTTCAATAAACTTTCTAAAGTGATATATTTATACATATATTTTTAAAAATGGAGTTTTTCTAATTAATTTTTGTGGGTACCAAGCATCTTAATGTTTTTTGTTTTTAAAAATTTAAAAATGATTTGATGTGTTACTAATCACTTTTTAAAAAATAAAAATAAAAACATAAGCAAAATTTTTGTTTTTGTTTTTGTTTTTGTTTTCAATTTTTATAAACAAAAAATTAAAGATCTTGTTGTTTGAAATTTAGTCCAAATTATTGTAATAACTTTAGTCAAATTTGACCATATAGTCAAACTACCACTTTATAACAAAATAAAAAAAATCATTCCAAAAATAAATAAATAAATAATATTTTGAAAATAAATTTGGGTATTTAGCATTTAAGTTGAAGAAATTTAGTATTGTTTTTATTTGAAAAAGAAAAAGAAAAAGAAAAACAAACAAACAAACAAACAAAAAACAAAAACAAAAAAGAACCACTGTGCGAGGATTCATATTTGGGAGCGTTACATTCTCCGCCCTTATAACTCTCTCTGTTTTCGTTAGTCTTCGCTGTTTGCTGTCATCAATGTCTGACATGGTGTAGTAGATTTTCACTTCTATCTCAAAAACATCTTCTTCGGCCTCATTCTTCCCTGAAGCTGCTTCTTCACCATCCCACCTAGTCCTCAATCATAAATACTTATCATAAAGCTCTGAGCTTGATTTTTTCCAGTGAAGCTAAACAAGTCTATGCGAATAGAGAAAATTCAGAGAAGAAAAACTTCGATTCAAGCACAACCCATCTCTCCATTTCGGATGTTTAGCGCTCCTAGTTGAAAAAGTTCGAAAAATATTGCTCAAGTTTCGTGTATAAGACAGTGTTAGTGATTTCCAGCATTGAAAAAATCGACTATGAAATCTAGGTTTGGTGCTTTCATGATGCTCCGTCGTGTTTTGTTGCCGGATTCGCTAAATTTGTTCTCTTTACCAAGGAGGGTTGTGTTTGAGACACGTATGTTCTGCTCGATCACAACCTGTTCGACGAATTGTCAAGCCGAAGTTGCGATAGCAAAAGAAGAAGGCGAAGCCCATTCAAAGGGATCTAGAGAGATTTTGAGGAGTTGGGGTTGTAGTGAAGGTGATATATCGAAGATGTTCGTACGAAGACCTTCTTTAAGGAATGCTGACCTTGCCCAGCTTCAGTCTAAGCTCAATTTACTGAGTGGCTTGGGAATCAGTGCTTCTGAACTTGTCAAGATCATAAATTGTCGTCCTAGGTTTCTTAGTTGTCGTATCAATCGTTGCTTTGATGAGCGGCTTCAGTTTCTCATGACATTGTTTGAGTCGAATGAAGTTCTTGTTAAAGCCATTGTTAGGAACCCTTCTTTGCTGACTTATGATTTCCAGAACAGAATCAAACCCACCATAGCATTGTACGAAGAAATGGGACTAAGCAAAAAGGACTTGACAGCAATGCTTCTACTTCGGCCAACTTTAATACCGCGAACTTCATTTGACGATGAGAAGTTGGAATACATACGAAAAACTGGGCTTTCTCACAACTCTAAGATGTACAAGTACATCGTCACTCTCATTGGTGTCTCTCGCCTTGAAACAATTCGTAGGAAGATTGCAAACCTTGAGAAATTCGGGTTCACAGAGGGTGAGGTTTTCGGGCTTTTGGGACGCTCTCCACTAGTTTTGACACTATCAGTGGACAAGGTTCAGAGGAACATGACTTTCATTCTAGGCACAATGAAGCTTCAGGCGGAAGTGATCCTTGAGCATCCAAATTTGTTGTACTCTAATTTGGAGGCTGTTCTGAAACCGCGATTTCTTCTGATGGAGAAGATGAAAGAAATGGGTTTGGAATTGCAGATCGAAGGACCTGATATTTTGAGAGCGTTGAGGATGCAAGAGAAAAGGTTTCTTAAGGCGTTTGTGGATTGTCACCCCAAGGATGTTGCCGTTGAACTAGTGGAGTTCTACGTAAGTGCAAAAGGGATTAAGAGATTGGCAGTGACCTCAAAGAAGAACTTCCACCAAGGATTTCCTTTCTAAACCTGTTTTTTTCTTTTGGCTCTCAGGTATTCTTTCTCTGTTTTTCAAGCAAAAAAGGGCGTTCTTTCTCTGCTCATTGAGTTTATTTATACTTGCCAATTTTATTTGATTACATGAGCTGGAAATGTTTTGGACTGGAACATATAATTGCTTGCACTCGATTCAAGTGTCTCAAAACTTTTCCTTTGTTACTTGTGTTCTTGAGTGCTTTTTTTTTTTTTTTTCTATCTTAATAACTCTTTTCTTTCGCTAAATTGGGGAGCTAATCACTTTTTCTTGATATATGAAGAAATACACATGAGTACTATGCAACCTGCACAGCAAGATGCAGGGCCTTCCTTCAATAGCCCCTAAAAAAAAAAGAAGCATTTTTATTGTCTAGTAGAGAAAAGAAAAAGGTACAATGGCGAAGTAGGAAGAAATATGGTAAGAGAAACAATCAGCAGAAAAGTTCAGAAACTCTATAAGAAGAAGAAAAAGAATTCACATTCTCTACTACTCTTTAGTTAAGAGCACACCAGGATTGGTCTGAAGACTTAACATATGCAGTTCTACTATGCAAACTGATAATTTGAATAGAATTCAATCGAACAAGAAAAAACTATAGAAGCAATCCACCTGAAACAAATCCAAGAGAATTTTTGGTAGATTGCCAACCTACATCCATGATTGGAACCAGATCACTGTACCTTTATCTAATGAACAAGGTACAACTCAATGAACCAATAGGATAAGTAATTAATATAACTAACTGATGGTCTGGCTTTGCTTCCAATCTTGATTCCTGAAGTGTCTAGAAATCCACTCTTGATGAACTACCATTAGAACATTGTCCTAAGATATTTATTTGCCGAATGCAATTTCCTGAGAACTCCAATAAACAGGTACGATCGGGGATCAATCTTTGTACTTTTTCTGCTGCCTGTGTTTAATCTTAACAATTCTTGGTCTATTGCACTTGTCAACACCATTACCCCGTGAGACGTTGCTCCCTTCAGAAATTGAACATCCACCACCACTCATAGCACTAGCGGCCGAAGTTGCTCCAAAGGAAAACCCAGTTGGTGGTATTGGTGGTGAAGAGTTCAACTTGATACCAAAATCCCGAGATTTCTGTGGTTGGAAACCGAAAGAAAATGCACTAGGCATACTGCTACTGCTGGAGTTAACAAAGTTGGTCTCCGACAAGGAAGAAGAAGCACCAAGCACAGTAGAAGTTCCAAAACTAAATGATGATATAGCCGTACTGCTACTGCTGGGGCTAACCATGATGGTCTCTGACAAAGAAGAAGAAGAAGCACCAGATACTTGAGAAGTTCCAAAACTAAATGATATAGGCGTACTGCTACTGCTGGAGCTAACCATGATGGTCTCTGACAAAGAAGAAGAAGCAACAGGTACAGGAGAAGTAGTTCCAAAACTAAATGATACAGGCATGATTCTGGAGCTAACCATGATGGTGTCTGACAAAGAAGAAGAAGCACCAGGTACAGGAGAAGTTCCTAAGCTAAATGATATAGGCTTACTGCTACTCTTGGAGCTAACCATGTTGGTCTCTGACAAGGAAGAGGAAGAACCAACTACAGGAGTAGTTCCAAAACTGAATGATATAGGCGTACTGCTACTGCTGGAGCTAACAAAGTTGGTCCCTGACAAGGAAGAAGAAGAACCAACTATAGGAGTAGGTCCGAAACTAAATACTTTCGCAGTCATTGTTTCGGGATTGGAAAAAGGGACACCACTATTTGCGAAAACAAAGCCATTAATTGAGTTCCCGACTCCAATGGATGAACACGAATGCGATGTACTTTTGTCATTCGTTCCACTTTCCTCCTTGACAACACCATGGTCTTTCACTTTCACGTTTGAGCTTGTTTGATTGGTTGTTGGCTCCGATATTGTCGTGGATTGTGACTTTTCCTCAATCTCTACAACAAGGGGACACCTCTTGAAATCAAGATCATTCTGGATCAAATAAAGAAAAACAGCTACATTTTCATCGTTCTCTATTGCTATTCCTCTACTTGTTCCTAACTTTGGATCGAATGACATTTTGATGGACTTCATAGTTGGATCTGAACCAAGCTCTTTACATATTTTCTCCGTCAAGCTCGTGTATGTAATACCTTCCTGTACCATAATTATCTTAACTTGGTGATCCACGTACTTGTTGTTGTCATCCCATCTTCCACCATAGACAATGAAAACAATGATCTGATCCATATCTGCATTCGAAACAATGAATTTGATTTCTCCTCACAATAAGCATCTTAATTAAAAAATAATAACAACTTCACATATACAGGGAAATGGATATCAGCAATACGAAAAAGAAAAAGAAAGATATATTTACAAATTAATACTATGCAGGGTATACAATGATTTTACATATTGTATCATACACAGTCCATCGTAAATTCTTTATGATTGAAGTTTTAATAAGAATTGTTTATAGTGTATGTTAGCAGTGACAGATGAGATATCAATAAATACAACGAGACTACCTTACAAGGGACATAATTATCAACATCACGCTTTCAGTATAACAAATATGTTTATAGTATGAAAGGGATGAATAATAACATAAAAACCTGAGCCTGAAAAACAAAAAAGATAGTTTATAAAATTGTCAAGCCATTGATATACTATGAAGAAAAAATAATGTCTCCAATACACACAGTACTTGTAACACTACGAAATATGAATAATATGTGTCTTTGTCCAAGTCAAAAAAGCAAATAGGAAGAAAGCCATGTAACAACTATATGATTTCTCATATGACGTATGTCATAAATATCAGTCTCTAGTAAGGTCGCAGAGGACACAATTGCACCTCCTGATTTCCAGCAACTCCTATTTTTTGTTATTATATCAATGGAAATTAATGAATATGATATGGCTATCAAGTACTTACCCTACTAGTGCAATCTGCCAGCTAGCTACTACAGGAACGTTTTCTGGAAAAAAAAAAAATGGTTGAACAACTTTTGGGAAAATTCTTCTCCCGTTGTGATCGACACGGGACTTAAAATATGGTCGCAGCGGCGAGATATACGGCTCCGGGAACTTCTCTTGGGAGAAGGGAGAGTGTGCCGTTGGGTTTTTATTCAAGAATGCTTGTGTGGTTAAAGTAGTGGTCACCTTAGATATTCACTTTTAAAAAGTGATACTTAAGTATGAATTAAGTATGAAGGAGGAAAAAAAAAAGGGTGAATTGTTAACCAAAAAAAAAAAAAAAAACTTTTAAATTTGAGTTTTTTACGATTTAAATCTTGAAGTTTTGTTTCTGTAAAATAATATCCTAAAATTGAGAATTTCTGAAAATTAATACTATGGATAAATTTTTTTGACCAATTTAAGCAACCAAAAAATAATAATATTTTTTGTAAAAACTAAATTAATTAATCTTTATTATTCTTCTTAATTTTAAAGATATTATTGTATTTTATCAGTAAAAATTATTCAAAAAATCAAGTATTAATTTTCAGAAATTCTTAATCTCAGAGTATTATTTTTCGACTTCAGGGTATTTTTTTGCGATTATGCGATTATTCCAAAGAAAAAAAATTAGTATATACGTTTGTATTTATGAAATAGCACAAAAAATTAAAACACCTATCCCACTTTTTTTAAATAGAAAAAGTAAATAAATAAATAAATAAAATCATCTTATATATATCATGCAAATTTTCAGAAAGGGGGCTACTTCTAGGATGAGTGGAACTATGTCATTCTAACTTTATCTTGTGACCAAATATTAATTTCCAATAAAAAAAAAAAACAGAAGGGGGTTTGCCCACGGTCGATGTGGCACTTTCCAAAGTACAGAATCCTGTCTTTGCTTGTCTTCCTTAACTAAGAAGGATCTATGGGAAATTAATAGGGAGGTGGTGGTCTCAGCCAGCAACTCATTCGGAAACTTCATATAAAAATCTAAACATCTTTTGATTACTCATCTGGTGGACTTGACATCTCTTCTTACAATAGAAGGTTTCTTGTGTTGATTATTATGTGATCAATGATCATGTGATGGTTGTCATGGCGAAATTCAAAAAATAAAACTAGCATTATAGACACATAACATAGGCACCAAAAACAAACAAGTTTTGTGCTCGTAAAATATGAAAGACAAGATTGAGATTGTACCTCTTGATGACCGAGTTTAATGTGTCTTAAGATATCTCACGCTAGTTCGGACTATGGTCAATGCTGTTTACTATATTATGTAGATGGAAACCTTGTATACTGCAAAAAAATATAAAATAGATAAGAACAAGGAAACACAAAAGAACAATAATGAAAAAAGAAAAGCACAAGAGATTCTCTTTCTAACGTGTTTTTCTTCCTTTTCAAAGTACTCAAGAACGCACTAAATTTTTCTTAGAAAATATTTTCTCACAGTGCTTTTCATTTTTTTTTTTTTTTTTGAGGTACAGTGCAGAGAAAATTCGTACTGTGTATTTATGATGCTGAAACCCTTGGACTATCCAATTTTCTTTCATAAATACAATAAATTATCAAACATATATCCACGAGCAATCCCAATAATCCCAGTCTACACCTTCATTTCCCATTTAAATGGTGATTCGAATTTCGAATGATTATATATTTAATTATGTTAGGGGAAAAAAAAAAGATTTTCAATTAGTAAGTAGTTCAGAATTCCTAGAGTCGATAGAATTAATTTTATATAGATATCCTTCCAATTATCTTGCTTTCCCAAAATCCCTCGGGAAATCAAATTGGATATTATATTAATGATAAATTGCCAAAAAAAAAATTTAATAAATCGTCAAATAACTCCAAATAATACTTACTAAATTTGAATTGTATTCTAAATTAATTACAATAATAATTTAAAATTGAAATAAAGCAACTTTGATTAATCACAATTCCCATAATAACAAAAGTTGTCTCATGCGCATGACATAATAAATAAAATAATGTCACAAACCTAAGCCCTCTCGAAAAGGACATGGCTAAGACTAACTTTGGCCAAAATGAGTTTATTTGTAAATTTGTTTTCAACAAATTATAGCTAAAAATTTCTTGATTATGAAAAAAATCATTAATTATGACATTTTGAGGGTTTTTTATAGTCAATAAGCTTTTGAGGGTAAGTCAAAACAGTTTTTATACTCTTAAAAATATCATTAGAAAACATTCACAAAAAAATCGTTTTGTTCTTACCTAGTCGTACCCATTTCGTTCTCCGTACCGGGTCAGATTCAGTCTTGGGCTATAAGGGCCAACTTTGCATTCAATCTTTTGAACTTGTAAGCAATACAACAGGTTTATGGGCTAGTTTGGATTATTGGGCACATACATTAGGGACTTCAGTAATTAGATCTAAATATATATATATTTTTTTAGGGATAACCGTAAAAAAATACCCTGAAGTTAAAGTATTCTATAATTTAAATTCTGAAATTTGGACTATGTAAAATAATACTTTGAGATTACGAATTTTTGAAAATCATTAGTTGATTTTTTGAATAATTTTAACTGATAAAATACAATAATATCCTCAAAATTAAGATGAGTAATATAAATTAATCTAGTTTTAATGGAAGACATTATTTTTTTTCCCAAAAATTGGTCAAAAAATCTGTCCAAGATATTAATTTTCAGAAATTCTTAATCTCGAAGTATTATTTTGCAAAGTCTAAATTTCAAGGTTTAAATTGTAGAATAGCCAAATTTTAGAGTATTTTTTTTGTAATTATCCATTTTTTTATTACATCTGTTAGTGTTAGTGGTTATAGTTGGTATGGAAAGGGATGAGACGGCGTTTGAACCATGCACCTCTTGGAGAGCAAGAGGAGCTTTGGCTCCAAAGCCTCGGGGTATAATTAGACCTAAATTAGCCTAATTATTTTCCCCAAATCTACACCAATAAAAACAAGGCCTTTTTTTTTAATAGCATAGCAGATCTAAAATTTGAGTTTCCAAATATATCAGCAAATTGATAACTTTACAAATCTAGCAATTTTGAATCCTAAATGTCTAAATATACCCATAAGTTTTATTAAATTAAAAATAAACCAAAGATTAAAAAAAAAACAAAAACAAAACGAAAGGACAGAGAAGAGAAGAGAACATGAACAACAGGGAAGGAGACCTTTTTATAAGGTGTATTTTAAAAAAAAAAAAAAAGAAAAAAAATCTATTTCTCTTTTTTTTTTTTTTTAAATTTGTTTTGTTTGGATTTTGGGTTAATTTTAACAATAAGCTTTGATCAATTAGCAAATGCAACGGAGATTTCTTCGAGCTTGGGATATGGATATCGAAAATAGAAAGGAAAAGACAACTAATGAAGATAATCAACTAATTAAATTTGAGTAAAGAAAATAGTCAATCAGTTGATAAGTGTACTTATCAATTACTTTATAATTATCAACTATTCTAAGGAAAAAAAAGAAAAGAAAAGGAAAAAGCCGTTCAATGAAGATAATCTACTAGTTTCAATCCCAAGTGTAAGGAAGATAATCGATGGGTTTATAAGTGTAATTATCAATTAGTTTATAATAAACTAGTCTTACAAATATATATATATATATATATATATATAAAAGTACCAATTCGGTAAGTATTTTTTCTTCTTACATGTAGATATTGTTTTAGTAAATTAAAGTTAATAATACATATTTTTTTATAATAAAAAGTAAGAGAAATAAATAATATTTATAATATACGTTTTTTCATGTACATCATTATAGTCGTTGGATTAATAGATGATGATCTAATGGCTAAAAATAAATACTTATACATAGGTAAAACAAAAAATACCTACTAGATTGACAACTTATATATATATATACACACTTAATGAAGGCGAACTGGGATTAGCTCAGTTGGTTTAAGGCTTGAGGAATGTGTGTGTGTGAGTTTGAGAGGGTCAAGAATTCAAACCTTGGTAGAGTGTGTGTTATTTTCCTTTAATTTTTTTTAATATATATATATATTTATATAGGGCACCAATCCAGTAGGTATTTTTTTTTTTTTACCTATGCATAGGTATCAATTTGGCCAATGAAAATTTAACATGCACATTTTTTTATTGTAAAATGTAAGAGAGAGAAAGAGCATTAATGATGCACGTCTTTTCATGCACTTCATTATAGCCATTAGATCACCATTAGATGGTGATCCAACGGCTAAAAAAAATTACCTACCCATAGGTAAAGAAAAAAAAATACCTATTGAATTGGCAACCATATATATATATACACACTTAATGAAGATAATCAACTAGTTTTATTCCTAAGAGTAAACAAAACACAACTAATTTCAATACTATGTGAAAGGAAAATAGTCAACTAGGAGATAAGTATAATTATTTTTTGGTTGATTATTATGAACTAGTGGATAATTAACTAGCCTAAGAGTAAAGAAAGAGTCAACTAGTTTCAATACTATGTGAAAGGAAAATAGTCACCCAGTATATAAGTGTAATTCTCAACCCTTTTATTATATGAACTAGTTGATAATTAACTAGCCTAAGGAGAAAAAAAAGGTAGACATTTAATGAAGATAATCAACTAATTTCAATACTCAACTGGTTTCTAAGTGCAATTACTAGTTAGTTTATAATAAAGTTGTTTAAGGAAGAAAAAAAGGTTTAAAGAAAATAATCAACTAATTTTATTCCTAAGAACAAAGAAAATAATCAACTAATTACATTCCTACATAAAAGAAAAATAATCACCTAGTGGATAAGTGTAATTCTTAACCTGTATATAATTATAAACTAATTGATAATCAACTAGTCTTGAGAAGAAAATAGTAAACGGTAGATAAGCGTAATTCTCAACTAGCTTATAACTAAAATTAGTTGATAAACTGACAAAAACAAATAGTCAAATGGTATGATGGGAAAGAACAGATTTAAAAATTCATTATAAAAACTAGTATAGTGGTACAAAAATAGAATGAAATTGCTATAACTAAAAACATGATCTATAAAGTGTTATTGGTAGTAATTTCTTTAAAAACATGAATTGAACTCCGTTATGTTATTACTCAAAAAAATATTAGGCTCAGATAAAGTTGATCTCTATATTTTAATCTTTTTACCATGTTATAATTACATTGACATCTCAATCTCAGTTGTCCAGTCAATTTAATCATACCTTATTCCTTGACTCTTGTTGGTTTTATTATTTATTTATTTTTATTTTATTTTTTTTACTAAGGATCACTTTCAACCTATTAATTAGACATGCTGACAGTTCTAGCCACAATTTTTAGAAAGATATGAAAAATTGCCAAAGGACATATTTATACAAATTTCATATCGTCCATTTATAACTAGCACTTTTCACAAGTGCCTCCTACCAAACTACTGGGTATATTAACTACATAATCAGAGCTTCACCCATTAGTAAATCAAATGGTACAATATGAATAAATACGAACTTATATTTAACGTGGGATTAAGAAAATGGTATTATCAATGCCAAAGAGATTTAATTGTTTGTTATTAATAGTTTATGAAATCTTCATTTATTGATCCAATTCAATAAATTTATATGGATTAGGGCTGATAATTTTCTATAAAACATAATGATATGACTCAAAAATGGCACAAAATAAATAGATTTAGGTTACCTATTTAATTTTTTGTCAATTTTAAGTTGATATGTGTAATACGTATAATAAATATGCAGATTTTAGGTCAATCCACTTAACTGAAAAATGACATGTGTAACTTGTTTAATTAAACGAGTAATTTTCGTGTCGTGTTAACACGCTACTAATACGACATATTTATTGATATTTTGAAGTTTTAAATATGATTTTGATTAATTCTAAATATATTTACAAGTATAAAATTGAATTAATTATAATTATGTTAAGTTAGAATAATCGTGTCAATTTTGAATAATCGTGTCAAACATATCATAATATGATACATGATATATTTATTAAATGAGTTGAATGTGTCATGTTGTGCTACACATGTATTAATCATGTCATATTTGAGTTTAAGTTTTTGATACATATATTAATTGTATTGTGTTCGGGTTGGAGTGCAATCGTGTCGTATCGTAATCAGTTCGACCCGAACACCATACGATAACACGAATCGTCAGTCCTAACTATGATCAATACATTTATTACATTTAAAACAAAAAACCTAACTTATTTTATTAACTGTGAACACTTTATTTAATCACAAGATAATTTATCCCTATTTATTCTGTGAATCTAGCTTATGATCACACAGATGCACATGACGTGATTAAGTGGACTTATGTTCAATCGCATTTATGCAGAAGGGCATAATAAAATATCTTACAAATTTTTTTAATTTCTATATATGTTTATTATGCTTATACATCCAACATGTTGTTTAATGATGATGTTATTACTAATTATGCCCAAAAATAGTTGCAATAAATATGGGGGTTAGCTTCTATGAGAAAGGTCTGCATGAACAAAAGATTAGTGTAAAGACACTAAAGAGACATTATGCAGAGCTTCAATGGCTTCTTCTTGAATCTCCTGAAATTAATCTACTTCTTTCATAGGCCAGAGAAAGATAAGTTAGAATATTTTACATCTGGAAATTAGTGCTTGCATTCAAATGTGGGAATGAACCATGGAACTCAAAATCTTTTGAGAGTTGTGGCAGCAATATTTGAATAAGTTGTTCTGTGGAAAGAAATGTAGTTAAGTTTTGAAGTAATCGAAGATTATGCCTGTAGTGAATTTTATGTTCTTCTATATTTTTTGAATTCATATTCTCTTTTGTACAGCAATGAGTAGTACAAGAAAAATGGGTGAAACAAGAAAGAATATATATGGGAGTGTTTGACTTAGTGAACCTACATCATCCTCAACCTCTTTTAGCGGGTAGTTAGATTTATTTTCAACAAATGCTTCAAAGTAGTTCTGGTAGCCTGTGTTCTTCAAATAAGGTGAGGTTGTTGTGAACTTCATCATTTCCATG
Source organism: Parasponia andersonii (assembly GCA_002914805.1). Lineage (NCBI taxonomy): Eukaryota > Viridiplantae > Streptophyta > Magnoliopsida > Rosales > Cannabaceae > Trema > Trema andersonii. The sequence continues at coordinate 1,244,522 of JXTB01000029.1, forward strand.
GCCTGCAAGAATTGTAACTCTCAACTCAACAAAAATGAATCGGTGACAAAGATATGCAGAAGGGATAAAAAAATGTAGAAAGTAAATTTTTTAAAAAGCTCAACATGGTACTTTGAATTGGTTGAGTTCTGAATTTGGAAAGCAAATACCCAAGAGTTAAAACACACGTATCATTAAACTATTAGTCAACGACATAATTCATAGTTTGTTATATGTTTGTTATCTTGGTTCAAAATTAAGAGAACCTAAAATTGTCAACAAGTCCCCCACTAGTAGTTACCTGAAAGCTAAACATGAATTGCCTTGCTTTCTTGCTTACTTGACCATTTGGGTGCGTTTGTAGCTTCTCATACATGGCTCGAGCTTCGTTTCGCCTGTCAAGCATCAGTGTATCCTTAGACATTGCAAACATAGATATTTTCTTCTTCATTATTACAATTGAGAATATGCTGCTTCATAATCCATTATGGTTTCTCTTATATGACTCATCCATGCAAGGATTCAAAATCCAAAACAACACTGCTAGCATATGCAACTCATTAAGGAATGAAATGAACATATCCAGTCATCTCATAGATGTGACTTTGACCTGACTACAAGGAAATTTAATGCTTTTGAAAGTTATTGGAACACTGTCAATCAGTTTTAGAAGACAAAAATAATCCCATAAAGATGAAAGCTTACTGTTTTCATCCAAAAATGGAGGAAGATTGTATACTAATGAAAGTAAAGATTTCTCATGTCTCATAATTATGAAAATGGCTTCATTTTTGAATTCACATGCTATTAAGTTTCATAAGATTTAGAAAGCATAGGTTAATAATCAGAGGATTATATACCTTCTAAGGGAATCTTGACAAATAGACCATTGGAGAGCAGCTAACCCATGAAGTTTACTCTGTAAAGAAATTTTTACATGATATATTATAAAGAAGAAAATGAGTAATGAAATAAAAGAAAACAAGAATAAAAACGGTAAACAGTTACCTGACTGAAAAGCATTAATCTGCATGTATTATTTGTTTATGCTCTACACTGATTATTAACTACTGGAAATATTAGATTAAGCTTGTTGTACATTGAATTAAAGAACTTTGAACCTAACTTTTTATTAACCCTGTGAAGCTATGGTAAATATTCACTGCATCAAACTTCACCCAAAGCCAAAAGCTTCTCTCCGAATGAAACGATCCTTCTGAATAAGTAGAAGTATTGAACATTTGGACTATTTACTTCAGCAGAATCTAAAGATGATTTAGTACTAAAGCAGCTCAGATTCTTTAGCCAGAAACATTACCCTGAATGGCAACTTCTCCATCACCTTTTCATAATATGGTAATGCTTCATTAAGCTGTCCAGTATTCATCAATGAGTCACCATCCTTCAAAGCCTGGAAACAGAATAAATCAACAAATATGGAAATGGTATATGATTTCTGCTGTGCTTCATTACTTAGCAAGGTCTCAATATACAAGCACAATAGTCAGGATCTCTTTCTCGATTTGCTCCTCTCACTAAAGCAATTGAAATATCTCTGTTAGATTTTCATTGACTTTGTAAATTAAAACTTGCTTGACAAAACCAATGAAATAAAAAAAGGCCTTTTCAGGAAAACAAAAGTTTGTCTCATAATTTGAGGAGGAGAAATTTGATATGAACGAACCTCCTCACATTCGGATTTCAACTTTGGATCAATATTCATCCCGAATTGACGCTTATAAGCAGCAATCAATTCTTTTGTACGTGCATCTTTAGCTGCTTTCTCTTCTGCTGTTTCAAGCGCTTCTCCAGGATTAATAACTCGCCCACCACCAAACTGAACATAAGAAAGCAAGCTCACCACTCAATCAAATTACACACTCCACAGGCTCTCATAAAATGTTAACATACAAAATTTAGAACAGCAGCCATACCGTTTTCGAAATATTGCTAGGCCTAGGAAAGACTCCCCATGAAGAAACCTTCGGCTTGTATACATCTGACTCGCTTCCTTGAGGTTCATCAGGCTTTGATGACTTTGTATCTGTGAACTTACTGGTGTCTCCAACAATAATCTCCACTTCAGGAATGTCTCCTTCTGGAAAGGGGTCTGATAATGGTACCAACCCAGCTGGAAGTCCCCTGCCTTCTTTCTTATCCGCAAAGTTCAGCCCCACAAAATCAATGCTCGAAACAGATAACTTTCCCTTCTTGTCACCCTCCTTCTCCACAGTTCCAGGACCATAATTAGCCCCATTCGTTTCCTTCGGTCCTAGAAATTATTGGGTTTCTAGTTTTAGCTCACATTATCATCAAAATCTTTACATTTTCACAAAGCAAAGTCGTTACAATCAATTCTAAGTAAAGTACCTGAAATTTTGTCCTCCTCCTCCCTATTTATGCCACCGTCCACCATGCCTTTAATCTTGTTATATTCTCTAGCTTTTTCCATGGCAATCTTAGCTGAATCTGGAAATTCCTTAGCCTCACTACTAGAACCGTTCGAAACCAAACCCGACCCACTATTCCCATTAGCAGAACTATCAGAACCCTTAACTGGGTTTTGCTCAATTTTCAACTTTGGGCTTGATTTCAATGACTTCTTGTACTCCTTGGCTTTAGCAAATGCCAGATTTACGGAGTCCATAGGAGCCGGTGCGGCTTCGGACGAAGTGTCCGGTGAATTTGGTGAAATGGGATGAGAAGACTGAGATTCATCACTGGCCGAGTTTAAAGAGAAGGTGACTTTGAATGGTTTAAAAGGGTGAGCTTTAGTGACGTTTGTGGAGGAGAAAAGGGTAGGTTTTGTGAGAGAAATGTTTTTGAAGGACGAGAGATATGAAGCTTGAAGGGAAGCCATGGATTCTTGAGGAGTCACTTTGTAGGGTGGGGAAGGTTCAAGGAGGCCATTTGGAGTGGACACTGCCACTGATTGAAGTCTGGCTGTTCGGTTACTCAGATAAGAGAATAGGCCTTTTGGAGATGGAGTGTATTCTCCTCTGAACCCAACAGTAGTTAAACCAGTTCGATCCAGCTAGGCCTTACGCTCCAATCAAAGCAAAGCTGCAAAGGCACACGTAAAAAACGACATGTCGTTATGAAACTACAGCAAATTCATCCTTGTGTTTATTTTAGTTTCTAATAGAATTCAATCGATTCAATTTTATCATATAGGAATCGGTTCATTCCCTATGTCCTGTTGAACTTCCTCGCCTCCTAGTGTGATCATGAGCTTATTTTTTTGGACGAACAAAATTCTAGTGGGATAATAAGGAGAAAAGCAACATAATCAAGTTGAGGAATGCTTAGCATAAACATGTCTGTCCAATCCTATCCTGACCCTCCATTGTAGTGTGACATTTAAGCTCGCTTTGTCAATCAAAATTACTTGATGCCATCTCCGTTTATATTAAGATTTCATTACTTGATGCCAAACTTTCCCATCTTATATAAACTAAATCTAGAGTAGATTGATCTTGAAAAGAGAAATATCACTAATGAATGCACGAATATTGGAATATGTAATTACTTAATTCTTTCCAGTACAGGAATTAGGATCTTGATCCATGTTTGAAGAACCTAATTCATTTTCCGCTTATCAACCCAAAAAGGAAAAAAAAAATTCCATTAGTTTGCATGGTAATGCATACAGAACTTGATTCAATTCCAAGTTTAAAAACATATAAATTTCTGTTTGAAATCGCAGGAATCTGAAAATCTAATGCGGTTTATAAAAACATATAAATCGCAGGAATCTGAAAATCTAATGCGGTTTTCCAATCAACCTATAAAAACCAAAACCACTTGAAAATTCCTTCTAATAAGAGAGACACCTCTACAAACTCCCAGCCACCACTTAAAACAAGGCTGCAAACTGAAGTTAACATCATTCATCATCTAAATACTCTTAAGGAGTGAGTCACACTGGTAAAACCCCCATCGACCATGAGATTTTCCCCACTAATGTACCTCGACTCATCACTCGCTAAGAAGAGCACAGCATTAGCCACGTCATCAACTGTCAATTCCACTCCCTGGAGATTGGCATTTCTCCCAACAAAGTCACGAAAAGCTGTCCAGGCATCCTCGGTTCTCTCCTCTTCAGGCAAGTGAGCCAAAGCCAAGTTTGTCGCAATTGCGTAGGGAGAAACACAGTTGACTCGTATCCCATGAAGTCCCAGCTCGGCAGCAACGTTCTTGGTGAGCCCCAATAGAGCATATTTAGAACTTGTGTAAGGATGAGGGCCCATTCCCCCAAGTGCGCTGGCTACACTGCACAGAGAAACTATACTTCCTTTCTTTCGTGGGATCATTATCCGAGCTGCATGCTTCATTCCCAGAAAAGCTCCCTTCACATTTATATCAAACACCTTCTCAAACTCTGCTAAGTCTGCATTACGTATGTCATTGCAGGGCGACCCTGATACTCCAGCATTGTTCACCAGGATGTCAAGAGTTCCAAACTTGTCAACCGTGAAATCAACAGCGTGGCAAACATCATCTTCTGTGGTGACATCGCACTGGAAATAGAAGGCCCTGGGTTCACCAAGTGTTTCACAGACATGTTGGCCAAGGTTGTCTTGGACATCAACTAAACACACTTTCGCACCATGTTTGTGAAATAGGCGCACAATGCTCTCTCCAATGCCTGTGGCTCCGCCTGTGACCAATGCTACTTTCCCCAACAATCTGAGAAGAAAATGATTAACAAAAGAAAGATAATTGAACTGTTAACTAAATAGTTTTGTTGTGACCATCAGTTTAATCAGTGTAGTTCAACAAATTTCAGTCACTACTATGGTAGCTGAACATGAGCAATAACAGGAATATGCGTGACAACTTTTCGCCCATACTCAACTCCATTGTCCAAGTACCTACCCAGACAACCTAAAAGATAGATTAAGTCACAAAATTACATAATTAAAGACATTGTCAGCTAGTAAGTACTAGCAAAACGTTGAAAACGTTTCTCTAATTGTCATAAGTTGATATTTCAAAAGCCCTATATGCTTTTTATGAACGTTTGATGACCGGTTCTAGCATCTGCTCAAGTCAATATCACCTTATCCTTTGACATGTTCCTTGGTTTTCCTCTTTAGAGATTTGTTGGTTTATTGTGCATTTTCAAACAACCTTATCTTAGCAACTAATTGCCTAATGGCCTAGCCGCCTGTCAATTTCTTCCACAAAACATTCCAAGAGAAGAATTTCAACCAGACTGAACATCCTAATAGCAGATTTTTAAGACATATGGGAAGTTTTGTGACTGAAAATTGATTAGAGGAGTTGATAACTTCTTGAGTAAAATCTTAAATAGATATTAGGTGATACAAAATATCAAGACTTGGCGCCACTATAATAGCTGGCAAAATATCAGCTTAGAGGAACTCAAGAAACCATATAAAATATCATTCTATTTAGCAGAATTTTGTGAAACAAACTGAAACTTGAACAGATTAAGACAGCTTTATAATAATCAATAAATCTCAAGCAACATTTAAAGAAAAAAAGGTTGAATAGAGAGATAACATCGAGTTCAAATAATCCACTAATACTGAGAAACTTATCAAGCAGAGCTTACTAATACCATGCCAGAGCAAGATCACCAGTTCACACAGTAACTCGATCAATCAAAATCCAACTAGAAATTTTAGCAAAAACTTTGCTAAGCCCAAAATTGGGATTAGAACCAAAGTCTGAGGCATGCCACAAATCAAGCCAGAAAAAAACCCAGTTGGGTCACACCCAAAAGGTGTTCCACTCTCTCTCTCTCTCTCCCTCTCCCTCTGTGGATTCACCACTCGAGATATTTAAACCAGGAACAAATCATATGAAAACTGTATCAATTTGATTTGCCTTGCAAATCTACAAAATAGCTTATAGACCCCAAAGAAACAAATCTACAAAGAAACAAAGCTATGTTGGACCAAAATAGCTGAAATAAAGCAAGAAAACCCAGAACAGAAAAGTATAAAAAATATAAAAGTTGTTACCTTTGAGTTGAAAGCGAAATCCCTTCTTTGGCGCTTGTAGAGGACATTGCTTTGGTGCCTCGTCTCCTAGAGTGACTCTCTGCTCTCTCAGGTCTTGTCCTTAATAATATTTTTTTTTGCTCGTTCCGTCGTATTAATAATATTTTTTTTTTTGCTCGTTCCGTCGTATTAATAATGTAAATATATGTGTTCTAGTATCTTTAGTTGCATATTAAATATAGTGCTGCTCTTGATACGAGAACAGTGGTGTTTTTTTTTTTTTTGGTTTAGTATGTGTAGTGGTTTGGTTCAGTGGCTTGTCTTTTCTCTTATTCTGTATTTATACTAGGCAGGTAACATCACTCCCACTAGCCAGCGTTTATAAAGCTCTCTGGCAAGAGTACGACACCTGATTTCTTTCTTCTACGGCATTTTTTTTTATAATAACTAACAAGAGAAGAGAGACGAACAACTTAGTTATCTTATTTTGATCGTAACAGCTTCAATCTCGTTCAGAAATGTCTAATATGATCATAGAAGCTTCAATTTTGTTTAGGAATATTTTCTAAGATGTTACGAGCAAATCACCATTATCGGACAGTAGAATGAATCACATGAATTCTATCCGAACAACTAACAAAAACGACGATTGGGACTAAAAACAAAACACTGGATTGACAAGTAGATATTCTTATATTTTAGACTCCCGAAAGAACCACTTAAGTTCGAACCAGCCATCTCGGACTTCTAAGATAACAATTACTACTTAGCTAAGCCAATTGTTGGAGCGCTTAGACTTTTGAGTTGAGAACGATAGTCATTTTCAACTTATTATACACATTTTTGTTTTTGTTTTTTATTTAAGAAAAAAGGGTTATTTTATAAATAGCAATTTTATCATTCCAACAGCTTTTGTTAGCGGCTAACTCAATTTGTTTAGAAATGTTCCTCCGAAAATAAAGCACAAATTTAGAACTTTGCAATAATAATGCTCCTGAAAAAAAAGAATAAAAAAAAAAAAAAAAACTACTAAGGTGAAAACTCAGCCAAATAAAATGCTGCTCAGCCTAATTTTCTCAAAGAAAAATTCACATGGCTCAGTTTCCTAGTATTTCCGTCAATGCTGTCTTTTTATGCAATATGCTGCATTAGATCTATAACGTTATTATTATTTTTTTGAAAGGTACGAGTTATTTAATTCGACTT
>JXTB01000029.1:1315432-1333446 GCA_002914805.1 Parasponia andersonii
GTTTAAAACAATTGAATTTAAAAAATAGTCTATCTTTTCTAGTTTATTATCACTTTGTAATATGCTATTCACCTGTATCTCTCTTCGTGTCTGACTTTTTTTGCACCAATTTTTATCATCTTTTTGACAAAAGCGCCATAAATTAACAGTGCCAAAAAATTTTAATTTCCCACTCATGTGGGCTACACAATATATCTTATTCAATAAACGTTTCAGCTTAAAAAAAAAAAAACAAATGACTAAGAAAAAAATACTTTACTAACTAACTAAAATTTTTAAGGTATAAGATTAGTCATTTATTTTATCTTTTCAAAAAAAGTTTTTGCTAAAGCATATATATTTTGATATATTAAGTTGTATATATTTATATATTAACGTGTTCTTTCTTTACACACGTTTTCACAATTGAAGGAAAACAATAATGACTTCCTTGATTTATGCAATCCGAATACACAATTGGAGCTTGGTAATTCAAGCTATAGTACCAAGTGAAAAACGTGTACAGGCAGTGCAAGTATAAATAGAGCCTAAGTAAGAAACACTAAGTGTGTAGTGAGAGTAAAATTGAGAAATTTTGTTCTTTGAGAAAGAGAGAGAAAAAAATATAATTTTTCTCGTAGGTATATTCAGGGTCTGAGGTTTGAGTTGAAAGTATTGAGTTTAAACACTTATAAAAATTTATTTTCTCCTTAAAGTGAAGATCTGCTGCAGCTCTATGAATGTAGTTAAATTTGATGAATCACGATAAATTTTGTATGTCGTGTGTTTATTTTATTTCGGTATTATTTTTTAGATTTATTTAATCTCTTCTCTTACTGTATGTTTATTACGGAGGTTATTCCCTAACAACTAGTACCAGAGCTAAGATTCGATTTAGTAGGAGTGATGGCTAGAAGTGAAAGACCAGGACCCGGAATTAACAAGTTCAATGGTACAGACTTCTCGCATTGGATATTATAGATTAATGATTATTTATATAGTAAAAAATTACATCAGTCTCTATCAGGGAAGAAACCCGAGAAGATGGAGAATAACGATTGGGAACTCTTTGATCGACATGTGTTAGGCGTGATCTGATTGACGCTAACAAAGAATGTTGCTCATAATATGGCGGCAAAAGCCACAATAGAGATAATGAGCATCCTGTCAGATATATATGAGAAACTGTCGGCAAATAATAAGGTACATCTGATGAAGAAGTTGTTTTATTTAAATATGAGAAAAAGTGCTTTAGTCGCAACATATATCTTCTTCAGCAGATTGGCATTCTCTTCAGTAGACGAACCACACAACAGAATCATACTCGATCCAAATACAAAGCCAACCTTTATCTTTTTCTTCTTCATCCGCCTTTTCAATGGGTTACCTCATAGTTGAGTAAGGTAAAAAATGCATTTCTCATTGTGGTGAAGATAAATTATGCGGTCTTCGAACTAAGAAAAAATACTACTTTAAAGAGATTATTTATTTATCGATAATGAATAATTTATTAATTTATCGGTAAATCAATATTTATTAGTTTAAGAAGAATTTATATTTTGAATCTTGTGCGTATATTTTTTTACCCAATTTTTATGTATGAGCTATAAATGAAAAATAATTATAGAAATGGTCAAAATTAATGTGCATATGTATACAATTTCAAAAATTATCATGCACGTAGTTTTTACCAAATTGTTTCTAGTATACGCTATAGAAAAATATGTTGAGCATCTTTTGAATTATCCTATTGAAAATGATATAGTAATAGAAACAACAAGGAGATTGTTCATAGGATTATGGATGTAGCTATGATGATCTTGATCCAAATCACAGTTGTATTCTACCAAATGTTTTCGCTAAAAAAGTATTTTACATAATAGTAACCTTAAATCACTACTCTCTACAACATAAGAAAATAAAAACCAAACGTGGTGCATGCTTGGATGATGTTGAGTTTAATTTCTAAGTAAAGTAAAACAAACAAATTTAGATACATACTTTGGAAAAGAACTGAATTGAGAAAATAGAAGTTGTGAAGAAAAAAATCATGTTGTTTATTTTATGTATTTAATTAATGACTAATTTGTATTTATATCGGGCCCTAAAAGATTTATAAATAATCTTATATATTTAACAAAGTTATTAATTTAATAAATTGACCCGAGTCATGACTGTAAGTTTTTATTATTCAAACTATATTCTTAATTTATGAACATTCATTTATCGAGGATTTATTGTACTCACGTGACGTTATAGATCCTAAACAACTAAATGGAAGGAAACTCTAGATAAGGAGTAAGTTATTATTAAAATGCAGCATCAAGGATTAATTAAAAGCTAGGAAAAAGAAAAAAGCCAGAAGTTGAAGAGTTTCTCACTCAAATAAAAGGTTGAGTACTAGTGGTGCCAAATAAGTGTTTCCAATCTCATTCATTACCAAGGNGAAAAGAACTGAATTGAGAAAATAGAAGTTGTGAAGAAAAAAATCATGTTGTTTATTTTATGTATTTAATTAATGACTAATTTGTATTTATATCGGGCCCTAAAAGATTTATAAATAATCTTATATATTTAACAAAGTTATTAATTTAATAAATTGACCCGAGTCATGACTGTAAGTTTTTATTATTCAAACTATATTCTTAATTTATGAACATTCATTTATCGAGGACTTATTGTACTCACGTGACGTTATAGATCCTAAACAACTAAATGGAAGGAAACTCTAGATAAGGAGTAAGTTATTATTAAAATGCAGCATCAAGGATTAATTAAAAGCTAGGAAAAAGAAAAAAGCCAGAAGTTGAAGAGTTTCTCACTCAAATAAAAGGTTGAGTACTAGTGGTGCCAAATAAGTGTTTCCAATCTCATTCATTACCAAGGTGTCATTAAATTTTTTCGCTGGACTATTTTGTATTATGAACATTAGGTTATGAATTGTTCGCTAGATTATTTTATACTGTTATATAGATTGCATAGTTATTAAAAAAAATGTAGGATGAATACCATTTAAATTATTATTTTTTTATTGTTATCCCTATATATATATATATATAACCCTTTTAATTTATTTTTTTTTCAAAAAAAAATCCTGATGTGCAATTAACGACCGACGGGGCAATAATAAAGGTAAAATATGTGAGAACCCTCCTTTATTTGTATTGTTCCATTTTTTTTAAAGACACTTTATTTTCCATATGAATGCGACTTTCCCAATTAATGATCAGTCTAACATTCTAGTTTTGATTTTCTGATTCTAATGACTGTAACCATTGAATTGAAGCACAAAATTCAAATATTCTAGTTTAGATTTTCTGATTCTCATGATCAGTCCGGAATTAAAAGAAAGTTAATGTGGCAAAGATTCTTTGATAGTTTTGATGCCTTGTGACCCAATATATAGTATTTCAATCTTCTTTTTCGGCATATTCCTTTAATTTTTGTAGAAATATAATTGGACTTATATCTCTGCAATAATTCTCTTTCTCTTTTTCTCTTTTTCTTTTTTTAATGCGTATTTTAGGTTACTACAGTTGATAAGTTTCAAGGTCAGCAGAATGATTTTATATTGCTGTCACTTGTGCGTACGCAGATCGTTGGTCACGTTTGTGATGTTAGAAGATTGGTTGTTGCCATGTCTCATGCTTGACTTGGCTTGTACGTGTTCTGCCGCTGCTCTTTGTTCTAGCAATGCTACAAACTTCAGCTTGCATTTCAATCTGCCCTCAATTTAAATGAGGTTGCATCATACATAGATCATCCCGTGGAGGATACTAGTCCAATCCATCTTATCAGTTTTTGTTGATGAGATTTTCGCAATCTACCAATAACTATATATATCAGGTATCCCTCTCCGTGTGATGTTTTATCAGGTCACCTATCTTGTTCCTTTTTTTTTGAATTTTTTTTTTAAATTTTCGGTAAGAAGAAACAAAATATTTCGCTGTCTTTCCTTGTTAGTTAAAGCGTAGTTGATGCTTTATTTTATTTATTTATTTTTTTGAATCAAGTTGATGCTCTATTTTGAAGTATGAGTATTGTGGACTGTTTTTTTTTTTTGTGGTGGGAGGGGTGGAGGATATAAATTAGAATCGGAAGCTCAATATTAGATGCAATGTTCTCATTCGACTCCAGTTGAAAATTGTTTCTCGAAATCTTCTTTCTGGAGAATTAGCCTTGCTTATACTAGACATGAGGCATCCACAGTTTGTGATCATATTTTATACACTTGATAAACTGACAGTTGAACAATGAATATGATTTTTACGACCTAATTTCTTAAGAAGTGGTGATCTATGCTATGATCAGCTCTTTATATCAGCTGATTGTGATTTTAGGCTTGTTAGACAATACACTTTTCTATTCTTTTCATTTTGTTCTTGCTTTTATTTTATAACTTTATATGTCATTCAGGTAAGTCAATTATGCACCTTCTTTTGAAAAGGTCATTGTCTTGTTCGAGGAAATTGCTTTTTCATGGACTTTTCTTCTACGTCGTAATTCTTTTATTTACATGGTTTCTTAACAAAACATGCCCCTTTCTTTCATGTCCATGGCTTATTCAGGACAAGTAGCTTTAAAAACGGGTGTTATTGAGGAGCAGAATAGTCATCAAAATCCAAGGTTTGAAAGTGCGCTAGATAATGTACCGAATGAAAGCAATATGGAAGAAGACACAGAAGTGAACATACTTTCACGAGGGGTGCACGTCATCNCAGTTGAAAATTGTTTCTCGAAATCTTCTTTCTGGAGAATTAGCCTTGCTTATACTAGACATGAGGCATCCACAGTTTGTGATCATATTTTATACACTTGATAAACTGACAGTTGAACAATGAATATGATTTTTACGACCTAATTTCTTAAGAAGTGGTGATCTATGCTATGATCAGCTCTTTATATCAGCTGATTGTGATTTTAGGCTTGTTAGACAATACACTTTTCTATTCTTTTCATTTTGTTCTTGCTTTTATTTTATAACTTTATATGTCATTCAGGTAAGTCAATTATGCACCTTCTTTTGAAAAGGTCATTGTCTTGTTCGAGGAAATTGCTTTTTCATGGACTTTTCTTCTACGTCGTAATTCTTTTATTTACATGGTTTCTTAACAAAACATGCCCCTTTCTTTCATGTCCATGGCTTATTCAGGACAAGTAGCTTTAAAAACGGGTGTTATTGAGGAGCAGAATAGTCATCAAAATCCAAGGTTTGAAAGTGCGCTAGATAATGTACCGAATGAAAGCAATATGGAAGAAGACACAGAAGTGAACATACTTTCACGAGGGGTGCACGTCATCTGTCACGTGTCCAGAGTGACCATTTAAAAGCCACTCGAGTTGCACGTGATACCGTATGGGCTCGTGGGCTATCAGGGGCTAGGGCCAAATCCATTCCAGACCATAAACCTATTTGGCCCAGCTCATTTTCTACCTCGATGACTGGGGGTCATGAGGCTCGAGGGTCTTCCACCAGAAGACCGCTGAACTGTAGTGTGCTATTCCAGACCCAGACAGGACATTTAATGCGATTCTGAGTAGGTGCGCGCATTGGGCAAACCGCCTCGATAGAACGGTGGTTTGTTAAAGTCTCACCCCTAACAGGCTCGAGCCATAGGAGACAGCGGAAACTAGGCCACGATGATGCAGGGAGAATCACGGTAATCACAGCCCATGATCTTTGGAGTAAGTCCTGATGAGAAAAGGTATTCGGTCCTAGGATTGATAACCATGAGGTTCACAGTTCCAGAACTATATATATGAGCCATGCGTCCCCGAAAAGGAGAGAGAGACATGTACGCATACAAAAAGAAATATTTAAAAGTTTATGAGCAAGAGATAAAGATATACTCATACAGAGAAAGACTAAATCTTTGCTACCCTGAATCAAAGATAAACAACTGACCTAAGCATCGGAGAATCTTTGCAGGTGGCCTCCCCCGCCTCTCCGATCCTACCTGAAGTCAAAAGTATTTTGGGATAGCAAGGATACGTAGACAGTTGGAAGATGCAACATCAGCAGTTCAAAGACACGTGGACAGCTGGTGAAAACTGATCCAACAGTTTGGCGCCGTCTGTGGGAAAGACTTTGAGTGCAAGAGAAAGAGTAGGAATCTCACGATCGCACTCTCCCCGAACAAAAAGGCCATACAACATCAGAAGATGGCACCCTCAAGAGTGACAACCAGGAGCACACGTCCCGACGCCGAAGGAAGCTCCCAGGAAGCACAACCGGGTCTGGAGCAAAAGCTACACCAGATGCTCGCCGCCCTAGCAGAAGTAAACCGAAAGGCAGAGATTGCCCACAAGGCCATCCTAGGTTTAAAAGATAAAGTCGCAGAATTGCGTAGAGATAACACCCGCCTCGAAGGGCTGCTGGCAAGCAAAGCCAGGAGCGAACGAAGGGAAGACTTTGATGAAGAGGTCCAACTAGAGTCTGGGGGCCACTCGCCGAGGGAAGTTCCCGGCCCATCCAGAACGCGGATGTAGGGGGAACGACAAAGCCAGACGAGGCCTTTCCAAGTCGGAGCGGCGGTGGACAAAAGACACAAAGAAAGCCCAGAAGGTATGCTTCCGAACTGGAAGCAAGAAATGATGGCAGAGCTGAGTAAGAGGCTCGGGGCCGATCACAGCCAGACCTCTGATGATCTGGCAGAGCAAACTGTGCGAGGGATCAACCGGACGGCCTTTGCCGACTGGATCCAGATGGAACCTAAGCTAAGAGACTTCACAACCCCGACCTTTAGGCTGTTCAAGGGGAAAATTGACCCTCTCGATCACATAAACCATTTTTAGCAGAAGATGGCCTTGGAAACCAGGGACGAGGCTGTGATCTGCAAAGTCTTCTCCACAACCCTGGCAGGACTGGCCCTATTTTGGTTCAGATAGCTCCCAGAGAAATCCATAAACGGGTTCGAAGATTTCTGCAAACTTTTCTTAAAGTAGTACGCAGGTGCCCGGATGCAACAGAAAACCATGCGAGACCTTGACCGGTTGGAACAAACTGCGAACGAGTCTCTGAGAGAATACCTATCACGTTTTCTAGAGGTGATGTTCCTAGTGCACAACGCCGACTCGGTCCAAGCCGCAGGCTCGTTCGTCAGGGGCCTGCAGCCAAGATCGATGCTATCGGACCATCTACTTTTGAACCTTTCGTACGATATGGCAGACCTCCAAGCAAAGTCAGAAGGGGTATTCAGGGGGCTGGAAAGCCGCCAGAAAGTGCCCAAGGCCTCCGCCGCGATAACAACAGTGCTAATGCAAGCCCCAGCCCCGCAAGAGGTAAAGAGGCCCGTACCGGACCAAGGGCCTACTTCGAAACAAGAACCCCCCACCCAAGGGCGGCAAGAGGAGGAAGGCATCTTGTGACTCACTGCCCAAATACGAGCTCAATACTCTGATCGACATGATCTACCTCTAAAACAGGGACATGGGAATTTTCAAAGACCCGCCCAATTCCGGTGTTCTTGAGCACATGAAAAACAGGAACAGGTACTGCCAATTTCACAAGGATCATGGGCATAATACCATCAACTGCCGCAGCCTTTATGCGCAGGTTATGATGGCGATCCATGCCAGCAAGTTGAAGCAGTACGTGAAGACTGGCAGAATCCAGCCACAGGAAGACGCCACCAGGCTAAAAAAAGGCAAGCAGACCCAGGCCTCCGAATCAAGAGAGTAGGCCCTGAGGATAGTCCCAACCATCGTAGGCAGACCAGAGCTGACCCAGGGTCGGAAGGAGAAGGAAAAATGCCTCAAAAAGACTAAAGAAAGGGTGAAGCACCTGAGGGGTATAGGCCATTTCATCAACCATTTGATGATGGGAGAAAGCTGCGCCTCTACTGCCCCCATCGCCTTCACCCAGCAAGATTTGACCACAATGCGCCTGCCTCACGACGACCCCTTGGTGATTAAGCTACAGATCAACTCCGCTTTGGTCAGAAGGGTCCTGATCGACGGTGGGAGCAGTGTCGATATCCTGTTCCTCAACACGTTCGAGAGCATTGGTCTGAATCAAAATGCACTCAGGCCGACCTGTCAGCCGCTATTCGCTTTTGATAGTACTAAGGTCAGCCTATTGGGCATCGTGACCCTGAAGGTCTGCACTGCAGAGAGATGCTTGGATGTGGACTTCGTCGTCATCGACTGCCAGTCCTCCTTCAACGTCATCATGGGGAGAGGATGGATCCACACCATGCATAGGGTTGCCTCCACCCTCCACCCTCCACCAGGTCTTAAGATGTCTATCAAGGGATGGTACCTATGTGATAGACATCGAGGGAGACCAGGCCTCTGCGAGGAAATATTTTTCAACTGCCCTGAGGGGAGCCGATGTGAGCGCGAGCTCCTCGATGGGGGACAGATAGCAATCAAAGGACCGCCTGCCAGCATACATGAAGCGGTTCAAAGAGGAGTCTGACGAGCCAGAATCTACGATCGAGGAGCTAGTAGCCGTCCTTTTGAAAGAGGCAGAACCAATGAAGGTAGTCTTAATCGGGGCCCTGTTGCCCGATGAGGAAAAGAATGAGATGTTGGGGTTCCTGAGGCAGAGCGAAGACGTCTTCGCGTGGTCCCATGATGACATGCCCGGGATAAACCCCGCGCACACCTGCCACCGGTAGAACATAGACCCAAATTTCCCTTCGGTCAGACAGAGACCCTGAAGGTTCATGCCAGAGAAAAATAGGGCAATCAACAAGGAGGTAGAGATACTACTGAAGAATAGCCTGATCATGGAATGCGTATACCCATGCTGGATCTCCAACCCGGTGCTGGTGAAGAAGAAAAATGGCGACGACCGTACTTGCATAGACTTCACTAACCTGAACAAGGCCTGCTTGAAGGATAGCTTCCCCCTGCCAAGGATCGACCAAATGGTAGATGCGACGGCGGGATTCGACAGGATGAGCTTCCTGGATGCCTACTCTGGATACAAGTAGATCCCCCTGTACAAGGAAGACCAGATCCACATGGCATTTATTACGGAGCGAGGTCTATACTATTACAGACGCATGCCATTTGGTTTGAAGAATACGGGGGCAACCTACCAGAGGCTTATGAACAAAATGTTCACTGGGCTGCTAGGGAAGACTATGGAAGTCTACATCGACGGCATGGTCGTAAAGAGCAGAGAAGCTTCAGACCATCTGGGACATCTAGACGAATGTTTCTAGACTCTGAGGCAATATTGGATGCATCTGAACCCCAAGAAATGTATGTTTGGGGTGTCCTTCGGCCTATTCCTGGGGCACATCGTGAGCAGAAGGGGAATTGAGGCCAACCCGACCCAGTTGTCCTCAATCACAGATGTGCAGAGACCCTTGACTATTCGGGAGTCTAGCGTCTAGCCGGGAAGATAGCCGCTCTCAGCCGGTTCGTCTCCAAGATATCTGATCGATGCAAGCCTTTCTTGTAGTGCCTAAAGAGAAGCTCCACTGTCGCTTGGGGGGAGGAACAGGACAAAGTACTGACAGATCTCAAGCTGTACTTAAGTCATCCACCTATCCTGGCTTCCCCAGCAGAAGGGGAGTGCCTATACACTTATGTAGCAGTGTCCGAAGTAGAGATCAGCGCCGTACTATTCGTTGAGGAAGACAGCAAGCAAAAGCCGGTGTTTTATACAAGCCGTATGCTCCTGGATACTGAGACGCGATATAGTATGGCAGAGAAACTGGTCCTCGCTTTGGTCAATGCTAAGAAGAGATTCAGGCAATACTTTGAGGCACATTCGGTCACCGTGTATACGGATTTCCCCATTCGGTAAATCTTGGCCAAACCGAACCTATCGGGACGACTAACCAAGTGGGCTATCGAACTGGGAATATACAACATCGAGTATCGACCTCGAGTGGCGAAGAAAGGGCAAGTTATGGTGGATTTCCTGGTAGAAATAGAATCATTCGACGAGCTGCACGACCTACTTCAGACGTCTCAGCCTCGCCTCCCTTCAGCCTGGACCTTCTACACCGACGGATCCACGAATGCCTCGGGGTCAAGTATCAGGATAGTCCTGTAGACCCCAATAGGACTCAGAGTAGAGAAAGCTTTGAGGCTCAGTTTCAAGGCAATGAACAATGAGGCGGAGTACGAAGCACTGCTGCAAGGCTTTGAACTAGCTCTGCACTTCAGAGTGGAAAGCATCACAGTAAAGACTGACTCGCAGTTGATCGTGGGTCAGGTTAGGGGAGACTTCGAAGTAAAAGAGCCGAGATTACACAGGTACTTCTCCAAGGTAATGGGGGCAAAAGCCATGTATTTGCAACTGGCTCCGCAGATGAGGGGTGGATGAAACTCATCACCCAATATTTGTCATTGGGAAACCTACCCGCGGACCCCCAAGAAGTAAGGTCGATCAGACTGAGAGCTGTCAGATACTCGATGGTGGGGAAGCGACTCTATAGGAGATCGACAATGGGACCGATGCTGCGGTGTGTAGGTCCTGTCGAAGCGCAGAAACTGATGGAGGAAATCCAAGAGGGAGCATGCGGCAACCACTCTGGTGGATGTAGCCTCGCCCACAAGGCTCTGACGGCTGGATACTTCTGGCCATACATGATGATCGAGGTGGCCCGATTTATCAAGAAATGTGATAAGTGCCAGAGATTCGCCCCTATGAAATTCCAACCCACGGAAGAACTCCATTCGAACATAACTCCTTGGCCGTTTGCCAAATGGGGCCTGGACATCGTCGGAGAGCTTCCCAGAAGTCCAAAGGGAAGAAGGTACATCTTGCTGGCTACAGATTATTTCACCAAATGAGTAGAGGCTGAAGCCTACGTGACCGTTAGTAAGGCAGACACAATTAACTTCATTTGGAAAAACATAATCTGTCGATATGGGATTGCAAAAGAGATACATGCTAATTATGGCACACAGTTCTAGAATGCTAAGCTTAAGGAACTGTGTGAGCTATATGATATAAGGCTCAGTTTCTCATCTGTGAACTACCCTCAGGGAACTGGCCAAGCAGAGGTAACGAATAAGGCCATATTTAGCAAAATCAAAAAGAACTTGCAGGAGGCTAAAAGCAGGTGATTAGAAGAGCTACCGGTCGTTGTGTGGGCCCATCGAACCACGGAGCGGAGGTCGACAGGAAGAACGCCATTCGCCATAGTCTACAGGTCAGAGGCTGTGATCCCGACCGAGATTGGCCTCCTGACCCTTCACTCTGAAGTGTTAAGAGACGCCCCACTGAACGAGCAGCAGCTAAGCCACAACATAGACCTTCTGAAAGAAATGAGAAACATGGCCCTGGTCCACCTGGCCTCATACCACTAGCAGGCCAGGTCCTACTATGTAAAGAAGGTTAGCGCTCGTCGATTTAACGTCGGGGATTAGGTCTTGAAGGTCAGAACAGGGAATTCCTCGAAGCTAAACTCCAATTGGGTTGGACCGTATGAGATGAACAAAGCACTTGACAATAGTGCGTATGTCCTGAAAGAACTTAAGACCAGGAAGAGCCTACCGAACACATGGAACGCTCAGCACTTGAAAAAGTATCACGTGCGAGACACATGTAAATGTTGTAAAACCCATGTAAATGCTTATATTATTAAAAAGCTTAATTCCAAAACAGGTCAAATTTTCCGCCACACAGATTTATCCTTTGGATTGCTATGGAAAAGGGTCTGCCCACAGTGGCAGACCCCACGCACTATTCGCGCAATCAAAAATCGTACTATGGGAATCACATCGTACAATAAAATGCTAGCCGATGGCCTGAGAAAATGTACGAAGAGGAAAGAGCTGCGCAACCAAAAACTTGCCAGCCGACCTCGAAAATGATCGTATTATGGGAATCACATCGTGCAATAAAATACTTGCCGATAGCCCGAGAAAATGTACGAAGAGGAAAGAGCTACATAACCAAAAATTTGCCAGCAGACCTCAAAAACGATCGTACTATGGGAATCACATCGTGCAATAAAATGCTTGCCGATGGCCCGATATAACGTACGAAGAGGAAACAGCTACGCAACCAAAAACTTGCCAGCAGACCTCGAAAATGATTGTACTATGGGAATTACATTGTGTAATAAAAGACTTGCTGATGACCCGAGAAAACGTACGAAGAGGAAAGAGCTGCGTAACCAAAAAACTTGCCAACCGGCCCCATCAAGAATCGTACTACAGGGATCACGTCGCTCGCCCATGACCCGTGAGGACGTGCGAAAAGTGATAGACCACGCGGTGAAAACTTGCGGCCTGCTCTCAAAGGAAAGCAAGGACAGAGTCTACCTGTTAGAAGTAGACCCTCCCTAAGTAGCATCTTAGCCATACGAAAAGCTAAATGAAAGCAGGGATAGGGTCTACCCGTTGGAAGTAGACCCTCCCTAAGAAGCATCTTAGCTATACGAAAAGCTAAAGGAAAGTAGGGTCAGGGTCCACCCGTTGGAAGTAGACTCTCCCCAGAGGGTACCTTTGTCGCACGCGATACAAAGGCGAGCGGAGTTTGGGTCTACCCGTTGGAAGCAGACTCTCTCAGAGAGCTTTTTAGCCGCGTGTGAGACAAGGTTAAGAGGGGTCAGGGTCTACCCGTTGGAAGCAGACCCTCCCCAGAGAGCAGTTTAATTACGCGTGGACTGGGAATGAATAGAGTTAGAGCCTACCCATTGGAAGTAGTCCAGTACAAGACCAGGCAGGAAGACAGAAGTTAAAACCAAACTCTGTTTATTATTTCCTAAAAGACAAAATGTATGGTCGACAGGGACACGCACACGGAAGCTTTACTTGTAAGAAGTAGGTATTGGACGGACTCGCAGGGACACATCAGAGTAGTAGCGCCCTGTTTGCTCCCGATGAGAGCCGAGCCTGGGCTTTTTTCTCTGCAGCGACAGTCCAAACAGTGGTCAACTAACCCCTGGAGCTGGTCCCTGGTGCGTTCCTATTTGGGGTCAGAGAAGTTCAGCCACACGCATGAGTCAAATTCTGCCAAGACAAGTCATAACGGAGGTTATACATCCTCAAAATCGGATGAGCCGAAACTCACATCCTGATCTCCAGAGCTAATCTTGTCGAACATAGCACAAGGAGAATTCACTAAGAACTCGAAATCATATACGACTGAGTCAAACCCAACACCGGCCGCACTGCTAACAAAAGAATGGCGTCGTATATGATATTTGACCCTAACCCTAAACGTGGTCAACAAAGCGAGTGAGAAGGGAATAAACTTGAGAAAACTGCACAGTTTCTATTATTTAAACAGATGGTTACAACAAGGGTCAACTTTACAAATGCACAGAGCAAGAGGCCCTAATTATCTCCAGCCAGGGAAGCGCAGCCAGTTTTGGGACTTGTACCAGTTTCGGTAGAGGGTGGCATACCAGGGTCGGAATCATCGCTGGACAAAATGATCGCGCCAAACTCATCGCCTGTTAAGGCCCCAAGATCAGGCTGACCGCCAGGAACCTCCGAGGCTTGCTCTAGCACACTGGAAGCGAGGACAATCTCCTTGGCAACAGAGGCGGATGTAGAGGGCCCATCTTTTTCTTTGTCGAGCATCTTCAGCACATCAGCAGGGTACACAATGTTGATCTCATCCCCTAGCTGCTACATATAGTGCTTGACAGAATAATGGTCCCTCTCGATGCCTTTTTGCTCATCAAACTGGTCTGGCGTTACCATCTCTGCGTTGCCTTCGAATTCTCTATTCTCCCAGCCAGACCTGTAGCTCTTCGCAGAAAGGACATCCACCTACCTCTGATACCTCGTCTTCAGTTTCTCTGCGTTCGCTAGTCTATCCCTCAGCACTACCAGCCTCAGCTCCGCTTGCCGCTATGATAAGTCGATCAAAAGAGTGTTAATATCGACGAGGTCTTTGTCGTGCTTGCGAGACAACTCTGCATGAGCCCCTATCAATTTTTCATGATCCAAGTGAAGATGTCGGTTTACCTCATTAGACCGGTCGAGTCTGTGCTGCAGGGAATGGGCCTCCAGTTTGGCTTTCGCCTCGGCTTTCCTCGCCTCTTTAGCATCATCGATGGCCCTGTCGCGAGTGATGAAAGCCAGCCCTATCTCTATCCCTACATTCTGCAGCCCTTGCTCCTTGACTCTGAGCTCGTTTTGGGCCAGCTGTTCGGCTTCTGCCTCGGCCAACTTTGCAACCAGCTCCTCACAGCTGACCCTCTCGACACTCAGAGCGTGAGCCACCGCGCTGCTGATCCTAGCCTTATCCAAGCTCCGATACAAGTCAAAGTCAGCCCTCAACTTGGCAAGGGTGGCCTCACTCCGCTCGGCCAACGCAGAACGGGAGTTCAACTCCCCGGTCAGCTCTCTGATGCGAGAAGAATAGAATGACTAGACGGCAGTTAGCTGCAAGATATAAGAAAAGGAGGTCAGTGTTCAGCAAGGATGCCAAAAAATATGGAGGTGGCAGCCAGACGAGCCAAACCTGCGCAATTTATGGCCAGCGACGAGCTCAACATACTTCGAGGAGAGTGCCTCCAGCTTGGGCTCCGCAGCTAGACCCTCTCCTTGGGCTTTGTCTGCGTCTAAGGAGCACGACTCCACCTCGCCAACCGCGAGGACACCCTCTCCCCCCACCAGACACGCTTCAGTAGCTTTTTTTGACGCTCGAAGCAGCGGTGGTGGGGACGGTAGAGAGCTGGACGTCACCGAGCGCGCCTTCGGTGACAGCTTGGGGTGGCGCATCCTCAGCAGAAGACGCCACGACAACTACTGCTGCATCGGCAGTTTCGGTTGCTACCCCTCTTAGAGCCCCGCCTGAATGTGATTTTTCGGTCTTGTCTTGACCAATCCCCCTTGACAGGCCGCTGCGCACAAGCCTTCTCCTCCTCATGAGGGTTAGCGTAGCCTCATCGTCATCGCTGTCAGAAGAAGAGGCAACCCTGCCCCTCTTCCCTGCTGGGCCTTCCTTCTTTTTGGATGAGTCGGCTTCGTGACGCCGCTTCATTGGGACCGGGGGAGGGGAAGACAGCTGAGATTTCAACCTCGGAGCCCCCCTGCTGAGCTCAACAATCTCCCCACGGGGGCAAACAGCACTGGACCCCGCGCTCGTCTTCGAATCAGAGTTAGGGGTGGAAGAGATTAGAGCAGCGGATTCCCCGGGCAGGCTCGAAGGCGCCCCTTTGCCATATACGACTTTTATAGCTGTCGTCTCCCGAGTCAGAGATCAGTTTGTGCCAAAAGAGGGGACCGCAGGTGCTTCATCCTCTGAGGACACCACAAGATGCCCACCAGTGGATACCTTAGAGCGAGCCTTGTGCACAGCGGCACTCCCCTTGACTGGGGAAGGGTCTGCTAAAGGGCCTGCATCAGAACCTATATAGAGCAAGCAACGTAGTTAGAACGTAGCCACAACCCGATCGACGAAGCTCCAGGATGCGAAAATGAACTCACCCTTAACTCTCTTGAGGGTGGCGACTTCCTCTCTACGGAGACTAACACACTCCTCGGCCATGAGCCTCACGGCCTCTTCGAGCTCGTGGCTAGTCTGCACCACCAGGTCGTAAGGACCCGCCAGCTGGCTCGAAGCCGTAACCTGATGATCCACCATGGCGATGCAACTCTACTCATCCCAGTGCAACTAGTTTAGAGCTAGGGCGTCAAGCTGGCTCTACAGGTGCTTTGTAATGACCCAGGTATCCAGTGGGAAGGGAAGTTATGAGACCATCCTAGGCATCATAATCATCACTTGGGGGTTCAGGATGGCCTGGATGTGTCGGCAATCCCCAGGGGATCCAAAGATGACGATTCCCTCCAGCTCCTTGAGCCGCCCTGCCGACAATTGCACAAGGAAATATATCATGAGCAATAACGGACAAGGTGAATGCAGATACAAAAATCACGACCTAGTACTTACTCTGCAGAAAAAATGAAGGAACTTGGAAGTGCTCCCCATTCACCCAAGGAGAGCACCACGCCTCTCCGACAGCATACAGCCTAGAGTGGGAGTCCCATTGCTTGTTCGACCTCGGCAAGCCCCAGAAAATATGACGTCTCGAGAGCGGTTGGAGGTAGAAAGTAAGGTAAGTGCTCTTTTTAGAGATGAGGGTGAGCTTGTAGGCATAAAAGACCACCTCCAGGTCGATATGTATGTTATAGAGAACTGACAGAGCGGAGAGCCCCATCAAGATCATGACCCCATTAGCATTCAGCTGCATCGGGTGGATCCCTGTCAGAGCGAAGAACTGATAGATCAGGGGAGGAAGGGGAAATCGCAGCCATTCCAGATGCCTCCTCCCCAAAATGATAGAGCCTTCGGGGGCAGAGGGCCGAAGGTAACAATCCGCGGGGCCCTCGACCTTTTGCAATGTAACTCCGCCAGGGAAGCAGAACTGTCTCTTCAGTGAATTCAACTCCGAATCCACGACAGGGCAGAGCTTCTGGTTTTGGTTCGAGGCCATCATTCTGGATACGATCAAAAGGAGCAAAAGTTTCTAATAAGGGGAGAAGTCGGAAACCCTAAGATTTTAGAAAACTAGAATGATTGGAGATTTTGGTAAAGTAACAAATGAGCATAAATGCGGTTTTTATAGAAGGGGAGCCAAAAAGTCCTCCCTTGAAGAGGAGCGGTGTGAGGAAGGCTGAAGCACAGGAATTTCAAAAATCTGAAAAGTCACAACACGGGTTAGCATTCGTCAGCTTTGGTAACTGGGGAGAAATAATGGTAAGGGGCCAAGTGTACCCCTCAGATTGGAGGACTGGAGACANNNGACCTTGGACCAGTTCGGCCCAGCTCATTCCCTACCTCGATGGCTAGGGGTCAGGAGGCTCGAGGGTCTTCCGCCAGAAGACCCTTGAACTGTAGGGCACTATTCCAGACCCAGACAAGATATTTAATGCGATCCTGAGTAAGTGCATGCATTGAGCGAACTGCCCTGACAGAACGGCAGTTTATCAAAGTCTCGCCCCTGACAGGCTCGAGCCATAGGAGACGGTGGAAACTAGGCCACGACGATACATAGAGAATCACAGTAATCACAGCTCGTGATCTCTAGAGTAAGCCCTGATGAGAAAAGGTATTCGGTCCTAGGATTGAGAATCATGAGGTTCACAGTTCCAGGACTATATACATGAGCCATGTGTCCCCGAAAAGGAGAGAGGCATGAACGCATTCAAAAAGAAATATTTAAAAGTTTATGAGCAAGAGACAAAGATATATTCATACAGAGAAAAACTAAATCTTTGCTACCCTGAATTAAAGATAAACAACTGATTTAAGCATCGGAGAGTGTTTGCAGGTGGCCTCCCCCGCCTCTCCGACCGAGCTTGAAGTCAAAAGCACTTTGGGATAGTAAGGATACGTGGACAGTTGGAAGATACAACATCAACAATTCAGAGATACGTGGACAGCTGGTAAAAACCGCTCCAACAGTCAGAATGAGGTTTTACCTTATGAGAGCCCTTTGAATAAGGAGACGGATGAAAATCCTGAAAGCAATTCACAAGGAACAAAAATAGGAGAATAGTTTGCTATGTGTGCTCAACAGGAGAACTACTTTGTTCCTCACAAACTGCATGTAATGACAACTGGGTTCCAATGTCTCATTCACAACTCATGGAAATCCCAAAAGTGCAGAACAAATTATTAAAATTGATATGAAGATACTTGAAAGTATTAAAAAACCATGCTGATGATGTCAGAATATTTGGGCTTGAGCTTGGGAGTTAGAACCTAAAGTTCTTCTGTGTATGCATGGTTCCTAGAACAATGTTCTCTTTAGGAAGAAGAAAGAAGAAAGGAGCGAGAAGTTTGAAGTGCTTGTTTTTGCTGCCTTGGATGTAGAAAGTTGCACTAGGAAAACCAGAGGTTCCTTCTACTGTATGATGCTAAATCTCTGCAAATCTTTGTCGCACCAAAAGAGAACACTGATGTTCGTCATTTGCTGGCGGTACAAAGTAAATCCTGAATCATGAATGTAATATCACTCGGCTCCAAGAGATTTTTGCCAAGTTGGAGAGTATATTTAAGAAAGGTGGAAAAAAAAATTCCTAACCTTTGTTTTTATTTCAATGCATAACCTTTTACACTAGTTTAATTTTCAGTTATAGCTGAATAATTTTTTTTTTTT
>JXTB01000029.1:1369782-1382124 GCA_002914805.1 Parasponia andersonii
ATGCGTGTATTTTTAATTCTTGAATATCCGTGAACTAAAAACAAAAAACATGACCAGCGAACATGTGGCCTCATATATATATATATATATATATGTATGAAATTAATATGAATAATAACAAAAACAAATATAAATTAAATAAAGTGATATTTTATACAAGCCATATGCTCCTGTATGCTGAGACGTAATATAGTATGGCAGAGAAACTGGTCCTCGCTCTGTTCAATGCTAAGAAGAGACTCAGGCAATACTTTGAGACACACTCGGTCACCGTGTATACGGATTTCCCCATTCGGCAAATTTTGGCCAAACCGAACCTATCGGGACGACTAACCAAGTGGGCCATTGAACTGGGAATATACAACATCGAGTATCGACCTCGAGTGGCGAAGAAAGGGCAAGTCATGGCAGATTTCCTGGTAGAAATAGAATCCTTCGACGAGCTGCACGACTTACTTTAGACCTCTCAGCCTCGCCTCCCTTCAGCCTGGACCCTCTACACCGATGGATCCACGAATGCCTCGGGGTCAAGTATCAGGATAGTCCTGTAGACCCCAATAGGACTCAGAGTAGAGAAAGTTTTGAGGCTCAGTTTCAAGGCAATGAACAACGAGGCGGAGTACGAAGCACTACTGTAAGGCTTTGAACTGGCTCTGCACTTCAGAGTGGAGAGCATCACAGTAAAGACTGACTTACAATTGATCGTGGGTCAGGTCAGGGGAGACTTCGAAGTAAAAGAGCCGAGATTACACAGGTACTTCTCTAAGGTAATGGGGGCAAAAGCCATGTATTTGCAACTGGCTCTGCAGATGAGGGGTGGATGAAACTCATCACCCAGTATTTGGCAATAGGAAACTTGCCCGTGGACCCCCAAGAAGCAAGGTCGATCAGACTGAGGGCTGTCAGATACTCGATGGTGGGGGAGCAACTCTATAGGAGATCAACAATGAGACCGATGTTGCGGTGTGTAGGTCCCATTGAAGCGTAGAAACTGATGGAGGAAATCCACGAGGGAGCATGCGGCAACCACTCTGGTGGACGTAGCCTCGCCCACAAGGCTCTGACGGCTGGATACTTCTGGCCATACATGATGACCGAGGCAGCCCGATTTATCAAGAAATGTGATAAGTGCCAGAGATTCGCCCCTATGAAATTCCAACCCGCGGAAGAACTCCATTCGAACATACTTCTTTGCCATTTGCCAAATAGGGCATGGACATCGTCAGAGAGCTCCCCAGAAGTTCAAGGGGAATAAGGTATGTCTTGCTGGCCATAAATTATTTCACCAAATGGGTAGAGGCTGAAGCCTATGCGACTGTTAGTAAGGCAGACACAATTAACTTTATTTGAAAAAAATAATCTGTCGATACAGGATTCCGAAAGAGATACACGCTGATCATGGTACACAGTTCCAGAATGCTAAGCTTAAGAAACTGTGTGAGCTATATAATATAAGGCTCAGCTTCTCATCCGTGAACTAGCCTCAGGGAAACGGCCAAGCAGAGGCAACGAATAAGGCTATATTTAGCAATATCAAAAAGAACTTGCAGGAGGCTAAAGGCAGGTGATTAGAAGAGCTACCAGCCGTTGTGTGGGCCCATCGAACCACGGAGCGGAGGTCGACAGGAAGAATGCCATTCGCCATGGCTTACAGGTCAGAGGCTGTGATCCCGACCGAGATTGGCCTCCCGACCCTTCGCTTCGAAGTGTTAAGAGACGCCCCACTGAACGAGCAGTAGTTAAGCCACAACACAGACCTTCTGAAAGAAATGAGAAACATGGCCTTGGTCCACTTGGCCTCATACCACCAGCAGGCCAAGTCCTATTATGTAAAGAAAGTTAGCACTTGTCGATTTAACGTCGGGGATTAGGTCTTGAAGGTCAGAATAGGGAATTCCTCGAAGCTAGACTCTAATTGGGTTGGACCCTATGAGATGATCAAAGCACTTGACAATGGTGCGTATGTTCTGAAAGAACTTAAGACCAGGAAGAGCCTACCGAATACATGGAACGCTCAGCACTTGAAAAAGTATCACGTACGAGACACATATAAATGTTGTAAGACCCATGTAAATGCTTATATTATTAAAAAGCTTAATTCCAAAATAGGTCAAATTTTCCACCACACGGATTTATCCTTTGGATTGCTATGGAAAAGTGTCTGCCCACAGTGGCAGACTCCACGCACTATTCGCGCAATAAAAATCGTACTATAGGAATCACATCGTGCAATAAAATGCTAGCCGATGGCCCGAGAAAATGTACGAAGAGGAAAGAGCTGCACAACCAAAAACTTGCCAGCCGACCTCGAAAATGATCGTACTATGGGAATCACATTGTGCAATAAAATACTTGCCGATAGCCTGAGAAAACGTACGAAGAGGAAAGAGCTACGTAACCAAAAACTTGCCAGCAGACCTCGAAAACGATCATACTATGGGAATCACATTGTGCAATAAAATGCTTGCCGATGACCCGATATAACGTATGAAGAGGAAACAGCTACGCAACCAAAAACTTACGAGCAGACCTCGAAAATGATTGTATTATAGGAATCACATTGTGCAATAAAGGACTTGCTGATGGCCCGAGAAAACATACGAAGAGGAAAGAGCTGCGCAACCAAACAACTTGCCAACCGGCCCCATCAAGAATCGTACTACAGGGATCACGTCGCTCGCCCACGACCCGTGAGGATGTACGAAAAGTGATAGACCATGCGGTGAAAACTTGCGGCCTACTCTCAAAGGAAAGCAGGGACAGAGTCTACCTGTTAGAAGTAGACCCTCCGTAAGTAGCGTCTTAGCCATACGAAAAGTTAAATGAAAGCAGGGATAGGGTCTACCCGTTGGAAGTAGACCTTCCCTAAGAAACATCTTAGCTATACGAAAAGCTAAAGGAAAGCAGGGTCAGGGTCCACCCGTTGGAAGTAGACTCTCCCCAGAGAGCACCTTTGTCGCATGCGACACAAAGGCGAGTGGAGTCTGGGTCTACCCGTTGGAAGCAGACCTTCCCTAGAGAGCATTTTAGCTGTGTGCGAGACAAAGGTAAGAGGGGTCAGGGTCTATCCGTTGGAAGCAGACCCTCCCCAGAGAGCGGTTTAATTACGCGTGGACTGGGAATGAATAAAGTTAGAGTCTACCCGTTAGAAGTAGTCTAGTACAAGACCAAGCACGAAGACAGAAGTTAAAACCAAACTCTGTTTATTATTTCCTAAAAGACAAAATGCATAGTCGACAGGGACATGCACACGGAAGCTTTACTCTTAAGAAGCAGGTCTTGGACAGACTCGCAGGGACACATCAAAGTGGTAGCGCCCTGTTTGCTCCTGATGAGAGCCGAGCCTGGGTTCTTTCTCTGCAGCGACGGGTCCAAACAGTGGTCAACTAACCCCTGGAGCTAGTCCCTGGTGTGTTCCCATTTGGGGTCAGAGAAGTTCAGCCACACACATGGGTCAAATTATGTCAAGACAAGTCATAACAGAGGTTATACATCCTCAAAACCGGATGAGCCGAAACTCACATCCTGATCTCCAGAGCTAATCTTGTCGAACATAGCACAAGGAGAATTCACTAAGAACTCGAAATCATATACGACTGAGTCAAACCCAATGCCGGCCGCACTGCTAACAAAAGAATGGCGTCGTATACAATATCTGACCCTAACCCTAAATGCGGTCAACAAAACGAGTGAGAAGGGAATAAACTTGAGAAAACTGCACAGTTTCTATTATTTAAACAGATGGTTACAACAAGGGTCAACTTTACAAATGCACAAAGCAAGAGGCCCTAATTACCTCCAGCCAGGGAAGCACAGCCAGTTTCGGCACTTGGACCAGTTCCGGTAGAGGGTGGCAGACCAGGGTCAGAATCATCACTGGACAAAACGATCGCACCAAACTCATCACCTGTTAAGGCCCCAAGATCAGGCTAACCGCCAGGAACCTCTGAGGCTTACTCTAGCACACCGGAAGCGAGGACAATCTCCTTGGCAATAGAGGCGGATGTAAAGGGCCCGTCTTTTTCTTCGTCGAGCATCTTCAACACATCAGCAGGGTACACGATGTTGATCTCATCCCCTAGCTGCTGCATGTAGTGCTTGACGGAATAATGGTCCCTTTCGATGCCTTTTTGTTCATCAAACTGGTCTGGCGTTACTACCTCTGCGTGGCCTTCGAATTCCCTGTTCTCCCAGCCAGACCTGTAGCTCTCCGCAGAAAGGACATCCACCTACCTCTGGTACCTCGTCTTCAGTTTCTCCATGTCCGCTAGTCTATCCCTCAGCACCGCCAGCCTTAGCTCCGCTTGCCGCTGCGATAAGTCGATCAAAAGAGTGTTAATGTCGACGAGGTCTTTGGCGTGCTTGCAAGACAACTCTGCATGAGCCCCTATCAATTTTTTGTGATCCAAGTGAAGATGTCGGTTTACCTCATTAGACCGGTCGAGTCTGTGCTGCAGGGAATGAGCCTCCAGTTTGGCTTTCGCTCGGCTTTCCTCGCCTCTTTAGCATCATCGATGGCCCTGTCGCAAGTGATGAAAGCTAGCCCTATCTCTGTCCCTACGTTCTGCAGCCCTTGCTCCTTAACTCTGAGCTCATTTTGGGCCAGCCATTCGGCCTGCGTCTCAGCCAACTTTGCAACCAGCTCCTCACGCCTGACCCTCTCGACACTCAGAGCATGAGCCATCGTGCTGCTGATCCTAACCTTATCCAAGCTCCGATACAAGTCAAAGTCAGCCCTCAACTTGGCAAGGGTGGCCGAGCAAACGGGAGTTCAACTCCCCGGTCAGCTCTCTGATGCAAGAAGAATAGAATGACTAGATGGCAGTTAGCTGCAAGATACAAGAAAGGGAGGTCAGTGTTCAGCAAGGATGCCGAAAAATATGGAGGTGGCAGCCAGACGAGCCAAACCTACGCAATTTATGGCCAGCGACGAGCTCAACGTACTCCGAGGAGAGCGCCTCCAGCTCGGGCTCCGCAGCTGGACCCTCTCCTTGGGCTTTGTCTGTGTCTGAGGAGCACGACTCCACCCTGCCAACCGCGAGGACACCCTCTCCCCCTACCGGACACGCTTCAGTAGCTCTTTTTGATGCTCGAAGCAGTAGTGGTGGGGACGATAGAGAGCTGGGTGTCACCGAGCGCACCTTCAGTGATAGCTTGGGACGACGAATCCTCAGCAGAAGATGCCACGGCAACTGCTGCTGTATCGGCAGTTTCGGTTGCTACCCCCCTTAGAGCCCTGCCTGAATGTGATTTTTCGTTCTTGTCTTGACCAATCCCCCTTGACGGGCCGCCGCGTGCAGGTCTTCTCATCCTCATGAGGGTTAGCGTAGCATCGTCGTCATCGCTATCAGAAGAAGAGGCAACCCTGCCCCTCTTCCCTGCTGGGCCTTCCATCTTTTTGGATGAGTCAGCTTTGTGACGCCGCTTCATTGGGACCGAGGGAGGGGAAGACAGCTGAGATTTCAACCTCGGAGCCCTCCCGCTGAGCTCAACAATCTCCCCACGGGGGCAAACCGCACTAGACCCCACGCTCGTCTTCGAATCGGAGTTAGGGGTGGAAGAGATCGGAGCAACGGATTCCCCGAGCAGGCTCGAAGGTGCCCCCTTGCCATATACGACTTTTATGGCCGTCGTCTCCCGAGTCGGAGGTCCGTTTGTGCCAAAAGAGGGGATCGCAGGTGCTTCATCCTCTGAGGACACCACAAGATGCCCACCAGCGGATACCTTAGAGCGAGCCTTGTGCATAGCGGCACTCCCCTTGACTGGGGAAGGGTCTGCCGAAGGGCCTGCATCAGAACCTATATAGAGCAAGCAACGTAGTTAGAACGTAGCCACAACCTAGTCGACGAAGCTTCAGGATGCGAAAATGAACTCACCCTTAACTCTCTTTGGGGTGGCGACTTCCTCTCTACAGAGACTAACACACTCCTCGGCCATGAGCCTCACGGCCTCTTCGAGCTCGTGGCTAGTCGGCACCACCAGGTCATAAGGACCCGCCAGCTGGCTCGAAACCGTAACCTGATAACCCACCATGACGATGCGACTCTGCTCATCCCAGTGCATCTGGTTCAAAGCCGCGGAGTCAAGCTGGTTCCGCAGGTGCTTTGTAATGACCCAGGTATCCAGTGGGAAGGGAAGGTATGAGACCATCCTAGGCATCATATTCATCACTTGGGGGTTCAGGATGGCCTGGATGTGTCGGCAATCCCCAGGGGACCCAAAGATGACGATTCCCTCCAGCTCCTTGAGCCGCCCTGCCAACAATTGCACAAGGAAATATATCATGAGCAATAACGGACAAGGTGAATGCAGACCCAAAAATCACGACCTAGTACTTACTCTGCAGAAAAAATGAAGGAACTTGGAAGTGCTCTCCATTCACCCAAGGAGAGCACCACGCCTCTCCGACGGCATACAGCCTAGAGTGAGAGTCTCATTGCTTGTCCGACCTCGGCAAGCCACAGAAAATATGATGTCTCGAGAGCGGTTGGAGGTAGAAAGTGGGGTAAGAGCTCTTTTTGGAGATGAGGGTGAGCTTGTAGGCATAAAAGACCACATTCAGGTCGATATGTATGTTATAGAGAACTGATAGAGCGGAGAGCCCCATCAAGATCATGACCCAGTTAGCATTCAGCTACATCGGGTGGATCCCCGTCAGAGCGAAGAACTGATGGATCAGGGGAGGAAGGGGAAACCGCAGCCATTCCAGATGCCTCCTCCCTAAAATGATAGAGCCTTCGGGGCAGAGGGCCGAAGTTACCAATCCGCAGGGCCCTCAACCTTTTGCAATGTAACTCTGCCAGGGAAGCAGAACTATCTCTTCAGCGAATCCAACACCGAATCCATGACAGGGCAGAGCTTCTGGTTTTGGTTCGAGGCCATCGTTCTGGATACGATCAAAAGGAGCAAAAGTTTCTAATAAAGGGAGAAGTCGGAAACCCCAAGATTTTAGAAAACTAAAATGATTGGAGATTTTGGTAAACTAACAAATGAGCGTAAATGCGGTTTTTATAGAAGGGGAGCCGAAAAGTCCTCCCTTGAAGAGGAGCGGTGTGAGAAAGGCTGAAGCACAGGAATTTCAAAAATCTGAAAAGTCACAACATGGGATAGCATTCGTCAGCTTTGGTAACTGGGGAGAAATAATGGTAAGGGGCCAAGTGTACCCCTCAGATTGGAGGACTGGAGACACAATTTCTCCACTTGATGGATGTGAATCCATCAACTAGGGAAATAGGGGTAGTTGTGGGGTCCGTTCCTAGATCACGTTCCATGTGGATGATTACATGGCAGAACTGGTCACGAGGGGTGCACGTCATCCTTCATGTGTCTAGAGTGACCATTTAAAAGCCAGGTGAGTTGCACGTGATACCATATGGGCCCGTGGGCTGTTAGGGGCCAGGGCCAAATCCATTCCAGACCTTGGACCAGTTCGGCCCAGCTCATTCCCTACCTCGATGGCTAGGGGTCAAGAGGCTCGAGGGTCTTCCGCCAGAAGACCCTTGAACTGTAGCGCACTATTCTAGACCCAGACAAGATATTTAATGCGATCATGAGTAGGTGCACGCATTGGGCAAACTGCCCTGACAGAACGGCGGTTTGTCAAAGTCTTGCCCCTGACAGGCTCGAGCCATAGGAGACGGTGGAAACTAGGCCACGATGATACATAGAGAATCACAGTAATCACAGCCCGTAAACTCTGGAGTAAGCCCTGATGAGAAAAGGTATTCGGTCCTAGGATTGAAAACCATAAGGTTCACAGTTCCAGGACTATATATATGAGCCATGTGTCTCCGAAAAAGAGAGAGGCATGAACGCATACAAAAAGAAATATTTAAAAGTTTATGAGCAAGAGACAAAGATATATTCATACAGAGAAAAACTAAATCTTTGCTACCCTGAATTAAAGATAAACAACTGATTTAAACATCGGAGAGTTTTTACAGGTGGCCTCCCCCACCTCTCCGACCGAGCTTGAAGTCAAAAGTACTTT
The DNA here is from genome assembly GCA_002914805.1 of Parasponia andersonii. Classification (NCBI taxonomy): domain Eukaryota; kingdom Viridiplantae; phylum Streptophyta; class Magnoliopsida; order Rosales; family Cannabaceae; genus Trema; species Trema andersonii. The sequence continues at coordinate 1,377,773 of JXTB01000029.1, forward strand.
GGGATAGTAAGGATACGTGGACAGTTGGAAGATACAATATCAGCAATTCAGAGATACGTAGACAACTGTTGAAAACCGCTCCAACAGTCAGAATGAGGTTTTACCTTATGAGAGCCCTTTGAACAAGGAGACGGATGAAAATCCTGAAAGCAATTCACAAGGAACAAAAATAGGAGAATAGTTTGCTATGTGGTACTCAACAGGAGAACTACTTTGTTCCTCACAAACTGCATGTAATGACAACTGGGTCCAGTGTCTCATTCACAACTCATGGAAACCCCAAAAGTGTAGAACAAATTATTAAAATTGATATGAAGATACTTGAAAGTATTAAAAAAGCATGCTGATGATGTCAGAATATTTGGGCTTGAGCTTAGGATCTAGAACCTAAAGTTCTTCTGTGCATGCATGGTTCCTAGAACAATGTTCTCTTTAGGAAGAAGAAAGAAAAAAGGAGAGAGAAGTTTGAAGTGCTTGTTTTTGCTGTCTTGGATGTAGAAAGTTGCACTAGGAAAACCATAGGTTCCTTCAATGCATAACCTTTTACACTAGTTTAATTTTCAGTTGTAGCTGAATAATTTTTTTTTTGGTAATTTAAATATCAATGTTCAGGCAATCAGGTTTCTTATCTAGCTCCATTCTAGCTACGGAAATGCTTTGGAGTTGCAATCATAATTATATTAGTACATAAATTGTATATTTTCCATTTCTATTAAATAAATGAGCAAGAAAGAGGTCAGGGTGAACTATAAGTTAGCACTCCAATAGAACATCTGCTTCCTCCTACTTATTAGCTCAAATAAATTAAACTAGAAAGAGATAAAAGTCTAATCATCCCAAAAGAGGTACAAACCACGAAACCTCAACAAAAAAACGAAAATAAAGAAAGCCATAGTACCACAATTCACTTAAGTAATTAAAAAAAAGTTAAGCAAATGAACTCCACTTTGCCAGCTTCTCTGCCACATGATTATCTTCAAGATATAATTGTGAAATGCAAAAGTCCATCTAGCAGAAAAAGATCCAGAACATAGAGCAACAAGGACTGATTGACATTCTCTTCAGCAGACTAACTATACACAACGTAATCGCACTCGATCCAAATACAGAACCAGCCTCTAATCCAAGCAATAGGCACTGCACGTATTAGCTGTCATAAACTTAGCCTAGAAAACATGGGAAAAAATTCATTCAGAGGGGAAAAACTCTTTTGCATAAGTTCATGCATAACTTAAAGTCAGATGCATTTTTTATCTTTGGAACAACATTCGTCTTCTTGTTATCAATGCTAAACGAAATAGTTCATGAGTCCTTGATTTTCCTGAAATGTCATGAAGTACAATCATCAAACTCTATTGACTTGAGAGAGGTTAGTCCCTCAAAATCCCTGTGCCCATGCTAGTTTGCTGCAATCCCAAATCTTAAGAACTTCTAATTTCGAGGGCATTCCTCCTTGAGGAAATGACTCAATTTCTGGACACCCATCGATTTTCAAATACGCAAGTGAGGGAAGAAGCCTGTGCATGTGTTGAGGTAGTGACCTCAAATTGTTGCAATCAATTAGTGTCAGGAAACGAAGGGACTCGAGTACTANAATATTTGGGCTTGAGCTTAGGATCTAGAACCTAAAGTTCTTCTGTGCATGCATGGTTCCTAGAACAATGTTCTCTTTAGGAAGAAGAAAGAAAAAAGGAGAGAGAAGTTCGAAGTGCTTGTTTTTGCTGTCTTGGATGTAGAAAGTTGCACTAGGAAAACCATAGGTTCCTTCAATGCATAACCTTTTACACTAGTTTAATTTTCAGTTGTAGCTGAATAATTTTTTTTTTGGTAATTTAAATATCAATGTTCAGGCAATCAGGTTTCTTATCTAGCTCCATTCTAGCTACGGAAATGCTTTGGAGTTGCAATCATAATTATATTAGTACATAAATTGTATATTTTCCATTTCTATTAAATAAATGAGCAAGAAAGAGGTCAGGGTGAACTATAAGTTAGCACTCCAATAGAACATCTGCTTCCCCCTACTTATTAGCTCAAATAAATTAAACTAGAAAGAGATAAAAGTCTAATCATCCCAAAAGAGGTACAAACCACGAAACCTCAACAAAAAAACGAAAATAAAGAAAGCCATAGTACCACAATTCACTTAAGTAATTAAAAAAAAGTTAAGCAAATGAACTCCACTTTGCCAGCTTCTCTGCCACATGATTATCTTCAAGATATAATTGTGAAATGCAAAAATCCATCTAGCAGAAAAAGATCCAGAACATAGAGCAACAAGGACTGATTGACATTCTCTTCAGCAGACTAACTATACACAACGTAATCGCACTCGATCCAAATACAGAACCAGCCTCTAATCCAAGCAATAGGCACTGCACGTATTAGCTGTCATAAACTTAGCCTAGAAAACATAGGAAAAAATTCATTCAGAGGGGAAAAACTCTCTTGCATAAGTTCATGCATAACTTAAAGTCAGATGCATTTTTTATCTTTGGAACAACATTCGTCTTCTTGTTATCAATGCTAAACGAAATGGTTCATGAGTCCTTCACTTTCCTGAAATGTCATGAAGTACAATCATCAAACTCTATTGACTTGAGAGAGGTTAGTCCCTCAAAATCCCTGTGCCCATGCTAGTTTGCTGCAATCCCAAATCTTAAGAACTTCTAATTTCGAGGGCAATCCTCCTTGAGGAAATGACTCAATTTCTGGACACCCATCGATTTTCAAATACGCAAGTGAGGGAAGAAGCCTGTGCATGTGTTGAGGTAGTGACCTCAAATTGTTGCAATCAATTAGTGTCAGGAAACGAAGGGACTCGAGTACTAGAGTAGCGCCAATTTCTTCTGGAGTGGTAATGGATTCCAAATTCTGAAAGTTATCCAAGTGGAGCGCTTTTAGCATTGGGAAGCAGTCTAATGGTAACGAATTTATGGAATCACAATCCTTTAAAGAAAGCTTTTCAAGGCTCGGGTAGTGGATTAATGGAAAAAATTCCATTAATTTATCGCAACCAGCAATATCGAGTTCTATTATTTTTTGACTATTAGGTAAGCTCCCCGCTACTTTTGGATTCTCTAACAAACGAAGACGTTTCAAACGAGGGAAACATCCACTTTCATTTTGATTTCTATTAAATGACCACTTATTCCATTTGGGCATATCCTCAATCTCCAGTTCTTCCAAAGATGGAAATGGAACAGCACCAGAAGAAATATTACCGTCAAACTCATCACCTATTGTCTCCACCTCAGGAAAGCTTTTAATAATAAGTATTTCAAGAGAAGGCAACTGCCCCAGTGGTGGCAAGGAACAACAATATTTATTACCAATTAGGGTCATTGAAACTATATTTGAAAGCTTCCAATAATCTCCAACCCATCTTGGAAAATTCGAACCTGCGTACCCAGAAATAGAAATCTTCTTCAAGTTTGTGTGAGGTTCCAGTGCGTCAAGTACCTTCTCGTACTTCTCTATTCCTCTGTCACTAGTATCACCCTCCCATTGTAATTCTAGCTCACTAAGCTTCTCCTTGCCCCTCAAATTGGCTTTCAAGACGTCCTCAACATTATTGACATTTTGAAGCCCTGAAATGCAAAGTTTTCCACGCAATTGTTGCAGCTCTGCCAACTCCTTAATGCAAGAACTGTGATCATTGTCACTCAAAATAAAATTGGTTAATGTTTGCAACTGTTTCAAATTACCCATTTGCAGTGGCATCTCTACTAGAAATGTACCAGTAGTTTCAAGATGACGCAAATTGATTAGTTTTCCCATATCCTTCGGCAACCTGGTAAGATTCTTACAATCTGACAATAATAGGGTCTGCAAATTGTACATGGTACAAATAGAGTGAGGTATCTCTCGGATTTTACTAGAAGATAGGTTTAGATACCTTAGATGCTTCAAATTACTTGACAAATTGGGTAACATCTGATGCGTAGTGGAAACCACTCTTAAGAACCTTCCCCTTGATAGCAGTTCTTCAACAAACTGCCCCTCCTTCACATAAGATGGTCCTAGTCCTATTAAGGTACGTAGATGCTTGGCTTCATGAACACCTGTCCTCATTGACTCGTGTTGATAATCAGTTGAGAGTTCTGCCATGTATGATAAGTGACGAGTCTTACTTTTAAGGAGCTCTAACTTCTTATTGCATCTAATGCTAAGCAAAATTCTCTTGATACAAACATAGCTAAATCGTGCAAAAGGTCATGCACGACAAATGTCTCTTCATAAGAAGCACTTCTTTGAAATAGTGACCTTGATATTAGATTGTTGATATACTCTTCTCCAACTTCTTCTATTTGCCTACTTCAATGGACATTCAATGAGACTTTTTTGTTATT
>JXTB01000029.1:1389152-1400784 GCA_002914805.1 Parasponia andersonii
CCCAATAGTCTCTAGGAAACAGGCTAGAAAAGAGGAAAAAAAGGCCTCTCAAGCAAAAGTCTTCAATTAATGTGAGCACTTCTCCACAATAAAAGTCTGAAGTCAAGTCAGTCTTCCCCAATAGTCCGTAGGAAACAAGCTAAGAAAAGAGGGAAAAAAAGGCTCCTCATGCAAAAGTCTTCACAAGGTTCAAGCATCTATCACAACGCAACTCCACACAAACAGAATATTTCATGGCTCTTATGTTCCAAGAAAAAACGATTATGATTTTTGTCCTCGCTTATTCTTTTCTTATAAACTCACAAAAAAGGGTGCTGTTACATTACGGCTAAAAACTAAAACTTAGTAGAAAGCAAATACCTTCTCGTACTTCTCTATTCCTCTGTCACTAGTATCACCCTCCCATTGTAATTTAGCTCACTAAGCTTCTCCTTGCCCCTCAAATTGGCTTTCAAGACGTCCTCAACATTATTGACATTTTGAAGCCCTGAAATGCAAAGTTTCCACGCAATTGTTGCAGCTCTGCCAACTCCTTAATGCAAGAACTGTGATCATTGTCACTCAAAATAAAACTGGGTAATGTTTGCGACTGTTTCAAATTACCCATTTGTGGTGGCATCTCTACTAGACATGTACCAGTAGTTTCAAGATGACGCAAATTGATTAGTTTTCCCATATCCTTCGGCAACCTAGTAAGATTCCAACAATCTGACACTAATAGGGTCTGCAAATTGTACATGGTACAAATAGAGTGAGGTATCTCTCAGATTTTACTAGAAGATAGGTTTAGATACCTTAGATGCTTCAAATTACTTAACAAATTGGGTAACATCTGATGCGTAGTGGAAACCACTCTTAAGAACCTTCCCATTGATAGCAATTCTTCAACAAACTGGCCATCCTTCACGTAAGATCGTCCTACTCCTACGAAGGTGCGTAGATGCTTGGCTTTAGGAAGAATTGTCGGCATGGACTCAAATTGATGATGCTTTGTGACTGATGATTATGACAAGTGACGAGTCATACTTTTAAGGAGCTCTAACTTCTTATTGTCATCTAATGCTAAGCAAAATTCTCTTGATACAAACATAGCTAAATCGTGCAAAAGGTCATGCACGACAATTGTCTCTTTATAAGAAGCACTTCTTTGAAACAGTGACCTTGATATTAGATTGTTGAAATACTCCTCTCCAACTTCTTCCATTTGTCTTTCTTTTGGACCAGATTGCAAAAGCCCTTCTGCCATCCACAAGAAGATTATCTTTTTCTTCTCAAATATATGATCTTTGGGAAATACAGAGCAATAAGCAAAACATTGCTTCAAACAAGAAGACAGATAAGGATAGTAAGGTTGAGAGACTTTCAATGCTCACATCTTGGACCGGCTTTACTATATCACTTTCCTTGTCATGCTCTTCTTTAATAACTTCTTCAACTATTAGCTTTGAGGGTGCAGTCGGCTTCTCAATATTTTTCATTGACTCCTTCCCACTTCTCAATGTGATGGTATTACAATGCTCCTTGCCCTCATTTCTTAGATTCACCTCGGTATTGTTAGGTAATGCTCCTTGAGGTCAATTGGTTAAAGCATTGGCTAATTGGCCAAGTTGTATCTCCAAGGTTCAGATAGTGGCTGTTTGATTTTAGAGGTTGGCTTCGTTTTTTGCAATGTACTGCATAAGTATCTCCTCCATAGATGGCTTCTTCTTTTATAGTGATTGTTCTTGATTCTGGAATCCTTGATGTTGCATCATTATTGTGTTTAGATTCTACCCTTCTTGGTTTTGATTACTCTAAGAGAAATTTAGATGGTTTCTCCATCCCGAATTATAAGTGTTAGAGTAGGAATTATTGCATTGGTGTTGATTGTGGTTCCCCACAAAGTGAGCCGACTCTATATTCAAGGGATAATAAGAGCTCAAGTGGTTATCATCACATTGCTCACAGGCTCTAGCTGGGCTTTGGATTGCTTGTACCCGATGGATTGCCATTGAATCGAGCTTCTTAGTTATTGACTCTAAATTCTTGGTCAATACACTAACTTGAGCTGCCAATGAAGAAATAAATTCTAACTTATTGACACTTACAGCTCTCTTTGGATTGACACCCTCAAAAGGCCATTGATAGTTGTTTGCCACCATTTCTTCTAATAACTCATAAGCATCATCTGTTGATTTGCCCATCAACGCACCACTAGCTGTGACATCTACAATGATCCTCAAATGACCTATCAATCCATTGTAGAATGTTTGAACAAGAAAATAATTAGGTATCCCATGGTTTGGACACCTCCTCATTAACTACTTATAGTACTCCCAAGGCTCGTATAAGGATTCATTGTCAAATTGTATGAAAGAGGTGATATCATTCCTCAACTTATCAGTCTTGATTAGAGGGAAAAACTTAGCAAGAAATTTCTGAGCTAAGTCCTCCCATGTAGTGATAGATCCCAAGGGTAAGGCATTCAACCAGCCCTTAGCCTTGTTCCTCAAAGAGAATTGGAAAAACCTCAAGCGAATGGCATCCTTGCTAACTCTATTGTACTTGAAAGTATTGCATATCTCTAGAAAATTCATTATGTGTTGGTTAGGATCGTCACTAAGTAAGCCACCAAATTGACACATGGTTTGCACCATCTGAATGATTGTCGACTTCAACTCAAATTTGATAGCATTGATAGCCGGCCTCTGAATACTAGGATCGAAACCTTCAAAGATAGAAACTGTAAAGTCCCTCAAAGGTCTAGCATTGCCTCGGTCTCCCATCGCTTCTTAAAGGTTGGCTGCTTGGTTCCTATATCTTCGAATTTCCTTTATGATACGCTCGATCTCAGGATTCAATGGTAAGAAGTCCATACTCCTTTTGCATCTTATATAATGAAATTTAGCACCTAAGATTTACAACAAAAAGAAAAAGTTTGAATTAAATCGAAACTAATAGATATTAGTATTAATAAGTAGTAAATCATTGTACTCCCTGACGGCAAAAACTTGTTAGAGCTATTTTTAACACACAAAACACGACAAGTATATAGATCGTAACAAGTAATATAGAGTAAGAGAGTGTCGATCCCACGAGGAGTACCTGATTTACAAATATTAAGTACTAACTGAAACTAGTTTCCAATTTATCTAAACGACAATATTCGATGGTTTGTGTAAGAATTAATATGCAAATAACAATGTAAAGGGAAAGAAAGGAAATTGAAAACTAATTAATCAAAATAATTCTTAAAAGAATAGTAGGGAACTTAGGAATGCAATCTACCTTTTAACTCCTTCAACTACTAGTTTTCTTCATAAAAAAAATATCCATGTATAATTAATAACCAAGAATCCTAAAGTATTCACAAAATCTTTTTTAAGACATAAGTGAAAATGTCTGAACAAGATAATATATTACTCCTAACATAAATTAATTAGACTCATTAAGTTTGGTCATTCTCGCACAAAGTTGTGCAAGTTACTCACCCTATACTAGGTGATCTTATGATATTCTATCTATATCCAAACCTATAATCCCCTTCCTAAGTTCATATAGATTTTACAACAACAGTCTATTTAGTGGCTAAGTAAATAGACGCATTAAGCTCAAGATAAAATAATCAATTCAACTAAGAATATCAAGAAGGATAATAGAGGAAAACCAAATAGTTGGATTACATTAGAAGTTTAATTACCTCCCTAGGAATAAAGTTTAGATTATGTTCATATAAAGAAAACACAATAGATATAATAAAATAGATACATATTCAAGTGTAGAAAATTGAAGAGAAAGACAAGAGTAAAAGGTAAGAAAAACTCTTTTTGAAGCTTATTAATATGATTTTCTCCTCTTGAATCCTTTTTCTTGATGTTGTTTTCTTCCTTAGAGTAGCTCTAGAATCCCTTGGCTGCTAGGATTTTCGTCCTCAAGTTGTCCCTTCATCAGATGAGTGCAAGAATGTTTATATAGAATAGGCAAACCGACCACGATCCTGAATTTCTACAACATGTCTACATTTTTTGTGCTATGGCACCAAGACGGTCGAATAAGTGGCGTTACAACACCATGATGTGGCACTGCAGTGCCATAATGTTGATGTCATGGCACTGCGGTACCGTGCAAGCGGTGTTGCAGTGCTAGTTCTCTAGAACTTTTGGTGTTGCGGCACCAATTTGGTACTGCAGTGCCTAGTTCTACCAAACTTCTTCTATTCTGGCATTGCTAACACTGTTGAGATTCATTTGTCTTTGTCACAAATGATCTAATTGCTTTAGTTTAGCCCCAGTTTTACTTGAAAAGCTGAAATTCTCCTCTCAATGACCTCTCACATGAAATGTACATCAAAACAACAAAACAAGTAAAAAGATCTCAAAATGAGCAATTCTTAATATCAAAAGGATAGTAAAAATAAGTGTAAAATAAGTTTATCATGGTTCTTTCTCAAACGAAGCCAAAGCCTAGATTTGATATAGGTGTGGTCTGTACAACCTTGAAAAAAGTTATAGATGGACTTTTTACCAACTAGTAAAGGGTGGTACCAGTGTAGTACTTGCCAAATCTCCTCAACAAAAAGGTAGTTAGTAATGCACTCGATAAAGTATTCAATAGAATAGTAAACTAGTAGCAAATGAATGATGAGAGGAGAAAAGGCCAAAGTTATAATATAAGGTTTTAGGGATTTGTGACGGCTTTCCCTTTTTCAGGTGATTTTGAGGCTATTTATAGTAGTTTTATGGTCCGAAAATTCTAGAATTGATGTCCATATGTCCTTGAAAAGATTGAAGGGAATCCTACTTACCCACTTGTACGGATATAAGTATGTGATTGGGTTAGGTGTCAACCCCTTTTCTAGGCCATACCCCTATTATTTTTCTTTTTAGTCGGAACTACATCTTTATGTTGGTGTAAGACTATTTCTTGGTCCCTCCTTGGTCTTTCATTTAGGGTACTTGTTCGATGCACGATATGAAATCCAACCAAGGCAATTTTCAATCTTAGCAGGCTTGGTCATGTCATGGCTGGGCAGTTTCACCCTTGGCCTTGCTCAGCTCTTCTTTTGTAGTAGGACATAGCCAACCCCTAGACTCAATCCTTGGTTGGCTTAGTTGATTGAGAGAGCATGATATCATTTTTGGCATTATCGCAACATGTTGTTTACAATATGTCGTACGTGTCATTTTCTGACTAGTGCGAGGAAATTACCCCAACACTTTTCATACAATTAGAATGAGTTTCAACCCTCTGAGAGCCGTTTGTATAGGGAGAAAGATGATAATCATGAGATCAATTCTCAGTACAACAAAAATGGAAGAATAGGTTCCTATGTGGTGCTCAAGAGAAAAGCCACTTTGTTCCTCTCAAATTGCTTCTAATGACAACTGGGTCCCAAATGTATCTTGTCCAACATTCATGGTAACCTGGAAAGTGCAATACAAGTTATACAATTGAGATGAAGCTATAGAAGTACTAAAAACACGCAAATGATGTCTTGGTATTTTGGTTTAAGCTTGTGTTGGTTGAAATGTGTAACTATAAATTATACTCATATACTCCTGTCTAAGTGCACACAGTCACAAGTAATATAGATTTAAGAGTTAAGAGTATCGAACCCATGAGGATTGATTATTATGTCTAAGCTAAGTATTATTAAAATTATCTCAATTCTAACTTTAACCAAAGAACTGAAATATAGATTTTGAAGAAATAAAATAAAGCAACTTAACTAGCATGCAAAATAAATGAAAGCAAGAAATAAGAAAAAAGTCTAGGTTTACTAATTTCCCAACTATCTTTTAAACACATAATCTCTGAATTTCCCTCTTACATTAATTAATCCACTAGAGTTGTCAATCAAGAATTCAAATATATTTATAAACTCCTTTCCAAGACATAAGTGAAAATACCTAGATAAGCTAATATGTTACTCCTAATATAAATTTACTAGATTTATTAAGTTTAATAATTCTCACACAAAGGTTGCACAAGTCACATAGCTATATTCCTATCCTATGCAAACTCATCCCACATTAGGCGATCTTATCTTATTCTACCTATGTCCAAACCTAAATTTTCCTCCCTAAATTCATAGAGGTTTCACTTAATAATCTATTTAGCAATCAATTAAATATAAACAATAAATATAAATTAAAAAAATAACTCAATACTAGATTTAATTAATAAAAGAGAAGATAAACAAATATACAAAAGATTCAAGGTTAGTTCACATAGTAAAACTAGACAAAAAGGAATTTAGTTCATAATATAAATTGAGAACAATAAAATTTTAATACAATAAATTCAAAAAATACAAAATATCAAAGAGAAAATAATTTTAAAATTCCCTCTCTTTGAAGAGTTTGAAGATATTTATGAAAGTTGTTAATCTCCTCCCTCAAACTTGGTTTATGCTCTCTTACACTCTCCCTTAAATATGTATTTTCAATAATATCACTCTCTAAATATGAAAAATACAATAAAAAAACTCACAAGAAAATGAAGAGAAAAACCTATAAACAAACTATGATGTTGATGTTGATGAGAAAATCAAGAAATGGAGTAGGTGTGCATATATTCATCTTCTTCTTCCTCTCCATCTTCTTGATCTTGGTCGTTAATTATTGACCCAAGATGGAGGAGATGGTGCCGCAGCGTCATTTTTGGCACTATAGCACCAAAACTTCCTGAGAGTTGGCGCTGGCACTGTAGCGTCACTTTTCTGCTAGTTTGGTACCTCGGCTTCCCAGGTGTGTCATTTTTTTCATTTGAGCTCCGATCTGCCTTATTTTTGTTGTGATATGACCGTACTGGATTCAATTCAATCCCAATGTTTTGAAAGACTCATTTTGCATCAAATATATTTGTTTCATTCATCTATATACATAAACAAGCAAACATAAAAAAAAAAAACGATTGTAACAACTTAATATAAATAAGAACATAGCAAAATTTAAAGACAAATTAGCACTAGATAACTCTAATTTTATGGAGTTAACAGCTCGGAATCTAGAAAGGAGGGAACTAATGTTGTTTTAAGTGCTTGTTTTTGCAGCCGTGGATGGAGAAAGGTATACTATTAAAACCAGAGGATGCATTTCTACTTTAGGTTACTAAATCGTTCCACATCAATTTAATACTCAAAAGAGAGAAATTCATTTTTGGCTGCCCCTCTCCGGAATTAAATAATTTTTTCTGAATGTAATATCACTATAATCAAGAAAATGATTTTTGCCAAGTATGTCTAGTTGGATATTACTATAATCAAGAAAAGCATATGTTTTTATTTTCAATGCAGGATCTTTGCATTAGTATAATGTGAATTTGTAGCTGAAATATTTATTTCTGGTAATCTTAGTATTAATGTTCGCCAACTCAGGTTCTCTCCATCAAATATCTATCATCAACCTAGACCAACATATAACACGCTCAGAATACCTTGGTTAATCCAGAACTTTGAGTCGACGCAAAAACATTCACATCCTCGATCAGCGCAGCTCAAAACAGTAGTTTAGTAACCCGGATAGTCAGATTAAGTGCAATACTTTGAGCTCCGGTGAAGCCGAAGCCATGAAAGACTTTCAATAGTAAAGATCAATGGCATAGTTAAAGGAAACATACTTTTATGATTGCAACTCCAGGGCTTTTTCATAGCTAGAATGAAAAGGGCCTAGTTTTAAAAGTTAATTTGAACGACTTCAAGGGATCAGAACGTATTAGTAAGCAGAATGCTCTGTTTCTTTTTATTATTTGTAATCCTTGAGAACCAAGCAAAAAGAGATATTACAAAAGTTCCAAGTCATCCCAAAAAGAGGTGTAGAAACTAGGATCGAATTACACAAGCAAGAACCAAATTCATAGAAGCAAAATATAAAACAGATAGTGGACAATTTACTTGGTTCGGGTTTTCCAAAGAAAACCTTACATCCAAGGCAGGGCCTTTTAACCCCAAGTCAAATCCACTATGCAGCCAATTTACACACTCAAGCCTCTCTTAGTTTACAATCTCTCAAACCCAGATTACAAGCTCACTAGTCTTGAGCATTCCCAGTAACCAAACAAGGTTATACAATTCACTCAGTTTTTCACAGATTCTCTCTAAACCCAGAACCCAGAAAAACTAATACGAGTAAACTAAAACAGAGTACAACAGAGCATATATTGATCATATCCCAGTACAATAGATAAAACTCCTATATATAGTACACGTATCTTAATTGTCACTAGAGTCAGGCTAACAGTTTGCTGACGTGTTATTTCTTTGACTGGCTTAGTTAGTTAAGCTGCAATCTCAACCTCATCAACCGTACTAACAGAAATAACCAACTCTAATAAATTAGAGTACACACAATACTAACAAGAGGTACAAGCCAGTAAACCTCAATGAAAACGATAACAAGAAAAACCAAAGTATCACAATTCTCTAAAGCAATAAAAAAAGAAAGTGAAACTAATGAACTCCAGTATGCAAGCTTCTCTGCCACATGGTGACCTCCAAGATATAAATTTTAAATACAAAACTCCATCCGGCACAAAGATGATACAGAACATAAAGCCAATTGTATTTCGAAAACAGCAACAACGATAGATAGACATTGTCTTCAGCAGACTAATCAGAAAGCAAAATCACACTCAATCCAAACACGAAGCCAACCTTTAGTCGAAGCAATAGACACTGCAATTATAAGAATTGTCACACTCAGCCTGAGAAACATAGAAAATATTCGTTCGGAGTAGAAAAGAACCCTTTTCTCTGTTCCATCGCTCAACCCTTTGGACCGACTTTAGTCGAAATAGAAAAACATATCAAGAGAAAAAAGCAGAGCCTTAGTCCATTCCTGCATGCATGTCAATTGTCATGTACATTGGATATATTCTTTTTAAGGGGACGGGTTAATATATTAAGTTGAGCCTCTCAAACAAAGAGAAGATAATCATTTTGACCAATATGCAACACTCGAATATATTATGTTTTTCAATGAATAAATGAGTAAGAAGAATTTTAGGATGAACTACTGATATCCCAACTAAGTTGAAAGGCCAGTAGAACACCCATCCCACGTGCTAACTTGCTCAAAATTTATTAAAGCCAAAAAGAGATACAAAAGTTTGTCAACCTAAGAAGAGGTAAAAACCAGGAAACCTCAATGAAAATTATAACAAGAAACAGCCATAGTATCACAATTTACGAAAGTAAAAGAAGGGGGCCGAAGACCACTTCGAAAGAAAAAACAAATGAAGTCCAAAGTCTGCCAGCTTCTCTACCACAAAGCAGAATTTTACTCAATCCACATATGAAGTCAAGCCTTTTGTCCAAGCAATAGATACTGAAATTGTAACTGTCATAACTCAGAACCTCAGCCTGAAAAACGGAGAAAATATTCGTTCATAGTAGAGAAACACCCTTTCATAACACAACAATATGATAATTTACGCACAACTTAAAATAGGAAGCACTTTTGTCATTGCATCTACATCTACATAATTGTATGATTGCAATGAGACATTTTTTTCATATATATTGAATAAAAATAACTGCATTTTAATAGTAATAATAATAACAATAATAGTATAGGGATATAGCGCCACATGGTTAAGAAAAATTGTTACAAAGATTCATCATTTCACCTCCTTTAAACAATTGTAGTAGAACTAGAAACTTCTGATTCTTCTCTTTCAAGGTTGCGAATGTGAGAAGGGAAAAAATATAGTTTTCTGTTTATGGTTGTCAAGAAGAATATAATTTGACTTAATGATGCCACTTGTTAAGAAAAAAGAAAAAAGAAAGACTTTTTAATAAAACAAAGAGGTAGAGGTAGACTTTTTAAGAAATACCATTTTATCTCTGAAAGAAATACGTTTTTTTTTAAAAAAAAAATATTTGGAGGGCTAGAGGTAGATTAAAGTTGAACATACCAAACAAAGAGGGAAAAAAAAAATCATTTAGTATACTAGACTTAAATATTGGGAAAAAAAAGGAAAAAGATGTCTACAGTGTATTTTTATGTTCTTATTTTATATTAGTGACCCTTGAGAATTGAGAGGAAAAAAATTGATACATAGTGAATTGAAAATAAGAAGCAAAAAAATAAAAAAACAATAGAATGGTTAAATTGCTCAATCATTTTAAATTTCTTACGGAGGTCCAATTAAATTTAACAAATCAGATAATATTACATAGAACACTTACCTTGTCGACCCCCAAAACGTAGTATCGGAATGTGGGAGATCTTATCCCAGTCCTCCCCTTTCTCTTTTCGGTACCGTTGTTCAGGAACAACACACTCGTCTATATACACAAAGCGAAGAAAATTGGGCCGCAAAACTTCAACCGGCAAATAATACTAGAGCTCTTTGCAGCCATGCAACTTCAAATTATGAAGGGATGTAGCGTTTTGAAACGCACTTCCATTGAAGCTTTGAATGGTGTGGAACCTGGATAAGGACAAAAGAAGTTAAAGAGACGGGAAACGAAAGCGCTGGAAAAGAATCCAACACCACGTCACAACTCTGCATGCGTAATGTCTTGAGAGAGGTTAGTCCTTTCAAATCCCAGTGCCCATGTTGTGCCACCAGTTTGTTGCAACCCCAAATTGTAAGCTTTTCTAATTTTGAGGCCAATCCTACTCCTCCTTCAGGACCGAATGACTCAATTTCTGGTGGAAAGGTAAGCGATTCTAAATTCTGACAATTCTCCAACCAAAGCCCTTTCAGCCTGGGGAAGTAGTCTAATGGTAACGATTTCATAGAATTACAATCATATAAGTGAAGATCTTCAAGCCTTGGGTAGGGGTTCAATGGAAAAGCTTCCATTAATGTATTGCAACCAAAAATAGAGAGATGTTCTATTTCATGGCTAATAGGTAAGCTGCCAGTTACTTTTGGACAGGAAGTCAAAAAAAAAACGTTTCAAACAAGGGAAATATCCACCCTCTTTCTGATTTCCAATATATGACCACTTCTTCCATTTGGGCATATCAACAAAGGCCAGTTCTTCCAAAGATGGAAATGGATTAATAGCACCGAAAGAAATAATACCATAAAACTCATCATCTATCGTCTCCACCCCATGAAAGCTTGTAATAGAAAGATTCTTAAGAGAAGGTGATTGCCCCAGTGGTGACAAGGAACAACAATATTTGTTATCACTTAGTTCCATTTTAACTATATTTGAAAACTGAGAATCTCTGAACCATCTTGGAAAATTTGAACCTGCGTACATTTTAATCTCGAGCTCCTTCAAGTTTGCGTGAGGTTCTAGTGCATCAAGTACCTTCTCGTACTGTTCTATACTTGTATCACCTTCCCATTCCAAATCTAGCTCACTAAAGTTCTTCATGCCCTTCAAATTGGCTTTTTTGGCGTCCTCAACATTACTAACATTTTGAAGCCCCGAAATGCGAAGCTTTCCACCCAATTGTTGCAAGCCTCCTAACTCTTTAATGCTAGAACTCTGATCATTTTCACTAAAAACAAAATTAGGCAAGGTTTGCAGCTGTATCAAATTACCCATTCGTGGCGGCATCTCTACTAGACTTGTATCACTAGTTTCAAGATGACGCAAATTGATTAGTCTTCCCATGTCCTTCGGCAACCTCGTAAGTTTTCGACATCCTGACAATAATAGTGTCTGTAAATTGTACATAGTACAAAT
>JXTB01000029.1:1442337-1454294 GCA_002914805.1 Parasponia andersonii
ATTATATATGTTTTTGTGTAATAGTTGACCATAATACTTGACATCTTGTCGTATTTATTTTATTATCGTTTTCTCATGAAGAGTGTCGTTTGTTTTCTGAGATGTCGTTTTTGTGAATTCTGTCGTCGTTGAGTTTATAGTTGTTTTTATTGGTTGCCATCACTGTTGAAATGCACGTCGTTTTAAGTTGATTTACTGACTGATGTCGTTTTATTCTTATCTTTGTCGTTTTTTGTTTTTGCTGTCGTTTTCTTAGTATTTGTCAGCTTTTTGAATTGCAATCCGAGAGAAGCCAAAAGTCCATTCTATGGGCGTATTTTAGGAGCAGAGCAGACTGAGAAATCATCTAAATCTCACATTCAGCAGCACATGGTGAAGCACCAATGCACCATACATGAAAGCAATTGTGGATCGGATTCATCAGAAGGCAGCACATGCTACTTTTTTGAGGTCTGTACTACAGATACTTGATTGCAACGTTTTTCCCTTTAAACATTGTATGAATTGAAATTATGTACATATTGATTCTAATAGATTTGGTCAGGTTGATGGTCCTTGTGTCTTGTATTGTGACAGATTTTAGAGTCTCTAATATTGACCATATGAGCCAACTACCATCAAGGAGGTATTCTTGCACCGCTTTTCATTGACATCACGGCTAAGCCCATCGGACTTCTTCAAGCTCAGATATTTTACAAGTTCGCTATTTGAGAATGTTTCTTTTTGTTGTAATTAAAGATGTTTTCTTGATGATATATTATAAAATCAAGAAAAGTTGAATGCACCAAACATTTTCAACGTCACACTGTATAACAACGTTCACTCAAACTCTCTTAATAATTAAAGGTCAAGATTATGGTACAACAACCACTTCAATAATAAGCGACTAAAGTTGGAACCAGAACTGTAAACAAATAATAGAAAATGTAGTGGAGCATCTCATGGAATCAAATTATAGAACTTGTCATGTAGGGCACTCATTCTGTATAAAATAAGTCCCCTGTCCCAATGTGAAANAAAGCACTTTAATTTCCACCTTCAACCCTGCATCCTGCAGACGAGTACTTCTCTAATTAAATAAGATGAACAAACGAAAACACAGTTTGATTGAACATGGCTTGCTCGATAACACTCTTCATTTCGCATTATTTTTTTTTCGAAAGCGAAATGAACAGTGGAAGTTCTTTTCAAACAAGTTGTTAGAGAAAATATTCATTCCTAGTTTCACTTCAAAAAACAAAACAAAATGAATATGTACAAAGCTTAGCTAATAGTGATTATGATCTAAGGGTCTCTAACACATAGCAATTGAAGTTAAAATATTAAGTGTAATTGTAGCAAAAGCCGTATGAGATATTCAAGTGATAGGAAGACTACGAAATGAGTTATGATTGTAACACAGTTTCTTAAAGGTATGAAATAGCTTTGTGTAAACATGTACCTTGGTGTTTCTCTTGATCGAATACTATATTGCTTGGATAAACTTGCTCTATAGACAGCAACCGTTCTAGCAAAATAATAATAAATAAATAAATAAACACCATTAGTTGTGGAATTGAATTCTTAATATTACATTATTTAACTGATCAAGATTGAGCAAACATGAAGTTCAAATGGTATTCCACATTTGTCGAAAGAGAAATTTTTAACAGATAAGAAAACTATCCGCCATCAAAAGCATGCGAAAAAAAAAAGAAGACAGGACACCCGGATGAATATGATGGATTGGAATTGAGGGAATACAGATCAATGCTTACCATGTTGTATTGCCCTGAATTTTTAGACGTGGGATGCGAGAAACCTTGAGCCAGTCCTCCCCTTCTCGCTGGTACCGGCGTTCTAGTAAAGGACAGTAATAGATGCTCAAATCGACAAGAGAAGAAAAACGCAGCACTTCTTCTGGCAAGCGTTGGATCGCATTGCAGTCAGCAATCCACAGCTCCTCAAGCGATGCCACGTATCGAAACGCGTTTCCATTAAGTGATTTGAGGTGGGGGAGGTTCTGAAGGGACAGAGAAGTCAAAGAGGTTGGAAGCAGCACTGCAGGGAAAGAATCCAACGCTACGTCGTCGCAGTCCTCTATAGTCAATGATGCGAGAGAAGTGAGCCTTTGAAGATCCCAGCTCGCGTGTTGCGCCACGAGTTTGTTGCAATTAGAAATCACGAGGTGAATCAAACTCGAGGGCAATGCCGGCCTTTCGGGAACTATCTCCACTTCAGGGCAGTCCTCAATGAGCAACATACCAAGAGATGGAAGAAGAGTGCCCATTTGTTCCGGTAGTGACTTCAGTTTCTCGCATTGAACGAGTTTTAAGGAGCTGAGAGATTGAAGCACAGTGCTACATTCGGCTTGATCATCTGAAATAAAGGTAAAGGATTCCAGATTTTGACAATTCCTCAACTCGAGAGAGTTAAGCTTCGGGAAGTAGCTTAATGGAAACGACTTCAGAGAATCACAGCTCTTCATGATTGTCAGCTTTCTAACAGATGAATAGTGGAAGTTCCCAATAAGCTCCAGCCTTTTGCATCCCTTGATTTCGAGAGTTTCTATGATCATGTCCGTAGTTGAGTCTCTTGTTAGTTGCTGAAGATTTTCACAACCCCTTAAACGAAGCTTGTTAAGGTTTGGGAAGTGTCCTAAGGGAAGAGTCTCCATGGAATCACAGACCTTACCAAAAATGTCCAAGTTTCTAAGAGATGTGTAGAACTTGTCGCCCGGAAATTTCAAGTTTCTGCACCCCGAAACTCTGAGAGTTTCTATTGTGTTGCTATCAGGTAAGAACACAGTTAGGTTAGGACAACCACTCAAGTGAAGCTCCTTGAGACGAGGAAAAACTCCTTGAATACATTCACTGTCATCTCCAATAAATAACCATTCTTTCCAGTTTGGCATTTCGTCAAACCGCAGAAGTTCTAAAGATGGAAATGGAGTACTGTTCAGGGAATCTTTGCCATAAAACTCAGCACCTATTGTCTCCACACCATGAAGGCTTGTAATCTCAAGCTCGAGAAGAGAAGGTAGTTGCCCCAGTGGCGGCAGAGAAGAACAATGCTCATTGTAGTTCAGATGCACATATATTATGCACGAAAATGAAGAATCTCCAACCCAATTTGGGAAATGTGAACCTCTGAATGTACAAATGGTGAGTTTTTCCAAGTTTATGTGAGGTCTTAGTGCCTCAAGTACGCGCTTGTCCTTCCTTGCATCTGTAGTTTGACCTCCCCATTCCAAAGCAAGCTCACTGAGTTTCTCCTTACCTTTCAAATTGGCATTCAGAACATCCTCAACATTACATGTATTTTGAAGCCTTGAGATACAAAGTTTTCCCTGCAAATGATGGAGCTCCCCTAGCTCTTTGATGCTAGCAAAACCAGGTTTTCTCTCATTATCAGTCACTTTGCCCAAAACAAAATCCGTTAATGTCTGCATGTTCTTTAAGCTGCACATTCCCAGTGGCATCTCTTCTAAAGGCGAGTAACTAGTGTCAAGGTGACGCAAGTTTATCAGCCTTTTCATATTCTTTGGCAACTGAGTAAGTTGATCACAGTTTGACAACAACATTGTTTGCAGATTGTACAACGTACATATTGAATCAGGTATCCTTTCTACTTTAGTCCCAGATAAGTTCAAGTACCGTAGATGTTTCAAATTACCAATTGAGTCAGGCAGCTTGAAAGATCGCAATACAGAGAGGACTCTTAAGCATCCTAGTGTTGGCAATAGTTCTTGCAATTCCAAATCCAGTAGTACTCCTCCTCTAATTGCTAGGAGGGTACGCAAAGATTCAGCTTTAGATAAACCAGCAACTTTCTCAATATATGTCATACATGACAAATGGCGAGTTTTTGTGGCAAGATTATCTAAGGCATTATCATCATCCAACCTAAAACAAAATTCCCCTGCTACAAATGTAGCTAAATCATGTATAAGATCATGCATGACAAAAGTCGCATCCTTACTTGATTTATGCTGACTGGACTGTTGAAAGAATGACCTTGATATGAGATCCTCGAAGTACTGGTCGCCAACTTCTTCCATTGATTTTCCTTTCTTATGTTGCAAAAGACCTTCTGCCATCCACAATAAGATAAGTCTTTCCCTCTCAAATTCATAATCTTTGGGAAATATTGAGCAGTATGCAAAACATTGCTTGATGTTTGAAGGTAAGTAGTAATAACTCAACCATAGAGCCGGAAGAATTTCGTCATTTTGCGTCTCGTACAAGTCCCATACATCACTTTTGAGTACATTTTTCCATTTCTTCGGATCTCTTTCAAAGTGTAGGAGACCACCAAGTGACTTCACCGCTAAAGGTAGGCCCTTGCATTTCTTCACAATCTCTCTGCCAATCGCTTGTAGATTTGGATGTGCATGATCACAGTCTTCATCAAAGGCATGGTCAACAAATAACTTCCAGCAATCTTCATTGGATACTTCTTGTAGCTTGTGTACTTTTCCAGTGCTCATAACTTGTGCAACAGCAGAGTTACGTGTAGTCACAATAATCTTGCTTCCACGTGCACCTGATTCAAACGTACTCTTCAGGAAATCCCAGTTGTTATAATTCTCGTTCCAAACATCGTCTAGAACAAAGAAAAATTTCCTCCCCCTCAAAGCCTTCTTCAGTTCACATTGAAGTTCAGATAAATCCTCTACATCATATTTTTCACAAGTAATAAGCTTTTGAAAAATCATTTTCATTACCTTGTAGACATCAAATTCATCTGATACAGTAACCCATACTCTCAGCTCAAAAGAGACTGTTATAAGTTGATCATTGAAAATGAGTTGGGCAAGAGTAGTTTTACCAATACCACCCATGCCAACTATGGGAATCACAGATACACACCCTTTAACATCGTCTAGTAGCAATGACTTAAGAATGGCTTCTTTTTCCGCATCTCTTCCATAAACTTTTTCTCGCCAAGGAGCCGGTAACCTTTGTAGAGACTTACTTGAAACATCTTCCTTCAAACCAAGCTCATATTTTTGATCCACAAGAAAACTCAATTTCTCGAGAGTCTTCTCTATCTCAGGTTTTACAGCTTCGTCGAACTCCGTGAATGAAGCTGGGATGAATTTCACCAGCATACTCGTGCCACACTCGGATTGATCAAGTTTTTCCATCTTGGACCGCAAGGCTTCAGTGTCGATCTTATCAATCAAGTCATACGCTTCATAAGTTACATCTTTAAGCTCAGCAAGCCAATCCCTCACGTTTCGATCTCGAATAAGCTTCTGCTCAACATCACTAAGCAGTGCATTAGCTGACTTTAACTTGATCTTGAACTTGTCAAGTAGATCAACAATAGGCTTCTTTCCATGAAACAAGTCGGTGAACTCTTCAGAAGCCATCCTTTGAAATATCACTTGGAAAGTCGAAGAGAGAAAAGCTTCACAAACCATTTCTACTGCCATGGTTTCACTCTTGCGAGAGGAATTAAACAAGAAATATGGGGGGTTTTGGATATTGGTCGATTATGAACCTTGGAGCTTTAAGAACTTTATTTTTGGTAATTCAAATGAAGCCAGTCTATTCTTATTTTCTCTTTTACCTCCCTCTCTGAATTCACACGTAAGAAAAGTTTTGATATGTATGATCAGCAATATTAAACCTTTCCTTTCTCCCAAGAAGAAAAGAAAAAGTGTCATTTTATACGTACCGTAATAATATAAGTAAATAGATTCTTTTTATTAGGAATGGAGAAAAGCTTCCGGCCTTCTACAAATTCTGCAAATTGTCTCCTAGGAAATTAATCAGAATTCGTTTAAATATAATAAAACTCTGTGTCTTTAATTATTAGAAAAAAGTAAAAGAAATCATGTGAAAGGAAGGCGCAAAGCAAGCAATGCCAATAAATCATCATGAACTAGCAACAATTTTCTCAGAAGAGAGACCTCGTTACTGGGGCCAAAAATATAAGTAAACAAATATAAATAAAAGAGGCCCTCATTTGGAAAACTAAATATAAAAGTAAATAAGATTATTGTTTATGCATAAATTCTAATTGGACGACCCCTTTCAATACTTGTAATTAAGCATTTTCTATTTTGTTAGAACACCCACGTAAATGACTTCCAATTGGCAGTTATAAATAAATGAAATTGTTTCGAGGTTTAAAGAAATGAAGTTTTGTTTTTTTTTTTTTTAATTTATTAGATAGGCCCGAAGTAATGCTAATGAAATTCATTTTGAGGATAGACTTGAAGTATTGAGCATCTAGATACTCAATTTTATGGTTCTCCCAAATAAGCAAAGCTGAGATCAAATTATCATTTAAGACCTACAATGATTATATTTTTGAGATACTTAAAAAACCAATTCTGCTCCTTATTATTCGATGAAAAGCAAAGGCTAATGAAGCATATATTAACAAGAGGGACAAGCAAAAGTAAATGATTTGCTTGCTGAGGCTTTCCCTGAGCTTTGGTGAAATTTATTTATTTATTTATTTATTTTGAAATCCATAGTTTTCGAAGATTCGACAAGCATATATATATATATATATACAACGTGAGTCACGTTTGTGGTCCTTTCAATATGTAGGGTGGGCATTATACCACCTTTTCTTTTCTTTGCTTTCTCCAAGAAGAAAAGAAAAGGTGTGACGGAGAAAAAGACGATTTTGAAATGAATGTATGGCGTTTTCAAAAGGAAAAATCTTCTGTAAAACTTCATTATTTTTATAATAATAATAATAACTTCAATTATACATGGAAGATGTGTTCAATATTTATGAAAAGCATCAATAATCTGTCCGTATACTGGGAAAAGAACAGTAACATGGGACCTTTCTTTGGTAGCTAATGTGAAAGTTTTTGATCATTTTGTGGAACAAAACTACTGTGTTTATGAATATTTCTCGTACATATAATTTATGAATGGTTTTTTTTTTTTAAAATTCAGTCTAAATGAAGGATTATTTCATGCATTTGAAGGGACTCTGACCACTTGATGGCTTTGTATTCGAAATGAGAATAGCAAACATCGTTCTCTTTCTTACTTGTAATTAATTGGTGTAATATTGTTAAAATTTATAATCCCAGTTCTGTTTGACCCAACCTGAAAAATTTAATATAATGATTTTGTAATCGAGAGAATTTTTGAGAAATTTATGGAGGTAATAGAAAGATTGGGCTAATATTTGTTTTATGGGCCTAATTTTTCTATACATATTTTGTTCGTACACGTGTGTTTTAAAGTTTTGAGATTATGTATATTTTAGTTCGACGGTATAAGATTCAATCTTATGTACTCGGTTTTGGACATGATGAAATTTTCTTCTTTAATCAATAATTTTTTTTTATTAAAATTTTTTAATTAAATCTATCTGTACTTATTTTTCGTTCTATTGTTTTTATCATTTGTTAACTTTGTACATGTAAGAAGAAAAATAATTTGACTTAACATTCCAATTATACTAAATACCAATTTCAAACCGACTTTTCACCTAACAACTCGATTGCTACTAAATATGCAGATATATTAGATTCTCTAGTATTATTGTCGCAAAATAGCGTTGAAAGAAATGGCATGAAAAGACAAATTTTTCTTTAGGAAGGATATATTAGCAAGAGTTGAACAGAGGAAAATACTAAATAATCTATTAACGAAATATTTAGATCAAAATTTATACTTAGCACATTCTAAAATCCTCAACAACAAGCGTAAAGTTCATGCAATTACGTCTTAGTCCCCAAAAAACTACCTTTTCTTAATTGAATGTGTTCATATAAGGTCGGATGACCCATTCAGTCTGTGCTTCATTCAGTTTGATGCACAGTCCCTAACTTTTGTCTACAACATCAACTGGTCAAAGAAGGAACCAATACATGAACAATATAAGACTTCAATATACAAATCACATATATAAAAAACAGAATACAATTTTAAGTACGTCACAAAACCAAACATATATATCAAAAGAGTGATCAAAATTCCAAAGCCCAAACAGACCATACTGAAAGCTCTGTAATTATACGCTTTCGAAAATAATACAAGAGGTTGTAAAGACAAGTTGGCCCATCATAAAGTTATCTAAATCTAGCAAGAGGTTGTAATTAAGGTGGTCAAGCCACTTCTTCACCTTCGGGTCTTCGATCTGCTTCTCCTCGGCATCATCGAGCAACTTGTCAGCTGACAACAACACAACATTCAACTCATTGAGCTGCTTCATGTTTGAGTTTCTTTCCCTGGAAGAAGTTTATGACCTCTTGAGAGGCCAGCCTGTCAAACACAGCTTGCAGAAAAGCTTAGAGAAGAGCTGAACTCACGTATTCGGCCACACTTTCTTGATTAAGGAATTGAAGAAACAAATGATCTGGGTGAAAGGTAAGGAAGTATAAGGCTCTTCTTTGGGAACAACTGAAGTAATGAGAATACTAGTTGTGCTTTTTTCAACCTCAAATGTCTAGCGCTCGATTATTGTTATTATTATTGTAATATATAGTTGCATTTTGACGTGTTTGGCACATAGAAAACTCGACTGTATTGGCGTTTTCTTCATTTTTTTAAAATTATTTTTCTGTATATTTAAATGTTAGGTATGGAAAAATGGTAATGCCTCCTCGCCCAAGATGGCATAAGATTGGACTAATGACTGAACAATATGACTAGAAATTAAAAAATAAACGAGTGACAGTTATCCTTCCAAAGTTGTTTATTATATACACTTTCCATGTCGAACAAAGTGAGGCATGTGCACTCAATTTAAGACGCAATACACTGTTTTAAGTTGACAAATAGTTTTGTCAAAGTTGCAGATATAGCAAAACGTGCAGGATCGAAGCTCGTATCCCACTCTTCAAATAACAAATATATAAATATAAATTTGATGATACAAACTTGTCATTCCAAAAAATAAATTCAATTATAATGTTAGAAGTCATGGGGTCCGGTACTCTGTTTATGTTGCAGCCTATGCATAAATGATAAATGGTTCAACTGCCCCTAATCCTATAGTAAAGACAAAAGCCAGAGGATATAAGATTTAAATACTATTATTGAAGATTTGAAAACTATTTTATCCCAACAAATTGTTAAAATGAAACTGTTTCCAGATTTCCTGCACTAAACACTAGATATAGTTTTATACATAGCACACGGTAAAAAACCAATAACAAACGTAAAGTTAATGCAATTGTAGGGAGACATTTAACTTGTACACAACAACAAGCTGTATGTAAAATGTTTTGTTACATGTAGCAAGCGATAAATAAAACTTGTACACTAGTTAAATGCATGAAAACCAAAAGTGACATGTTATCTTCCTCCATAGCAAATAATGACAATCTTCTGCACTATGCAAAACAGGGTCAATATTAAGATCTCAAGTAATTTACCAAAATTCTCCAGCAAAAAAAAAAAGTAATTTACCAAAATTTTTACATTGATGACCAATTAAAAAATGACGATTCACTAAACATCATTTGGAGGTAAGAAAGAGCATGTTTTGAGTATGTAGAAGACGAATTTTCTTTTTGGAAGGATACTAGCAAGATTTTTATTTTTTTTTTTAAAAAGCATAGCAAATCATCTACGTCTGAAAATTTAAAGCAAGATATAAAACCCCAATAACAAGCGTAAGTACATGCAGTTGTCTCAATCCCCAAGAAACTTCCGTTTTTTGGATGTGTTCATGTAAGGTCGGATGACCCATTCAGTTTGTGCTTCACTTTGATCCACTGTCCCTAACTTTATCTGCATCACCAAAGCGAAAATGCCACACAATAAATTAGGCAAATATAAGACTTCACTCTGTATTTATAAGATTGCAAGAAGGTTTCAGAACCAAACTTATAAAGAGCAATCAAAAGTCCAAACAGAGCAAAGTTATGTAATTATTGCTTTCTGAAAATAAGCCAAGGAGTTGACAAAATGTTGCATCATCTCTAAATCCAAGTCCAGCTCTAGGGAAGCTTTTGCCTCAAATAGATATACAAGGCACTGGTGCTGAATTCAAAGTTTTGCTCTCCTACCTAGATAACTAAATATCAAACAGCATCACTGCTTCTACCATCCAGGATGTAAAACATTACATGCATGCTAATTTATGTAATTTGCTTTGTCCGCACAATTTTGAAAAGTTTTAAAGTATTTGGATTGCAAACGTAATGCTTGCCATGACTAATGCAATTCACAGGACACACAATGTAATTTAGCAGACACTTTTACCACCCTTATTGGCACTCTTTTTCGGTTTAAATATATTTACGGGGACTTTAAACCCCAGACCACTCACCCACCCAACCACTTGAGCTATAGCTCAAGTGGCCCTCCTTGTAATCAAATTCTCTACTAAAATGTGAGCACTACATTTTCTTGGCGAGAAATATACAGTGAAAAGTGTTCTAAAAGTATAGTAACTACCTGAAAAAGCCGTAACTCAAACCGAGGACCAATCTCCTTCAGCTCAATGGACTTCGGACCTCCCTGCTTCTCATAAATATGATGCCTATATTTCAAGTTGCCATTCATAAATCAAGACATACACAGGTTATTAACTTGTATCAGTGTATGGCACTAATTAAATAAAAGCTACAACAAGCATCCATCCTGTTATGTGATAGAACCTACCTGAATGAAATATAGTCTGACTGATTGGCAAAAGTGATAATGCGTTTCGTATCTGGCTTTGGAACTGGAAAGAGATGCTTCAAAATATTAGCTGTCCTTTCCCCCACCTAAATAAATTAAAGGAAACCAAAAACAAATGTTAGTAATTAGGTTATAACAGTAAATAAATAAACATGATAATAAAATCTATTACGGAAAAACTCAACCTAGAACTCATAAGAAAGAAATTGCAGAAAAAGGGGTGATAAAAATCAGGAGAGAAAAAGAGAGGTTGATGGACTCATCCAATGCCTATATATTGATGGTAACCTATTAATATAATCAGTTAAATCAAGAGAAAACCAAGCAATCAGATTAGTGTTTCCAACAATGAAATCACTTAAAATGCTTGTTGTATTTTGCCAGTCATATTTAGATAAGTTTTAACTAGTTATGTAGCAACTGACAGCTCTAACAAGACTTCTTTGGATTGCAATCATCATCTCTCTGCAGATCTACCAGCAATGGCAACTATGAAGGAAATTTCTCAACGCATAGGATATTAATTAGATGGTGTCTAAGCAAGATAAATCAAGTCAAATGACTACTAATAACTCAACCTCCAAATGAGATATGATACCTTGGTTGTGAAATTGTTAAGAATCAAATGAGGGTAAGCCTGAGGCATTGTTCCAACGAGTTTCTTGTCCTTGATGTCATGCCTTGTAACCTACAGGGGACAAATTACCAGCATGTCAATGCCCAAAAACAGTTAGGAGAGAATAAACAAACTAGAAACAAAGTAACAAAGGCCACAAGAAGCTCAAAAGAACTGTATTTGTATGAATAAAACAAGCACTTGTTGAAACATTTAGAAATGAACCCCTCTTCAATATTTGGAACTAAGAAATTCGCAATTTGTGTATTCTATTCCAGCTCTCCTATATTACATTTTTGTGTCAAACCATTTGTCCACCCTAAACCAAAACTGAGTGAAGTACATACCACGTTGAGCAATTGGAAATAAGCAGTTGGGCCAAAAGGCAGATGGCTTATAATTAAGCCATCTGGTACTCCACGATGTTCATGAACCAAGATAACATCTGTGAAATCATGAGCACGGCAAGTTTCAATAATTTCAGAAATAACCTGCGGAAGGAAACAAATTCTCCATTATCAGATGGCGGAAATCTCACAAAACAATTTGGTTGTATCCTAGTCTAGATAAGCAGTCCAAAAGCACCAATGATCCTCATTTCATCATGTATATCACAAATGCATGTATAATATATGAATGTGTATAACACTAATGACAATGCCCAACACAAGAAGTTCAGGCAAATAGAGAAGTGAGAAGAAAATCAGATTGAAGAAACAGTTAAAATTTTGATTCTCTTTCCC
>JXTB01000029.1:1454698-1518483 GCA_002914805.1 Parasponia andersonii
GTGAAGTTACCTTCAAGGATTTCTCGGATTTTACGCTTCTTTTCATAGAGCAATCGAGCTTTGCCTTCTAAGCTCTTTCTGTACAAGTACTCCCTTCTGAGCCGAATGTTTCTGCGCAACATGGTAGCTCGCTGTTACAGAGCTCGACTAGTAGACCCAAAGAGGAGAAGCTTAGCTCCCTAAAGTTGCAGCCTTTCAGTTCAGGGGTTGGGTTTTAGGTTTAGGGTTTAGACTTAATTTAGGGTAGAACAGGGAGACGACACCCTAAACGACAGCGTTTTAGTATTTCAGCACTATTTCGCACCGTTTTATTTTGATCGCCAAGTGGGCGTGCTCGAACCCCTGCCCGACCCAAATTGTTTTTGAGAATATAAGAATGTATTAAACAACAATTATTTCACTTATACACTTTTTTTTAATAAAAATAGTACAGTATTAATTATTTATTTTTCTTTTCAGAAAGAATATTGGATTTTTAAAAATAAAAATGGAGTTGAGTATCCATAGACTCAATAAAGAAGCATATTTAGATTTGAAATGCTACTAATTCCATTGCTCAATTAAATTTTAGATGAAATGATAACCAAATAAAACCATTTCCTTCTCAAAAAAAAAATTAGATAAACTAACAAAAAGAATATCATTTTGGGATAATTATAATATTATATCTCATTTTTTGACTATTTATTCAATTTATATATTGCATTTCAATTATTACAAATATTGACTTTTAAATTTAGAATTTGTAATAAATTTATATCCTATCTAAATCAAACATAAATTTTAACTATTATGTTTACAAAATACCGTTAAAATTTCAAGTATATATTTTTTAAAAAATCAAATTTAAAACTTGTATAAAATTCATAAAGCTTTCTATAAATAATATATAATTGTTGTAGGTTTTTGCATTTTTTAAACTATTCTTTTTAATATTTGTTCTTTTAGTTAGTAATTTTAATTAGTTTTAAATTTAAATTAAGAATTAAAATACATATTCTTTAAGTTAAAAAGTGTATTTTGATAAATTTAATGGTCAAAATTGACGTTTAACCTAAAAAAAGTATAATTTTGTTACATGTTTCAAATTTAGAGTTCAATATTGATAATAAACAAAATATAAGATATAAATTAAATAAATAGTGAAAATGTAAATTATAAAAATATAATTAATCATATCATTTTTCGCTTCTTTTTAGCTTTTTAGATTTATTTTTTCAAGAAATTTAGCTTTGTAGTTTACTATATGTTTTTAAATAGTTTAATGTAAAATTTTTAAGGACTTGTCAAGAGTGAAAGTGATCCAATAAACAATATATTCCTCTCAATCTAGAAGGATTTTGTATACCAAACACTATCATAAAACTTTTCGACTAATGAACAAAGAATATATTCTTCTAAATAAAGAATAAGAGTTTTCACACTCCTTTTTCAATCTCTACCCGTTTTATTGAGACATAACTCTCTTTGCTTCTCATATGGTGCCACTGCCACATAATCATTCTCAAAATTAAAAGGTTCCTCATGAAAAATTCAAGCTAGCTGAAAAGGATAAGGTGATTTTTTTCAAATTTAGGTTCTGATTCTGAGAAGGATGGAGAAAAGGAAAAGCCATATTCCATGCACAATCAGCACACACAAAAATGAAATACAGCCTCTATTGTCACACCATTTCTTTGCATCATTATAAATATAGTATAAATACATAGAAAGGTAGTAATTACACGTTGAACTTAATCACATTACTGAAATCCATAATGGCTACGATCGGAGCACATAATTCAGTGGTAAAGGAGCCGAAAGATCCAAATAATCCAGGTCCACTGATCTCTCTCTGTTTCTCAATCTTTTTTTGTTTTTTTGGTTTTTAAATCCAATTTTAGTTTTAAAGTTCTTTCTGACTAAGTTTGTATACTTTTAATCACATAACAGATGTAAAGAAAAGATGTTGTACTCGTATAAGAAAGAAAGGGGATAGAGGTTTCATTGAAGGATGGTAAGTAAACGTGTTTTCCCAGAAATCATTATACCATAAATTTTTGCAATTTTCATTTATTTCATTCTATGTAGCAGAATATGTGTCTTTGTTTTATGTTCTTTAAATGCTCTAGTTATGTGACATTTTTTCGCAGCCTCTTCGCTTTGTGCTGCTGTTGGCTATGTGATGCCTGCTTTGATGTCAGTGTTGTAGCGGGATGAACATCACAAAACAGTAGCAAAACACTTCTCGGGTTACTAGTTCTGTTATGTGTTATATCTTGTCTGCGAGTATCTACTTTTCTGGAGTGATTTGGTTTGAATAATCATTGTAGAAGCATTGACCTTGTTCTCCTTAAGTTCATACTTGTTATTGAGTTGAGCAACAAAGATCCATCGGAGTTTTCGAACTTAAATATGTAACAACGTAACATTTGCACATATTTGCATAAGTAAAATTCTTGTTTTCTAGTTGATATCTGAACTTGCCATTTAATTTTTAGCAAAGACTTCTCCTACAGAATTAGTGAAATGCGTGAAATGAACCATATAACAAAAGGAAACAAGCATGTAAATCAAATCTGCTATACGGGCTCTGAAGAGATTGTTGAAACAAATTTCAAATCTGACACCTGCAAAACCATTTTGAGATGCCAGGACAAAATAACGTTTTCATAATGAGATTATACAAGAAAAAGAAGTATGACAGTGCTACTCAAGCTATTTCATGTCTACACCACGAGAGATACATATGGCTCATCCAAATATGTAATAAGAATTTGAAAGATATATACCATTAAGTATTCAATGAATGTCTTTATAGGGGAAAACAACAAATAAAGAAACAAATCACAAACATACTTCTCACGTACATCGCATGATCTGTGTCAAAAGTAACTAGACTGAAACTGTAAGAGCTCCAGATGTGCTAGTACCTTTGCGATGGTTGGTTTCAATCTGGAGTCACCATGCTGAGCTAAATCAATGAGCAGAACCTGAGCAGATTCCCCATATTTTAATCTGTGCTCTTCAATCCTGAAAATCCTCTCGAGTATCCATAGCGCTTTCTCTTGTGCTTTGGTGTTCCCTGATTCCAAGACTTTTATGATGGCTTGAACTTGCGATGTTTTGGCTAAGTAATTGCTTCCATTTTCCCAAATTTCATCTCGAAGTAGAGTTGCTAGAGCACCAAGGACAGCTTCATCTGCTTCCCTCTCTTTGCCTTCCAATATTTTAAGCAAAAGTGATACAGCACCGGCCTTTACCAAACAAAGTGTGCTCTTCACAAAGCAGTGGCCATCATGGACTTCACAGAAGGCAATTGCAGAAGGAGGAGCACAGAACCACCTTGAAGTCTTTGACTTTCTTAGAGAGAGCGAGTTCTGTGATAATTGAGCTAGCGAGGTTGCAGCTCTGCATTTAGCAATCGATGACCCGCTTGAAAGCAACTTCACTAGTAAGGGAATCACCCCTTGTTCTGCTGAATACAGCTGTAGTTTCTTATCAGAAGGACTCGTGAACCGAATCAATACACCTGCAACGCTTTCTTCTAACTGTCGTGTTTCGAGTGTTGTAATTGCAGGGATAGAAGTCATAATGGAGACAATAAGGGGAAGGAAGTTTTCCCTCTTAAGTATCTCTGTAACTTTCTTGTCACTAATGGGGAAATTGCTTAGCATTCCAACTGCAGCAGCTTTTTCGCTTTCAGATGTTGAGGATGAGATAATGTCGATGAGTATAGTGATATGGGTTTCTCCTAGCTGTTCTGACAATTCTTGTGATAAATCTTTAGAAAGAGTATAAAGCAAATTCAAGGCACTGCTCCTGATTTTAAAGTTGGTCTCCATCAGAAAAGGCAAAAGAAGCTGCATGGCACCATTTTCCTTCATTTTTCTTCTAACTCTGGATGCACTAGCATGGGAAGCAATGCTATTGAGTGCTTGTAATAGGTGAATCTGGATTACCGGGCTGGAAAGGTTTAAAAGTGAGAGCATCTGCTGAGCCACATCTTGGTTAATAAGAATAGATTCTGATTCAGCAATCCTCGCAAGAATTGCAGATGCAGGCTCCCGAAGAGTCATAAGAACCGATGTAACAGAAAAGAGGAGCTGAAGCAGGGGAGCTAAAATGCCCGAGCGGATTAAACGTGGGACATTTTCGGCCAAGCTAGACAAGTTCTGCAATGCATTTAGAGAAGACAACTTGGCTTCGAGTTTTCCAGCAGTAAACATTCTAACAAGGGGTTCTATTGCTCCATCTACTCCAAGGGAAGCTCTACTTTGATCTGTGAGCTCCATCCTTGAAAGTGCTGTCGCCATGAGGATCTTAGTCATATCAGAGCCTGCAAAGACATGATATTCATATATTATCAACTTTAGATTAGAATACGATTTTAGTTTTAAATTAGTTTGAAACATTCTCGTATACATTAAAACAGAAGAAAGACATAAAAACAAATCTTAGGAAGACTTTTTATCACCTTCCTTTAGGTACTGAACTAGTGGCTTGAAGTAGCCTGCCTCAGCCATATGAAGTGCGTTCTGAGTGTTACTAGACAACAAATTTAACAACTTCCCTGCGTCATGGGAAGCGATAAGATCATCCCCATTTAGCAAGGCGACCAACATAACAATACAACCCTGAATTCGGCCAATCCGCCTTCGAACATCTGAGAGTTCAGAGAGATCCAACAACAGGCCAACTGCTTCCCTCCTCTCCTCCTCTTCTCGTATTAAAGATTTCACCAATGTTGACAAAAACCCCACATCTGCCATCTTGTCCTGCACACTATTCCACAATGTGAGCACACTACTAGTGAAGCTTTCTAAGCAGAATTGACAACTAAAAGAAACATAAAAATTTCAGAGACAGAAAATACAAGCTTGTTTACCTTGTTTCCAGTATTGTCCAAGGCAAGGATTCTCAGTAAATGAATAATGGTCAACCGGTATTCTGGTTTACCAGAAATTAACCGGTTAAAAAGAACAGGAATAACTCCTTCGTCTTCAATCCAATCGTTACCGACCTTCTTACTGCCAATTAACTCACTTAAGAACGAAAGCGCCAATCTCAATACTTCGTCATTAGCATACCTCAGTTTCAACACAACATCATCAGTACCAAGACTAACCTTCTCCTCCTGTATTTCATCTTCCACTTCCACCTCACTAACAATCTCTGAATGGCGACTTGAGCTCGCAACTGAACTCAGGTCAAACTTTGCGTTCATCAAATCCCTGTGCAGTGCCCCTATCTTGTCCTTAAAATCTGTAGACACTTCAAGGCTAGCAAAGAGAACGAGGCCTAAAGACCTCCCTAAATCATGAACCATGTCCTCCACTTGTTTAAGCAATGTTTTCGAATTGGGGTTTGTGATCATAGCCTTGGCACGGTTAAACTCTTTCCCAAGTGATTCTACAGCCTTTTGGACTGGTGGGTGTTCCATAATCTTAATATTGGCTCTTAAATCATTGAGAATTGGAACAAATTTATCAACCAAGATTACAAATTCAGAGAATACTTGCCTCCCAGTCTCTGAGCTTTGAGCCAAAGAAGTAATCTCCTGGGCTGAGGCTATCAACTCTGATAAAACCTCTGAAAATCTTCTCTCCTCTATATTCTCCATAGCTTTTGACAACAAAAATTTAAACAGAAGAGAGAAATATATATCAGAAAAAAGAATAAGAGAGATATCAATTCAAGAACAGAAGGGAAAATTCCCAAGAAACTAATGAGAGAGAATTGGAACCTGAAGAGCAAAATAAGTTAGAAGTCTTCAAATTTTGGCCATAGAACAACAGAAAATACTCAAATCAAGACAAAAGCAAAAGAGCACATATATAATACAAAAGAAGACTCTGGTATACTTATTCTTCTCCGCCTTGAACAAGAAACATATAATAAGCTAGAGAGAGAAACGTGGAATTTTGCCTTTTGGAGAGTTATGGAGAAAAGGTGCCAAAAGGGTCAGTGTCAGTTGGCTGTGACTCATTAAATATATGTAGATATATTCATAGTTTAATATGTATACATACCCTCTTGCGTCATCTGCTTCCCTTGGAAGTTGGAATGTGATTTATAAGAAGATAGAGTCAAAGGCGCCTGTATTGCTCTCTCTCTCTCTCTTTCCATTTTGCTTGATCTGCTAAGTTGTGTTTCGTTGGTTGGATTGGCTTACGTGTTCACAAGCAACCGCAGCTTTTACTTCCACCTTTTGGATCGACCAGAGGGTGGGGTGACTTGGATTCATGGGTCAACGAAGAAATGATAACCACTCGCTTGGCTGGTTAAATTCATTGGGACTGAGGTTACGCTTAATTATGAGGCTTTGTACTTTTTTACTTGGCTTTGGATATTTTATAGCGATAGGATTCTAACTGCTTACTTTTTCAAACCATAAATTTTCATTTTTCTTTCTTTTTCCTCTCGAGTTATAGACTTTTCAAAGGGAAAATTCTGGCTCCTTTAGACTCAGATAGATTAACGGTCTTGAAACAAAGTATAAGTTAGTTATTTCGATGAGAACTAAAATCTGAATTTTTTTGGTTAAAGTACACGAGCGTTATTTTGAACAAAATAGAATCGCACTATTAATGTGAGAGTGAGACAGACTTAAAAACGTATGAAATGAATTAAATTTGAAACTTTTTGATCAAAATATACGAGGTCTATTCTATCTGACGGTAATATAATTCGAATCGAAAATTTTTTACTCGAAAAAGTAGAAAATCTACGACTAACGGGCATTCAATGATTAATCTTTTAGATTAATTTTGAAACTTTGGGACGAGCATTGTAACGATCTGATGATTTTTAAGATCCATATCTACGTATATTCTTAATTTAATTTATTTTTTTAAAAATCACAAATTTAGATTATGAAAATTCATAATAATTTTTTTATTTATATAATTTTCTTAAGATAACTAACTAATTATTCTAAACGTTGTATGAAAATATTTATAGAAACTATCAAAAAATATATTATAATTTTTTATGAGATTTAAATAATGTGCAATTAAAAGGTTTCCAAGCAAAGAGGAAAGTCATAAGTGGATCTCTTTAAAATCCCAAGTTCTCTTTAAATGGTTAAGTCTTTTTGATAAACCTCATTTAATCTTACATTTGTTTAAATTAATATATTAGATAATAAAACAACATAATTATTTAAAAAATTTTAATTATTGAAAATATACTTCAAGATAATATATATATATATATATAGTATTCTATAAAGGGATATTTAGATAAAATTAATCATATTGTATATAGCAAAATAATTATTTAATTTTAGAGGCATAATTAAACTTAAAATTTAGATTATATACTTAAACATTTCATCTCTTTATTAACTTAAAGAAATATATGACTTAATCTTATATATTTAAATAAAATGTATTGTTTAAAGAGAAGACAACTTATATAGAAATTTATAATGGTGGTATCCCAAATCTCGTGTCTCATATCCATCCACGCCTTGATTTTAGTCAACCCATCATTCAAAACAGTAGTTGCTTGCCTTTGGTACCTACAACATGGACATCTACATTGCATAAGCTTTCGCTCAGTAAATATAATTCATCTCATAAAAATATTTCATACGAATAATATTTTATAAAGGTTCAATTTTTGCGTCCTTGTATAATCTTTCAACTTGTATTTTATGAAGTAATCTTTTATCACATATATTATTGTAAAAAATTTTATCTTTCTTATGGACTGTTGTGTATGTACTAAATGCGCACTTACTGACTGAGAATTAGGGGAGCGACCCTATTGAAATACCAACGGTCATAAATTTAATATATTTTCGTCGGGAATCCTCACCTAGTGGAGGACGGCCTTATCTTCCCTTAGAAATCCTCACCTAGTGAAGGTTGGTACGACACTTTTATATTCTTATCTTTTACTTAGTCTCCTTTTTAACATAAATAGTTGTATCATATTTCAAACTAAAACTTATATTTCATATTCTTGATACTCCCTTTAATTGAAGTATAATTATCAAGTTATGAGCAATATTATAAAGTAAATTTACCTCATCTTATTATCATAGGAGTCGTATATTTTCATAGGCATATATACAAGCCAAACAAACATATCTTGCATAGGCAAAATATCGCATTTAATTATCTCAAATACTTTTATTTCAAATAGAACATACTTTTGAAACTATCCATATTGTAGGTAAGATTGTATTTACCTTAAGTCCTTAGAAAATATTTTTCATGCTTGCAGTGAAATATCACACACTTAACCTTGTTACAACCACATGCCTCTTCTTTATTATTTTTCTTTATTATTCATGCATCAACATTCATTTTATATGTCAACATATGCTATCATTGGTCATATGAAACTGATTTTACGTTTTTGAAAATATTCACAACATAAATCTTAAAATAATGTTTCATATTAAAATTGTAGAATTTTGGTGCGTAATGCGTAGTTAAAGAATTTCATATTTTAGTCTATAATTCTATTCATTCTAAAAATTTACATGAATTCATATGAAATAAACCAAAATCTAAAGATTATGGTTTAGAAATTATAAACAATATTTATCATTATTTGTTTTTCCAATTTAGAATTTATAATAAAACTGTTAAAGATGCGACTAAATGAGAATGATTGAATTTTCAGAGGTGTTTTATAAATCAAACAAACTCAAAATTTTGAAAGCACATCATTAACATTTTATAACTTATGTATAATAATTAAAAATTCTAAAATAGATAATTTCATAGCACTTTAATCACTTGTAATTATATCTTAGAATTTATTTCAGCACTTTGAAATAATGAAGTATTGTATATTCTGAAAATTATAATTAATTTTATAGACATCAAAAAATTATGAAAACTTTCAAAGATCTTAACATATATATGAATATATAGTTAAAATTTCAACCCAAAATAAAAACGTTTGCCTTTTGAAATTATAGAATCAATTATATAAAATCTATTTTACAGCTTTTTTTAGCTAACGACTAACTTATGTTGAATGATTTTATAAAATTATAAGAGTAGGGTATAAAAGTAAAACTTTTCAGAAATTAAGTACACATATAGAAATACTTTTTACAAAAATTTCAGGCCTTAATAAGCTTTCTAACTCTATATATATCATAAATTGAATTTAAACTTAAGTGTAATAAAATATACAAATCTTGAAATACTAGGAGTTCTATGAATTACCTTTTTTTTTTTCTTGAAACTTGAAGAACTCTAAGAGGAAATTCTTGAAATCACAATGGATGAAATAGAAACTTTGAGAGAAAGATAGAGGAAAAAAAATGAAGGAACTTGATTATGTTTATAAAAGAATGTCATATTTTTAGGCTAATTATGTACATAAAATATAATTCAAAAGTAATTCAAAAAAATATATTAATAATAATCACTATTTACCTAACTTTTTTTAATATTTGTTATCTTTTCATCATGCAATTAAATTAATTTTATTAACCTAATTATGCTTCATCCACTAAAAAAAATAATGTATTATCCAATCATATCTACATTTAATATCCATAAAATCTATATAATGGATATACCATTCAAATAATTAATATATTATTACATAACTTACCTAATTTTTGTTTTATTTTCTAATATAATTAATAAATTTCTTTTATTTTAATGGTAATAATATATAAATAAAATATATTAATGGTCTTTTATATCATTTTCCATTCATATAAGTGAATTGATGAATATATATATATATATATATATNACCACTAATTTTTCTTTTACTATATATATATATATATATATATATATATATTTCTTACTTGTGACTATTTAATGTATTACTTGGGCTTGAAATATTTACTTCAACTTGGACTCTCCTATTACCTATTGGGCCAAGATAAATGATATTGAGCTAAAGGATTAAAACCCAATAATAATTACAAATAAGAAAACTAACAATTTCAAATTTGGACTTTCCTATTACCTATTGAGTCAAGATAAATGATTATTGAGCTCAAACAATTTAGGACCCAATAGTAAACAAAATTAACTAGGCCTATTTCATATTAATAACAATAGTCATATATGTTGTAAAATAATTTATACTTGCAATTAGGCACATAGTTCAACTTGGCTTTCTTATGTGTATCTCATTGCAACATATTTATGAAATTCATTAGTGTATAACTACTTAATTTTTATGATCAAAGAAATGAAATATACATAATAAAATTTTAGATAAGAAAATTAACATGATAAATTCATTTTTCAAGAGAATATACTAATATTAAAATATCATGATAAATAATTATTAAAAAATATATATTTTTTTCAAGTCTAGGGTTTTCTCGGATTTTACAATCTCCTCTACTTATGAAATTTTCGTCCTCGAAAATTAGAATAGGTGCAGGTATTTTTTTTCTTCATCTCTTCTTCTCGTTCCCATATGGCCTCTACAATTTTGTAATTATGCCACAATATCTTAACCAGGGGTATTGTCTTATTCCACAAAGTTTTCTCTTCACGTGCTAATATTTTGATTGGTTTCTCTTTGTAAGTTAAGTCTTCATGAATCTCGATGGGTTCATGATTTAATACCGCTTTAGTGGTCTCCCTTATGAAGTCAGTGGTTTCTAAATGCTTCTCCCTAGGTTCATACCAATGAATTGGAGATATACATCTTCTTCCATAAAGCGTTTTATAAGGTGTTACCTTGATAGAAGCCTGATAGCTATTATTATAAGAGAATTCTATCAATGGATACTTCTTGTTCCATGCTCCTTTAAAGTCTATTACATAAGCCCTGAGCATATCCTCTAGAATTTGGATGGTTCGTTCTGACTGTCCGTCTATTTGCGGATGAAAATCCGTGCTAAAAAATAGCTTTATCCCTAAAGCTTGTTGAACCTTCCTCTAAAAAGTAGAAGTAAATCGACTATCGCGATCAGAAATGATCGATCGTGGTATTCCATGTAGTTTGACAATCTCAGTCACACATAATTCAGCCAACTTTTCTAATGAATAAATGATTTTCATTGGTAAAAAATGTGCAGATTTAGTCAATTAATCCACAATCACCCATATTGTGTCATATCTTTCACGCATTTTGGGTAATCCAACCACAAAATCCATGACAATTTTCTCCTATTTTCACTCAGGAATTTCAATTAGTTGTATCTCTCCAGTAGGTCTCTTGTGTTCACCCTTGATTTTTTGACAAGTCAAACATCTCTACATGTACTTTGCTATATCATTTTTCATTCTATTCTACCAAAAGTACTTTCTGAGATCATTATACATCTTTGTTGTACCAGGGTGGACAGAATAAGAGGTTTCATGTGCTTCAGAAAGGATTTGATTCCTCATTTCTATATCATTTGGTATGCACAGTCTACCATTTAACTTGAGGATTCCATTAGAAGAGGTGTTGAATTCTGACTATCTACCCTTCGTAATATTTTCTCTAATTCCTATTAAGGCTGGATCGAGCTCCTAAGCTTCCTCATGTTCTCAAGAATGTTTGGTTTGAGAGTTAAAATTGTCAATTTTCCTTCTATTAACTTTAAAATAACAGTGTTAATATCTTCTTATAAAGACTTAGGTAAGGCGTTTATTGACATCAAGATTGTAGTTATTTTCCTATTTAGTATGTCTGCGACCTTATTTCCTTATCTGGATGGTATAGGATTTCACAATCATTATCCTTAACCAACTCTAGCCACCTGCGTTGCCTCATGTTCAACTCTTTCTGAGTGAATATGTATTTTAGGCTCTTATGATCAATGTAAATTCGACATTGAGTCCCATACAAATAGTGTCGCCAAAGTTTAAGGGCAAAAACTACAGCAGCAAGTTCAAGATCATGGGTTGAGTAGTTCTTCTCGTACTCCTTGAGTTGTCGAGAACTATACGCCACGACTTTGCCATATTGCATCAATACTGCTCCTAGTCCCAACTTCGATGCATCACTAAAGATGTCAAATTGTTCTTCGTCTGATAGGATAGTAAGGATAGGTGCACTAGTAAGCCTATTCTTTAGCTCTTAAAAATTTTCTTCGCACTTTTCCCTTCATTCGTATTTCTTTCCATTTTGTGTAAGAGCTGTGAGAGGTACAGTGAGTTTTGAAAATCCTTCTACGAATCTTCGATAATAGCCTGCTAATCTCAAAAAACTCCTTACTTTTGTCACAATTTTGGGTGCTGACTAATTATCGATTGCCTCTATCTTTGAGGGGTCTACCGACACACCTTCGCTTAAGATGATATGTCCTAGGAATTGGACTTGGTTAAGCTAAAATTCGTACTTGGAGAATTTGGCATAAAGGTGATGTTCTCTCAATTTCTGCAATGCAAGTCTAAGATGTTGTTCATGTTCTTCTTGAGACCTTGAATAATTCAATATATCGTTAATGAAAACTATGACAAACTTATCCAAGTATTCCTTGAATTCTCGATTCATTGTTGGGATTTTTGCCCTAAAAAGCAGATTTTCAATTTTATCCTTTTGAGTATAAATAACTATCTCTTATATGAAATTATGATATTTGCTAGATTAAACTATCTTAGTTGAATAGTTTATTCATCTGAAAAAGATTCTATGATTTTATATGTATATAAAGAAATAAACATGATTAAGTGTTAATTATGGGGAGACTTATTTCTTTATCTAAGTCTAAATGAAGTAGTTTACAATCTGTAAATAAAGATGGAATACTTTATTTACTATAGGTTGTAGTGTTTGTCTATCTCAATGGGAATGATGTGTCTCAAATCATTGAAGTATCCAAATTCTGATAGAAATACTAATACAACATAAACAAGTTATGTGTATTAAACTGGACCAGGTAATATAAAGAATTGAAGTACCGCAACTCAATTCTTATACTATTATAAACTTGCTCTTAGCATATAAATCTTAATTCTTGATGTTTGACTGGATATACTTTCATGGGTTATAGCCTTTTGATTTGTTAAAAGACTAACCTCTATGAAGTTAGAGGTGAACTCTGACATATTGGAGGTTATGGCTTATGAATTGATGGGAACACCAAATAATTAAGAACACTATATATTAATGCCACTTTCGGTTCTTTCAAGATTCATGAAATAATTAAATCTAATATCTTAGTATTCACTTTGTTAATTGATTGATAATTTTGTCTAAATGGCCATTGAGAACAAAATTATCGACAACATTATTTCTTGATAGAAAGATGATTACTTAAAGGTAAATAGGTGTTGGAGGGATATTACAGTAATTTCACATATCCAATTACGGCATTGTATAGGGAATATATATGTGGTATAGAATATGCTAGATAGATTAGTTAATCAAGGTTAGTTGATTAAATCTCTATAAAAGGCATGACATTTAATCTAAGAATGCAGTATTGAGCCTTTAGTGGAGTGTCCCTTTTACTAATAATATTTATATAAATACCATAATAAGAGTTATTATGTATTTATCATATTATTAGAGCTTAGATTATTTGGATCCATTAGGTCCCTTGTCTAGCTCAATCAAGCTCATTAATTAGTTGATGGTATTTGTGAAATTAGTTTCATGAAACTGTGTAAAATAATAATTTTACACAAAAGTTGGTATTTTTATAAATAAGTTTAATCATTTGGACATATTTATAAAAATACACCCAAAGCCCAAATTGGAGAAAAAGTCCAATCCTAATTGGACTAAGGTTAGCAGTTTTGGGTCTCATATATATAAGATATATGAGAGAAAAAAACTACACAATAACTCATATAAAGTCACACGCATAAGACATAGGGAGAGAGAGAGATTTCGGCCAACTTAGGCTAAGGGAGAGAGAAAAATTTTTCCTACAAAAATTTTTTTCCTTCAATCTCATATTCTCATCTCACATCTCGATGTTCCATAAGATCAAGAAGGCGTTCTTGATCGTTCTCCAATGAAGATTTCGACTTGGTGTTCACTCGCTTCATCAACCAAGAGCAAGAACATAGACAAGAAGATCTAGGGTTGGAGGTTTGATCACCATCAATAAAGAGATCGAGGAGGAATATACTACAAGAGGTAAACCCTAATCTCATCTCTAGGGTTTTGTATCTAGATTTGATTTATGTTGTACATGATCCTGTAAATGATGCATATTTGTTATATGGTTATGAAAACTATTTTCATGTAAAAATTTTAAAACCTAAATCTGCTATTTTTCCGTTACGTTCATGATATGATCATGTATTTTTTATATCTGCATCTATGCACGATTTTCCTAAGTGTTAAGTCAATTTACTAACATTCATTAGGCCATGAATGATGCAGGAGAATTGGTTAACCCAAAAGACATTACTAAGAACTCATAATGTCCATATCGGGTTCGGAAAGTAGACTTTGGAACATCACTTTCTTTAATTCTTAATTGATGGTAGCCAGATCGTAAATCAATCTTCGAGAAAATTGCAACTCCCTTTAATTGATCGAACAAGTCATCTATTCTTAGCAATGGATATTTGTTCTTTATAGTGACCTTATTTAGTTCTCTATAGTCGATACACATTCTGAATGTGCCGTCCTTTTTTCTTTACATATAGCATTGGTGCTTGGTCTGATGAAATCTTTGTCTAACAACTCTTACAGTTGAGTTTATAGCTCCTTCAGCTCAGTGGGAGCCATTCTGTATGGTGCCTTGGAAATAGAAGCAGTACTCTGTAATAATTCGATTTCAAAGGAAATTTCTCACTCTGGCGATAGTCCTGATAGATCTTTGGGAAATACGTCAATGTGCTCCTTAACAATTGTTACATCCTCTGGTATCTTCTTTTCTTCTTTATTCTTAACTAGGATGTTAGCTAAATATCCCAGACACTCATTATTTAACATTCTCCTTACTTATATTGCTGAGATTATCATCCAAGATTGCTTCATAGAATCTCTGTTATAAGCGAACTTTTCTGCTCCTAGAGGCTTCAACATGACTGTATGACTTCAACATTTAATACTAGCATTATACCTACCTAAAAAGTCCATCCCTAGAATGACATCGTAATCCATCATTTCTAGGATGACTAGATCGGTATACAGCTCTCTAATGGTTATAATTATTGGAACGTGCCTAATCCAATGGCTTGCAGTCAAGGTTGCTCTTGAGGGTAAAGCTATGTTAAGGGTTTTAGCCATTCTATCACTACCCGGAGCTATCCTTTTTGCAAACCTAAGCGATATAAAATAATGTGTGACACTATAATCAAACAAGACATATGTATTTTGAGTGGCAATAGATAGCTAACCTGTGACCACATTAAAAGTTCCTGCCTCAGCATCGTCCTTAGTGATGGCGTACACTTGTGCATTAGTCTCTGGACCTTCTAATCTTCTTTGACTAATCTGAGGTCCCTTAAGTTTGATATGCATGTTATGTATCTGATATCCTTGTGGCCTAGGTATAGTAGGCTGGTTCTATTTGTTGTAGCAATTTTGGGCATAATGGCCCTCCTTGCCACAAATATAATATATGTTCAAGCCAAAATGATGCTTTCCGGGGTGTTTTCTCCTATACTTGAGACACGGTAGAAAATCATCCTTTGCTTTCTTTTGTAAGTGAGGCTTTCTTTTCTGGTTTTTCTGACTATTAAAATTATTCTTCCTCTTCTTTCCATTATAGTTGTTGTTGTTGCTCTGGTTCTTATTTTGGCCAAATTGGGTCCTATATCCTCTTTGGTTGTTATTCTGATTCGGTTTAGCTTGTTCGCGTTTATTTTTCTTTGCTTCGAAGTATCTCTGTCACTCTTCTTTGGCTTGGGAGAGACGATACTCTGCTCTAAGTGCCCTTTCCACACATTCTGCCACTATAGTTGGTGGCTTGTCGCCACTATCGATGACAACTACCAATTCATGGCAAAACATTTTGAGCATCCTCCTTACTCATTCTTTTTCAGTGAGTACCAAATAGGGACACAGTCGTGCTAGCTGGTTGAACTTTCGTACAGCCTCAGTAACTGTCATACTCCCTTGTTTGATTTAATAAATTCATTTTGTTGAGCCTTCATTACCATAAGATTGTAATACTTCTGGTTGAATTCGTGGATAAAATCATTCCACGATATCTCTCTGATATTTCTTCTCATTTTGACTGTCTCTCACCAGTTTGTCATCTCCTCTTCTTGTACTTAGAATCATTATTGTAAGTTAGCCACGAGGTTACTTAGGTTGGGTGCTTCGACAGCATTGATAGGATTAACTCTCAGTCTTCCCCTTCCTCTAGCCATTATGTGTTAACAGATTCCTATTCATTAACCCAGGGTATAACTTATTATTAATTACTAAATCTTGACGATTTATGTAAAGAAGAATTATAACACATCACATCTTTTATTGATGAATTTATTCATAGTT
Organism: Parasponia andersonii; assembly: GCA_002914805.1. NCBI lineage: Eukaryota > Viridiplantae > Streptophyta > Magnoliopsida > Rosales > Cannabaceae > Trema > Trema andersonii. Next base: position 1,471,022 of record JXTB01000029.1, read on the forward strand.
TACAAGATCATAGAAATATAGTTTATGACTTAAACTATAATTAACTTTACTGATTACTTATTCTCTTATATCATCATCAGAGGGTTCTCTCAGGTCTTCTTCGGGATCCTCCTCTGAATTATCCTCAGAGTCTTCCTCATCATTATCATTGTGTCCTAGCCCAGAGGGCATAGTACTCTCTGTATCCAGTAGTGGTTGCACCCTCCTCTGCTGTTCTTCCTCTTCTATAGAAATTTCAGCAATGAAGACGACCATTGTCATAAAAGTTCTAGTGGAGAGGTCGGGATATGATTGAGGAAGTTAAGTCATTATCGAGTGTGGTAACCTCCAGGCATAAACTACATTCAAAACCTATGACGGTACAATAGAAGGACTACGATCTAATATATCACGAGTAAAGTGCATATTATACTCTTCTATTCCCTCATTGAATCGATGTGTCTAATTACTTATTTCCTCTAAGAATGCATCTCTCATTCTAACAGTCTCCATCGTCAAGAGTGGGATAAAGTTTCTCGTAATGGTTGTTGGGATGTATCCCTTAATGAGTTCTGAATTAGATTGCAGTATTCTATTTCTCCAAAATATATTGTAATTTGACAATAGAAATCATCCCAACTCATACTAATTGGGGAATATCCCGATTGACCAATCTTCTGGTCCATTGTGACATTGATTATCGGGGCATCCATTACTCCTTAACACATACTTATGATTAACTAGTAGACTAAAATAAAATTTCTACTTACTTAAGTTAGCTGAATCGTTGTAGAGTAATACAAGATAGGATGATGGGATATCTGCTCTGATACTAACTATAACGACCTGACTTTTAAGACCGATATTTACGTATATTCTTAACTTAATTTATTCTTTTAAAAGTCACAAACTTAGACTATGAAATTCATGACAAATTTTTTTATTTATATAATTCTCTCAAGATAGTTAACCAATTATTCTAAGCGTTATATTAAGAAATTTATAGAAACTATTGAAGGATATATTATTATTTTTTATGAGATTTAAATAATGTGCAACTAAAAGGATTTCCAAGTGAAGAGGGGGGGTCATAAGTGGACCTCTTAAATCTTAAGCTCTTCTTAGACGGTTTAAGTATTTGACAAAGCTCATTTAATCTTACATTTGTTTAAATCAATATATTAGATAATAAAATAATATAATTATTCAAAAATCTTTAATTATTGAAAATATACTTCAAGATAATATATATATATATATATGGTATTCTATAAAGGGATATTTAGATAAAATTAGTCATATTATATATAGTAAAATGATTACTTAATTTTAGAGGCATAATCAAACTTAAAATTTAGATTTCATACTTAAATATTTCATCTCGTTTTTAAGTACAATTCATCTCCTAAAATATTTTATACAAATAATATTTTATGAAAGTTCAATTTTTGCGCTCTTGTGTAATCTTTCAACTTATATTTTATGAAATAATCTTTTATCATATATGTTATTGTAAAATCGTTTATATTTCTTATAGGCCATTGTGTTCGTACCAAGTGCGTACTTACCGACTAGGAATCATGAGAACGACCCTACTGAAACACCAATGATCATAAATTTAATATATTTTCCTCAGGAATCCTCACTTAGTGGAGGTTGGTCTTATTATCCCTTAGAATTCCTCACCTAGTAGAGGCTGGTATAATACTTTTATATTCTTATCTTTTATTTAGTCTCTTCTTTAACATAAATGGTTGTATCATATTTCAAACGAAAACTTATATTTCATATTCTTGATACTCCCTTTAATTGAAGTATATTTATGAAGTTATGAACAATATTGTAAAATAACTTGATTATGTTTACAAAAGAATGCCCTATTTATAGGCTAATTATATACAAAAAAATATTAATAATAATCAGCATTTACCTAAATTTTTTATTTGTTATCCTTTCATCATATAATTAAATTAATTTTATTAACCTAACTATGCTTCATCCACTTAAAAAAATAATGCATTATCCTATCATATCTATATTTAATATCCATAAAATCTATATAATGGATATACTATTCAAATAATTAATGCATTATTACATAATTTACCTAATTTTTGTTTTGTTTTCTAATGTAATTTATAAATTTCTTTTATTTTAATGGTAATAATATATAAGTAAAATATGTTAATGGCCTTTTACATTATTTTCTATTCATATAAGTGAATTAATGAATATATATGCATATTATTAAAATGTGTTAATGGCTACACCACTAATTCTTCTTTTACTATATATATATATATATATATATATATATATATATATTCTTACTTATGACTATTTCACTTATTACTTGGGTTTGAAATATTTATTTCAACTTGGGCTCTCTTATTGGACTAAAAGATTAAAACCCAATAATAATTACAAATAAGAATACTAATAATTTTAAATTTGGACTTTCCTATTACCTATTAGGCCACGATAAATGATTATTGAACTCAAACAATTTAGGGCTCAATAGTAAACATAATTAACTAAGCCTATTTCATATTAATAACAATAGCCATATATGTTGTAAAATAATTTACACTTGCAATTAGACACATAGTTCAACTTAGCCTTCTTGTGTGTATCTCACTGTAATATATTCACGAAATTTATTAGTGTATAACTATTCAATTTCCATGATCAAAGAAATGAAATATACATAATAAAATTTTAGACAAAAAAGTTAACGTGATAAATTCAATTTTCAAGAAATACACTAAAATTAAAAGATCATAATAAATAATTATTAAAATATATATATATTTTTTCAAGTTTAGGATTTTCTCGGACAATCGTTAAAGCAAATAAAATAGGAGCTGCATTTGCATAAAAGTATGTTGTAAATTATGCAAATACGTTGGTTTAACTATGAAGTACAAATTATGTAGAGTCACGTATTAAATATTAAATACTGTAGCCGTACCCTCTTTTTGACTGATAGGACTACAGGAAATACCTTACAGCCTTATAGGATGGCCATAAGGTTTATGAAGGCTTGATATTTTGCTCCATTGCATGGACCAAATTGCATGAGGGCATAGTTTGCTTCAAATTTAAAGCCACGTGTAACAAACAATGTCACAAATTAATAATCTTTTATTTGCTGCACTTGAAATTTTTTTCAAATTTATTTTTCCCTTTTCAATTGTTAATTCCATCAAGCTTGTGTGCCACAATTAGGTAATTAAAATAAATCTGCTTCTGAAAAGCATATGTAAAAAAATGGATTAAGCAAGCAGAAACGAGTTCCACAATGTTGCAAAAGGCAAGCTTATTTTGTCTTTTATAATTCTAGAAGACTGCTTTACAAGCGGTTAAACATTATTTACTATTGAGATTTAATTGCTTTTTTGGAAAGCCAAAAGAAAGAAAGCCGAAAGTAGCTAAGATGATTCTTTTGCAGTGGGCCATAATTGCATGTTATAGTAACATTTTTCGATTTCTAAGTCTGAAACTAAGTTTAGAAAATGTGCCCAAATTGACTTCTAAGAAGATCTCTGTAAGGAATTTTCGATCAAAATAACTAGTTTGAAAGTTGAAACCAAATAATTGGCTGTTAAAATAGTCATAACCCTGTCAAGCCTAATATATGAGGACAAGCCAATTGTCACTTAGATTTGATACTCAACTTACATGTAAGAAAATAATTAATATATGTGATATTAAATTACATTAATACTCTTTGGACACTCTCTTAAGGCTGTAAAAGACTAAAAGCTTGATGAAAATTTCCCCTTTTAGCTATGTTATTAATTCACTATGAGCAGTTAATTGTAGTTTTAATAGAATCAGTTCATCATTAATAAAAAATTTAAAGTGCACAAGTATATTTTTGCTAAATTTGACTAGTAAGCAGTGTGTCATTGCGATAATAATAATAATAATAATAATTTAGGGGCGTAAACGTGCATATTTTTGGTCAAAGCAATATTCTGTCATCAAAATAGTTTGGATATAAAACAGGGGAATCAATGTCCCTAAAAGAAACTTAAAGTTCAGACCTTTTTACTGTAACAAATTGATTCAGAATTTGCTTAGAATACATCATACCATTGCTATCCATTGTCCATAGCCATCTTGCATTTCTTTTTCTCTCTGCCAAGGTCATATAACAAAGACCCTCTTTTTTTTTTTTCTTTTGGAAGGATTGAAATTTTTATCTTTTGTGATAAATATTCTCCAGCCAATCTGAATATTCAGTCAGAAATTACAAAATGGTACACTAAACAGGTAATTAGCAGCAAGCAGTGAACAACCACTTCAATGGCTTTACGCCTTATTGAAAAGAAACATTGTCTTTTACATGTCCACCATTAGGCCCATCACACAAAAAAGAAGATTAATTAGGGAATTTCAGCAAACATAGAGATTAATTAGGGAATTACAGCAAACATGGCTTCCCTTAACAAACAACATTCAACAAGACAACAAGTTTTAGTTTATTCACTGACAAAATGAAAGATAATTCGAAAAAGGCCTCTTGTGATTCCTTCATCAAATACCAATATAAGACAATAATGCAATCCCTTCATCAAGCATCCTGCAAAACTAAAAACATATTCACATTAGAACAATATAAGAAATTAAATATTGTAAACCATCCATTAAGAATTGGAGCTAATATATAGCTTGAGACGGTGAAAATTAGTACAGAATTCCGGAGCCATCTGGAGAGGAGAAAATGAAACTATGCATATATAAGTACCTTGTGTTTAATTTAAAGAATTTCCTTATATTAAAAATTACGTGCTTACTCTGACCTTTTTTTTTTTTAAATCTCTTTTCTTGATGCTTTTTGTATCTTTCAACCCAAGGGTGACATACTATAGAGCACTTAATAATGCAGAATTTTTCATTTTCATAAGGTCTCCAGCTCCCACAACTGTTTGTGCCTCTGTTATGATTTCATTTTGTAAGAGAGAAATTAGGTGCAATATTTTATAGCAGACAGTTTTTGTCACGTATGAAGACTTAAAAAAAAAAAAAAGTAAAAGAATGATTTGGTTGATTAGAATAAAAATACACGCAAGTCTGACTATCAATGTATACAATTAAGAACAGATTCATGAGGTAAAGACTACGTAAGAAGCAGGGTAATCTTTGAAAACTTCAAAATGATAAACTGAATTAAGTACTGAACATTCTAAGATTCATTCCAACATTATGTATTATAAAGAAAATAGAAAAGCAGGACTAAGCACCTTCTAAGAATGTAAGAAAAGAAAAGACGTACCAAGAGAGTATTGGATAATCTAGAGTCTAAGGCTTTGACCATTAGCATTTACTTGCTGATGACAACAGAAGCAATTTGAGCTATCTTAGGCCAATCTTCCCCGTCTTCCTGACAGCGTGTTATTAGCAAATCACATCCCTTGATTGATAAACGAGAAAGAGAAGTAGGCAGCCCTTGTTCTGGCAAGCATTGGAGCTTAGAGCAGTAAATAATTTGCAAATGCTCTAGAGAGGTAAGTTGTTGAAAGGCGCTGCCATTTAGTCTTTGAAGGTTGCTACAAAAGTTGATCTCCATTCTTTTCAAAGTAGTTGGAAGCAGCCCATCGTCAGGAAACGAGTCATCTTCCCATCCTGCGATTTCTAATCTTTCCAACGAGGAGAAACGTCTTTCTAGTTCCCAACACACGCGGTTCTCGAAAAGCTTTTCGCAATGCCATAACCGTAGGCTTTTTACTTTCGAGTCTGATCCACATTCCAGAAGTGACTCCAATGCAGGACAGTTTTTTAGAGATACGGAGATAAGAGACTGAAAAAAGGTAGTGGTTGTCTGTTGAGTTCCTGGAAGTAAAACCGCCATTGTTGAACACCTTTCCGTAGAGAGATCTTCCAAGGATGGAAGATTACCAGGTAAGCCCACTTCAAGCTTTGGACAGTCTTCTAATTTAATCTGAGTAAGACAAGGGAAAATTCCACCTTCTTGGACAGTACTGGCTTCACTAAATGACCACTCCTTCCACTTAGACATACGCCGCAAAGTTAACTGTTTAAGAGATCTGAATGAAGGACCAGTGCCATAGAACTCATCCCCTATTGAGACCACGTCATTAAGTCCATCAATATTGAGGTCTTTGAGAGAGGGTAGCTGCCCAAGTGGTGGTAAAAAACAACAATTTTCACAGTTTTTAAGGCAGATAGATAACATATTAGAGAATGAAGAGTCTCCTACCCAATCTGAGAATACTGTACCTCTATAGAACGTAATTTCAAGGCCCTTCAAGTTTGTATAAGGCTGAAGTCCATCAAGTATCTGCTTTTCTCTCTGTGAGCTATCAGTCTCATGATCATGACTCCATTCCAAACTTAGGTATGACAGGTACTTCTTATCATTCAAATTAGCCTCCTCTGCCTCCTTTTCATCAACATTTTCAAGCCCTGAAATTTTAAGCACTCCACCCAAATTATTGAGCTCTTTTATTTCTTTAAGTTTAAACCAACTATGTCCGGGACCCAAAACCATCCGTGGAAATGTCTGCAGATATTTCAAATTGCTAAGTTGCAGCGTTACCTCTTTTAGTGGCACCCCTTCAATATCTAGATGTCGCAAATTGATTAAGCGATCCATCTTCTTTGGTAATCGAGTAAGATTTGAACACCATGACAACAGTAATGTCTGTAAACTGTACAAAGTACAAATTGAATCAGGTAACTTTGTAATTGCAGAATCAGATAAGTCCAAGTACCTCAAATGTTTCATATTACCCACAGAATCAGGCAACTTGTCAATTGAAGACCGACTTAGAGAAAGCACTCTTAAGCATCTTCCTGATGCTAACAATGAATGGCATGGTACAGAGTGCTTCTTAAAGAGCAATCTATTTGGCCTTGACAATGGTAATGCTAGAAAGGTGCGCAAGCGCTCCGCTCTACACAAACCCTCAAGTTTGTTGAGGTCATAAGTGCCATTCTTATATGATAAATGACGGGTCTTACTTGGAAGTTTATGTAGGTTGATACTTTTATCTAGCTTGAAACAAAATTCACCTGATACAAATATGGCTACATCATGTACAAGATCATGCATGAGGAGAAAGGATTCATCTTGACCTGACCGCTGAAATAAGGACCTTGATAAGAGCTCCTGCACATACTGCTCTCCAATTTCCTCCATCCTTGCATCTTTGTCGTTAGTTTGCAAAAGACCTTCTGCCATCCACAACAAAATTAGCTTCTCTCTTTCAAACTTGTAACCTCTGGGAAATATCGAGCAATAGGCAAAACATCGCTTTAGATTTCTGGGTAGATGACGATAGCTTAACCATAAAGACGGAAGAATTTTACTGTCTTGTTTATTCCACACGTCAACGTTTAGTATGCCTTCCCATTTATGTACATGTTGGTCAGAGCGCAATAAACAACCGAGAGTTTTGATTGCCAACGGCAGGCCTTTGCACCTTTTCACACATTCTCTACCAATTTCTTCTTTAGATCCACCCAGGTCTTCATTAGTTCCACAAACATATTTTACAAATAATTTCCAGCAATATTCATCCGTTAGTTCAGATAGGTAATGAGTTTTCACAACCACCATAATTGATGCAACATTTTCTCTTCGGCTAGTCACAATAATCTTACTTCCACTTGCTCCAGATTCGAAAGAGCTCTTCAAAGAATCCCACAAATCGTAATCATTGTTCCAGACATCATCAAGAATGATGAGAAATTTCTTTCCGCGTAGAGCTTTCTTCAATTTCTCCTGAAGTTCAAATGGTTCTTCATTATCACGCTGTTCAAGCTTTCCAGGCTCTTCAGAAGGGAGCTTCGCGCAAATTGTTGTTGTGATTTTGGAAACGTTAAAATCTTGTGAGACAGTAACCCATGCTTTTAGCTCAAAATGTTCTTCAATCCTACCATCCTTATAAACAAGTTGAGCAAGAGTGGTTTTGCCAATACCACCCATGCCGACTATCCGGATGACAGAAACCTTATTGCCACTACTAGCATCATGTGATAGCAACAAATTAATAATTGCTTCTTTATCAGCTTCCCTGCCATAAACATCAGACGCTTCTAATGAAGGGACTAGTCTGTTTGAAGAAGATTTGTTTTCAACTTCTCTCAAGCGAAGAGAATCCTTTTGATCAACAAGAAAAGTTAATGTATGAAGGATCTCCTCTGCCTCTATCTTTACCTTTTTGTTAAAAAACTTCAAAATATTCTTGAATTTTGTTCTACGTTTACCTTCCCTTCGTAGAACTTCACCGTCCATCTTATCCACCAAGTCATCCGCATCATAGATTACTTCTTTTAGCTCATCGAGCCACTTTTGCACATTCTCGTCGGTAATTTGCTTCTCCTCAGCATCATTCAGCAGTGAATTAGCCGAAGACAACACTGTTCGCAAATTCCTCAAAAGCTTCACAACAGCTTTGTCTCCTGGAAACAAATCTAAGATCTCCTTAGAAGCCACTCTATCAACCAAAACTTGAAGGAAAGCAGAGAGCAAAGCTTCACCAAAAACTTTAGCAAAAGCTTCAGCCATGTCTAAAGTTTTTGGTAAATGGAAACACTAACAAAGGAAGCCGAGAAAGAGTGTGAAATACTTGGGGCAAATCTACTAGTACTATGAACTGATCTAGAGTCTTGAAGAAGAAAATGGAATCATAACAATGAAGTGTAGAATTATAGCTTGTCATTATTTCTGCAACAGAAAATATAGAATTCGCCACTGTCATATCATGTTGATGGTCATCTTTTTCTTCCTTTAGCCAAAAAAAAAAAAAGGGTGCATGGTCCATTTTCCACTACCAATAAAGTGTACCACAACTTTTCACGAATATGTCTTATAGCATATTCCTCAGATTACGAGAGATATTATAAACGCTATATAAATCTCGAAAATGCTAATATTTTTTACAATCACAAATCCTACAGAGAATTTTTTTCGTTTATTTATGTTGTGAACCGTGATAGAATAAAAAATGTGACTAGAAAAAAAAATACAGTAGCAATCCACGCACTGTATTGTACTCAATAGACCTATTTGTCAGAATAAGTTAAATACAGTGCAGAAAAAAATATCTAGATGTTAAAAAAAAAAAAATGACATAAAAGACACTCTTCTTCTGCGTGACCAACAATTGTAAAAGCTAATGGTCATCAATCCACCAAGACTAACTCTAGTTTTTGCCATAAAAGTCGCCTAAACAGACATAAATCCGGCACTTACCTTTTCCTTTTGGAAAATGCTTCCCAGCTAATCTTAAACAGTTAATTTTTGTTGATAAGAACTGATAATAGTAGGATATACAATTTATATACAAATTAGATAAGAGCAGTAAAAGTGAATAATGTTTCTGTCATAAACGGGTTACTGCCGTCTCGATTTATATCTGCTACTAAAGTAACACCATCATGAACTCAATTATTTCCAAAATTTGGTCCAAACAATTTTCCTTTTATAAAGGACAAAGTGGCATGGGAGTATGAACAGTGTGGACAAGAATAATTCGGAGCCTTCATTAATAACAAGAATAATTTTTAGAAGTGAACAAAGATAAAGTGAAGCCACAAGTTGTCCGCAGCTCTCAACTAGAACAATATTGTGAGACAACATCTGACACAGAGCCCTTATTCATGGTACTATGCATTGTTTACCCAAGTCCACTTCTGAAAACCGTAGTTCTTTCTCCAATAGTGTCGCTTGAACAGTTGAACAAAGTTTCTAGTTCGGCAGTTCCTTCAGAATTTGTGGCTTGTTCATTCAGAGGCTTCTGCTCCATGACCCTGTACTTGTGATTCCTGCACCAAGGCAGGTTTATTGGTTCAATATACAAAATATGGCGAAAAAAGAACTAATTCTTATGGCCCGATCAAGTTCGGTCAAAATCGGATGAAGATGATACTGGCATTAACAATTCAGCAGTCATTAACCAAACATATCACTTAAGTAGGTAAATGGATCATAATTTAAAAACTACGTAGAAGAATACCAACCTTGATGATTCCCTCCCAGTAAGCATCATCCCATTGGTCCTTGTATCCATCTCGCATTTCTTTTATGTTCAAGATGCTCTCTTCATACATCATATACCTCCACTTCTCTACTGGTGGCAATCCAATCTCAGCACATAGCCAATTTGGATATCCAATCTGCCACGGTAACCTTCACGAGTCATTGTGCAGACAAAGTAACACTATCTGTTCAAAGCACTTAAATTAAGAGTAGAAGAAACATATAATACATGCTTTTCAGTACAAGTGTTTCAGCCGAAATAAAGGACACTGTTCAAAAGATTGCAGTTTGAACATGAATTTCCCCAAATTTTAAACTTTGGCTGGTTTGCTAATTATATAGACTCAACTTGACAACTAACTCGAGTAAACCTTTGATTTGGTGGAGGTAAAAGTAGACAATTACAAACTAAAGAATAACTAAGGTAAACACACACCATAATCACAACCGTTTCAGGTAATCATGACAAATCTCCATTTGCAGCACGCAAAACCGAAGGTATACAAGAAGGTTAGATATCAATAATTGTTAATAATAGATATCAATAATTGTTAATAATATTGCATATATTAACTCAGTACCTGATATGGAGTTTGGAAATGGGTTGAGCGTTTGGCAACCCATAGTCTTGCATTTGCCTATAGAAGTCATTCGTAGAAGTCATCATTTCCTCTATATTTGGCAGCAGCACCATTCTAGATAAAACACGTGCCACCCACTTGAACTGCAACTCTATTGAGTTGAAGATTAGACCCTGATTGCAAAACAGCACTTCGTCAATATCCCTGGTCTATTTATAAGAAATAATAACAACTTTAAAAGCATCAATGCCTTAAAAGACAGTACCAAATTATCTCCTTGTTTTATGGATGGCAAAGTGGAGCTTCATTCAACATATTAAATTTTCTTAAAAAAATCTATGTTCCCTATAGTGTATTTGCGTCACCAGAAGAATTTAATATTTGACCCCAAATATCAAGCTCAGAAATTCATTGAGCAGAAACACTCAATCTGTGGCTGGGAAGCATCTAAAATCTTCGATAAATGACCAAAAGAGTGGAATTATAACCAACCTTTATAGGTATACCAATAAAAGACAACCATGGAGCCAAGTTTGGAGGAAAGACATGACTATATAATGGTCCAACACGGTTTTCATCAACAGTTACAATTCCATTTGTTTCAAGAAATGGATAATGGTATTTGAAACTGTGAACATGCAGCAGTTCAAGTGTGTCAAACATATTTATGAGTAATTTTTAAAGCATTAACAGTGATACTCGATCTTGCTCATCAATGAAATTTTATCATCTGACAAAATTACTATCATGTAGGAAAAAATCTAAAGGAGAAAGTTAAAAAAATGACTAAAAATCAACGGAAAAAAAAGTAGTTATTTGAAGTTCACCCAGTACAATAGAAAATGCTATCAGCACAAACTGAGGATCCGTCTTTAAAAGCAACTGTACCATCTTCACAAACATGGTCTATCTGTTCAAATGGAATGTTAAATCAGCATCTCATGACTTCAAAAGCCTAGTTAGTATAAAACAAAGTAGTAAAGTATGTCAGAGAATGTAGAAAATGATGATCATAGACCATGGAACCTCAGAAACACAGAGACACCAACACAAAAAGCTGTTACATTTGCATAGTCTGCAACTTTTAACTTAAGTTTAAGGAACTGCGAAATATGGCATTCAAGAATTATACAAAAACAGAGTAAACACCGATCCTAGAACTACTTATGGACTCATATCTCTTGTTCAATCCAAAGGTGACTCAAAATTCGTTACTTTTGTTCACAATATACAAGAAATGGTCTTTCTACATGGTAAAACATAAAATTTATGGTACGTCAAAAGTATGAGCTCAGGTTCAAAAAGAACAATATACCATCATATGCTGCCAAATATTCCTCTGGTTTTCCAACTTTCCCACTTTCACATCCGGCCTCCTTATGGCTATGTGAACTTCCTTGGCTTCAGTTGCAATATCTCTTGAGATGTCAAAAGCACTTGCTCCATATCCAATCAAAACCACAATCTGTATCAAGTGGCGACTTGTTTAGTACCCAAAAAACTGGATTTTGCAAAAAAAAAAAAAAAAAGTTTTTAAAAAATGATGATATCAGAGGGAAAAAAAAAATGAAATTGAAGCTACAGTTGAAGCCTTTAAACTTCAAATTGATCAAAACCCAAATAGTGCTCCACGTTGCATGACAAATTTTTCAGCATCACTACTCTAGCTAACAAAAAACTATAAGAAACAAAGATCATCAACAACCAACCTGGCCACGAAATTGTTCCGAAACGCGGTAATTGTGACTATGAATTTGAAAACCTGGCCACTTCTCCATGCCTGAGTCAAAATACCGAAAAACAGACGAATTAAAAAGTAAAGAAAAATAAAAAACGTAGTATACTATATATAATCATATTTTTCACGTTTGGCATATATGCAATGAGAGCTCCATAAGTAAGTACCTGAGTTTCAAAGAGGGCCAAACTCACTCACCCACGAGTACAGGGATCTCCGGCTCCACGAAGTTCCCAGTACACACAACCACAGCTTCGAACGATTCTCGATTCACTGAGTCACTCCCCCGAGTCATCGACTCAACAACCCACTCGTCGTTCCTCCCGCCAACTCGCTCGACTCGAACGACCTCCGTGATGAGCCGGGTCAACTCAACGAGTCCGAAGTCGTGGGCAAACTTGGTCAGGAACCAGAGCACTTCTTCGTGACCCGGGAAGGTTCTAGGGTCCCCGTTTTTCGCGTTTCGAGAATGGGTAGTCCGCGAACTCCATGAGCTGCCTGGGCAGGTTGGTGCGTAGAGCACGGTAGAGGCTGCCATGGACGATCTCTCGAGTCGGGTCGAGACTGAGCGGGTCGGACTCCACACGTGGGTCGTACGCCCACGTGCCACCGACTTGGTTTGCTTTCTCAAATACGACGACTCGGTGGCCCTCGCTCTTTAGCTCGCGGGCCGCGCAGAGCCCAGCTACTCCTGCTCCGATCACGGCCAGGCTGACCGATCGACCCATTGACCTCGCAGCCGTATTGGCTACCGCCTACCGCTAGATTATCTGGTGAGTAAAAATTAAAAAATAAATAATGAAAATGCCTCCTTTTTACGTGGACAGTCTCTAAGGCTGTACACTCCAAACTTAATGACAATTTCCCCCTTTAGCTATGTTACTATTTCACTATGAACAGTTAATTCTAGTTTTAACAGAATCAGTTCATTATTTATAAAAAATTTAACGTGCACAAGTATATTTTTGTTCAATTTGACTACGTAGTGAGTGTGGTATTATTTTTTTACTAAATTTTTAATATAAATATAATTTATCATTATTTAATTAATAATAATATTTAATTTATTTATAATAAATTTTAATACATTAATTAAACGATAATAACTTACCTATTATATGTGTTAGTACTTAAAATTTAATACAAAATTTGGAATATATAATATTATTGTGTTTTATTGCGATTTTTTAATAACAATAATAATAATAATTTAGGGGTGTAAACGTGCATATTTTAATAGTTTGGACACAAAACTGGGGAATCAATGTCCCTAAAAGAAACTTATATTTCAGACCTTTTTTCTGTATTCAGAATTTGCTTAGAATGCACCATACCATTGCCAATTTGCTATCCATAGTCCATAGCTATCTTGCATTTCTTTTTCTCTCTGCCAAGGTCATATAACAAAGACCCTCTTTTTTCTCCCTCTTTTTTTTTTTTTTAGAAGGATTGAAATTTTAATCTTTTGTGATAAATATTCTCCAGCCAATTTGAATATTCAGTCAGAAATTACACAATGGTACACTAAACAGGTAACTAGCAGCAAGCAGAGAACAGCCACTTCAATGGCGTAACGCCTTATTAAAAAGAAACATCGTCTTTTGTCCACCATTAGGTCCATCACACTAAAAAGTTACCACTTTGAAAATTGAAACCAAATAAGAACGATTGTTTCACTGGCTGTGGAAGTAATCCAAATTAGAATCCTATTCATTCTTCCCTGCTTTGACAGAAAAAATAATATCAACATCTATAAGAACATATGGTAAATTTGAACTTTTAGATAAAGAAGAAACTAATTAATTTATTGCACAAAAGGATTCCTGTAGTGAAAGCCAGAAAGATATTCACAAGAGGTACTATAATGTGGTTGAAAATATGTCTGGGCAATTCGGTGTTACAGAGCTAGAGCTGAATGTAATTAGTTTAAGAGGGATGTCTTTTTTGTGTTCATACACAGAAGAGTCTCTTTGATGTACACTTGAACGTGGTTGTGATTTCTTTAACCTATTCAACTTATAAAGACTAATATACGAGGATAAATCAGTAGTCACTTAGATTCGATACTCAAACTAAATGTAAAGACGAGAAATATTAAGTCAAAATTACAATAACACTATTTGGATAGTCTTTTGTCCAAGCAATATGCTCATTAAATAATTTGGACATAAATTAGGGGCATCAATGTCCCTAAAAGAAACTTGAATATCGGACCCTTTTGTTATTTACTTATTTTATGAGATCAATAAAGAAGGATTCTTAATAATCAAAAGAGGGTAAATCTTCCATAACAGAGTTCAAAACACAGCTATGTGTAATATAAAAACCAAACACTTATATATACAGAAGTTATGAGCGACTTTGTTCCCTTGACGAGGAACAAAACTAACACTAACAGTACTTGGCAAACCCAATAAATAGCTAACATCATGCATTATAGAACTGTCCTCAGATAGAGGGGAGAAAGAACTAACAGCATAAATAACATTGCTCGCATCATTGCCTGACACTTAAAATCAGTAAATTCGCATCCAAGCAGAACGGAAGGCCTTCCCTAAGAGCCATACATTCTGCAATGAAGCTTCCAAAAGAACCTGGTAGTCTCTTTGGCAAAGCAGCCACGACAGAATCACAATGGTCACTAACAGCTGAGGCATCTATGTTTAGCTTTGTTTCCCCGGTTCGGTAGGTTTCCATTTCAAATTACGACATAAGCTAACAGTAGGCACTCCAGACTCACAGCTCAAAACATGCCGACGGTACTCACTCCACCCGGATGAGGCATCTTCCAGCCCCATATTCGATTCCCTCACCTTGCCGCCGTGAGTTTTCTGATTTCTGAGGATAACACAGCGAACTTCAAACTCATCCTTGCTTACCTTATGACGCATAAAGAAGAACAAGATTTCAGACCTTTTCAATGTAATGATTTGATTCAGAATTTGCTTTGTATACAGAAAACATAACTTCCCTTAACAAACAACATTCAACAAGACCTTAACAAACAACATTCAACAAGACAACATGTTTTAATTTATTCACTGACAAAAAGTGAGATAATTCGAAAAAGCTTCTTGTGATTACTTCGTCAAATACCACTATAAGACTAATGCAATTCCTTCATCAAGCATCCGGCAGAATTAGAAACATCTTCACATTAGAACAATGTGAAATATTAAATATTGTGCACCTTCAATTATGGATTGGAACTAATATATGTTGTAAGCGATACTGAAATTTAATACTAATTCCAGAAGCCAACTACAGTTCCAGGAGAGGAGAAAAAGAAACTACACATGACAATTAAATCCTTGGATTTAATTTACAAACAATAATTTCCTTAATTTCTCAGAAAATCGGGTGTTTACTTTTTCTTTTTCATAAGTTTTTTATGCTTTATGTAGTAATATGCAGAATTGTTCATTTTATTAAGATCTCCAGCTCCCACAACTGTTTGCGACTCTATTATCATAGCATATGAAGACTTGAAAAAGAAAAGAAGGATTTTGGTTAATAAAAATATGCTTATGTCCGACAATCAAAATATACAATTAAGAACTGATTTATCGGGAAAAAACTCCGTATGAGGCAGGGTGCTTTTGCGAATTTTAAAACGAAAAACTGAATGACCATCAACAAGTAGTAAACATGCAAAGATTCATTACATTATATATTATAAAGACAAGAAGACTAAGAGCAAGCACTTTCTAAGAATGTAAGAAAAGAAAAGACGTACCAAGAGAGTACTGGATAATCTAGAGTAGAAGGCTTTGGCCATTAGCATTTACTTGCTGATGACAACAGAAGCAATTTGAGCTATCTTAGGCCAATCTTCCCCGTCTTCCTGACAGCGCGTTATTAGCAAATCACATCCCTTGATTGATAAACGAGAAAGAGAAGTAGGCAGCCCTTGTTCTGGCAAGCATTGGAGCTTAGAGCAGTAAAGAATTTGCAAATGCTCAAGAGAGGTAAGTTGTTGAAAGGCGCTGCCATTTAGTCTTTGAAGGTTGCTACAAAAGTTGATCTCCATTCTTTTCAAAGTAGTTGGAAGCAGCTCATCGTCAGGAAACGAGTCATCTTCCCATCCTGCGATTTCTAATCTTTCCAACGAGGAGAAACGTCTCTGCAGATCATGCATACGGTTCCTGAAAAGCTTTCTGCAATGCCATAACTGTAGGCTTTTCACTATTGAGTGTGGTTTATATTCTGGAAGTGACTCCACTTCAGGACAATTTTTTAGAGATATGGACACAAGAGATGGAAAGAAGGTGGCGGTTCCTTGTTGAGTTCCCGGATGCAAAACCGCCATTTTTGAACAACTCTCCATAGAGAGATCTCCCGAGGATGGAAGATTACTAGCTAAGCCCACTTTAAGCTTTGGACAATCTTCCAATTCAATTTGAGTAAGACAAGGGAAAACTGTACCTCCTTGGATGGCCTTGGCTTCACTAAGTGACCACTCCTTCCACTCTGACATACTTTGCAACTTTAACCGTTTTAGAGATCTGAATGACTTAGGATCATTGCCAAAGAACTCATCTCCTATTGATTCCACACCATTAAGTCCATCGATATTGAGATCTTCAAGAGATGGTAGCTGCCCAAGTGGTGGTAACGAATGACATTTTTTACAACTTTCAAGGCAGATCGATACAATTTTAGAGAATGAAGATTGTCCTACCCAATCTGAGAATTCTACACCTCTGTAGAACGTAATTTCGAGGCCCTCCAAGTTTGTAAAAGGTTGAAGTTTATCAAGTATCTGTCTTTCTCCCTGCAAGTTAGCAGCAACAGAATCATGACTCCATTCCAAACTCAGATATGACAGGGACTTCTTATCATTCAAATTAGCCTCCTCTGCCTCCATTTCATCAACATTTTCAAGCCCTGAAATTTTAAGCACTCCCCCCAAATCTTTAAGGTCTTTCAACTCTTTAATCTTAAATCCACCAAGTCCGGGACCCAAAATCATCTTCGGAAATGTCTGCAAACGTTTCAAATTGCTAAGTTGCAGCGTTACCTCTTTTAATGGCACACCTTCAATATCTAGATGTCGCAAATTGATTAAGCTATCCATATTCTTTGGTAATTGAGTAAGTTTTGAACACCACGACAACAGTAAGGTCTGTAAATTGTACAGAGTACAAACTGAATCAGGTAACTCTGTAATTGCAGAATCACACAAGTCCAAGTACCTCAAATGTTTCATATTACCAATTGAATCAGGCAACTTCTCAATTGAAGAACGGCTTAGAGAAAGCACTCTTAAGTATCTTCCTGATGCTAATAACGAATGGCATGGTACTGAGTGCAGTTTAAAGATTAATCTATTTGGCCTTGACAACGGTAGTGCTAGAAAGGTGCGCAAGCGCTTCGCTCTACACAAGCCCTCAAGTTTGTTGATGTCATAAGTGCCGTTCCTGTATGATAAATGACGGGTCTGACTTGGAAGGCTATGTAGGTTGATACTTTTATCCAGCCTGAAACAAAATTTACCAGATACAAAGACGGCTAAATCATGTACGAGGTCATGCATGAGGAGAAAGGAATCACCTTGACTCGACCGCTGAAAGAATGATCTTGATAAGAGATCCTGCAAATACTCCTCTCCACGTTTCTCCATCGTCGCGTAGTTCTTGTCAGTTTGCAAAAGACCTTCTGCCATCCATAACCAGATTAGCTTTTCTCTTTCGAAGTTGTAATCTTTGGGAAATATTGAGCAATAGGCAAAACATCGCTTTAGATGAGCAGGCAAATGACGATAGCTCAACCATAAAGCTGGAAGAATATTTATATTCTCCTTTCTGTACAGTTGATCCCAGACGTCATTGTTTAGTATGCTTCTCCATTTCTCTAGATTTCTTTCAGAGCTCAACAAACCACCGAGAGATTTAACTGCTAATGGAAGGCCTTTGCATTTTTTCACAATATCTTGACCGATGTACTGCAGAGCTTGAGATGCTTCACTGTCTCCAAAAGCATGTTTTACAAATAACTGCCAGCAATCTTCATCCGCTAAATGTTTTAAATCATAATGAGTTTCCTCAACTGCCATAATTGATGCAACAGTTTTGCTTCGGGTAGTCACAATGGTCTTACTTCCACTTGCTCCGGATTCGTAAGAGCTCATCAAAGACTCCCAAAGATGACGCTTATCGTTCCACACATCGTCGAGAACAAGTAGAAATTTCTTCCCGCCCAAAGCTTCCTTCAATTTTCTCTGAAGTGCAGATGGGTCAACAAGATCACACTTACTGGAAGTGATTTCCTCGAATATTGTTTTCATTATTCTGAAGTTATCAAATTCTTCTGAGACAGTGACCCATACTTTCAGCTCAAAGTGTTCTTTAACTCGATTATCATCAAAAACAAGTTGAGCCAGAGTGGTTTTGCCAACACCACCCATGCCGACTATCGGGATGACAGAAATTTTATCGCCACCAGCCTCATTTGATAGCAACAATTTGACAATGAATTCTTTGTCATCATTCCTCCCGTAAACATCAGATTCTTTTACTAAAGGAGCTGGCGGTCTTGGTGAAGAAGGATTGCTTCGAACATCTCTCAAACCAGGAGTATTATTTGGATCTAGAAGGATATTTAATCTACGGAGAATGGGCTCTGCTTCGTGCTCTACAGTGTCATTAAACGAAGTAAAAATATCCTTAACTGCTGTTCCAGTAAAAAACTTCTCCGTTTTAGTAATGAGCTTCTTAAATACCGATGATTTACCTTCCCGCTCGCATCTCAGAGCTTCGCCATCGATCATATCCACCAAGTCATCCGCATCATAGATTGCTTCTTTTAGCTCATCAAGCCACTTTTCCACTTTCTCATCGGTAATTTGCTTCTCCTCAGCATCATTCAGCAGTGAATCAGCAGAAAACAACACTACTCTCAACTCGCTTAGCAGCTCCTCAACGGGTTTCTTTCCTCGAAACAAATCCAAGAACTCCTTAGAAGCCAACCGATCAAACAAAACTTGAACAAAAGCAGAAAGGAAAGCTCCGCCCACGAGTTCAGCCATGTCTAAGGTTTCTAGTGAATGTTGGATAGAATGACAAAGGACGCACAGACTGAAAGTGTAATCATTGGACTCATCTACTAAAACTATGAACTGATCTAGAGACTTGAAGAAGAAAATGGAATCAGAAAATTTTAAGTACGGAATGGTAAGTGTAAAGTTTTAGCAAGAAACTATAGTATAATGTCTTTGTTATCATTTCTGCCGAGGTAAAATGTAGAATTCACTATCTGTTGATGGTCTTCTGCTTCTGTCTTTAGCCAAAAAAAAGCCAAAAAAAGAAAAAGGTGCATGGTCCATCTTCCACTACCAATAAAGTGTACCACAACTTTTTACAAATGTGTTTTATGGCATATTCCTCAGATTACGAAAGAAATAATTATAACACTATCTAAACCTCGAAAATGCTAATATTCTTTACACAATTACAAATACTACAAACATTTATTTCCTAATTTTATCGTTTATTTATGTTGTGAATTGTGATAGAATTAAAAAAGTAACAAGAAAAAAAAAAACAGAATTACACTAGCAATCTACACACTGTATCACACCCAACAGACCTATTTATCAGAAAAAGTTAAATACAGTGCAGAAAAAATTATATAGATGTAAAAAAAAAAAAAAAGTATAAACGACACTTTTCTTCTTCGTGATCAATAATTGTAAAAGCTAATGGTCATCAATCCACTAACTCTGACTCTCACTTCTGCCATAAAAGTTGCCTAAACAGACAAATCCGGCATTTTCCTTTTTCTTTTGGAAAGTGCTTCCCAGCTAATTTTAAACAGTAAACTTTTGTTGATAAGAACTGATCATAATAGTAGGCTATACAAATTAGGTAAGAACGGTAAAAGTTAACATGTGAATAATGTTTCTGTCATAATCGGGTTACTGCCATCTCAATTTATATTTGCTACCAAAGTAACAACATTATGAACTCAATTATTCCCAAAATTTGGTCCAAACATTTTTCCTTTTTTGAAGGACAAAGCGGCAGGGGAATACGAACAGTGGATTGGATAATCTTCAGTCTGGTGCTTTTATTAATAGCATGAATAATTTTTAGAAAAGTAAACAAAGTAAAGTGAAGCCACAAGTTTTCTGCAGTTCCTCAAGTAGTTTAATATTAAGGTTCAATATCTAACACAGAGCTCTTATTCATGATACTAAGCACTATTACCAAAAACAAAAACAAACATTGAAAACATGAACTTGTATCTCCAACATTGTTACTTGAACAAAGTTTCTAGTTCGGCAGCTCCTTCAGAGTCTATGGCGTGTTCATTCAGCGGCGGCTTCTTCATGTCCATGTACTTGTATTCCTTCAGCAAGGCGGGTTCATTAGTTTAATATACTAAATATGATGAAAAAAGAACAAACTTTTGTGGTCAGATCAAGTTCGGTCAAAATCAGACGAAGATGATACTGGCATTAACATTTAAATAAGACTTCAGCCGCCATTAACCAAACATATCAGGTAAATGGATCATAATTTAACAAGTATGCAGAAGAATACCAACCTTGATGATTCCCTCCCAGTAAGCATCATTCCATTGGTCCTTGTATCCATCTCGCATTTCTTTTATGTTCAAGATGCTCTCTTTGTACATCATATAGCTCCACTTCTCTACTGGTGGCAATTCAATTTGAGCACATAGCCAATTCGGGTATGCAATCTGCGATAGTAACCTTCATGAGTCATTTTGCAGATAAGTAACACTATCCGCTTAAAGCACTTCAATTAAGAGTAGAAGAAACATATAAAACATGTTTTTCAGTACAAGTGTTTCAGCAAAAATAAAGGGCACTGTTCAAAAGATTGCAGTTTGAACATGAATTCCCCAAATTTTAAACTTTGTGGTTGGTTTGCTAATAATATTGACTCAACTTGAATATTTCAACTAATGTGAGTAAACCTTTGATATGGCAGAGGTAAAGGTAGACAATTACCAACTAGAGAACAAATAAGCAAGGTAAATCACAACCGTTTCAGGTAGTCATGACAAATCTTCATATGCAGCATGCAAAACTGAAGGTATACAAGAAAGTTAGATGTCAATAATTATGAATAATATTGCAAACATGTGGACTCAGTACCTGATATGGAGTTTGGGAAAGGGTTGAGCGTTTTGGCAACCCATAGTCTTGCATTGGCCCACAGAAGTCATCATTTCCTCTTCATTTGGCAGCAGCACATACATGGACGATCTCGCGTTTCGGGTCGAGACTGAGCGGGTCGGACTCCACACGTGGGCCGTACACCCACGTGCCACCGACTTGATTCCCTTTCTCGTATACGACGACGCGGTGGCCCTCGCAAAGCCCAGCTACTCCGGCTCCGATCACGGCCACGCTAACCGCTCGGCCCATTGACCTCGCAGCCGAACTGGCTACCTACCCCTATATTATTGTATTAGTTGTTAACAACAGGAGTAAGTGAGACAAGGACTAAAAGACGTTGTCCTACTCCATTCCATGCTGTGTTGTTCATATTATCCAATTATCTCGAAATTATATTTGTGTATGTCAATGTGGTCCACTACGAAAGAAAATGGTACCTGCAGATTATTTTCGTAGAATGAATAAGAGAGACAAATGCTGAAATGCACAGTATCCCGCTGATCATATATCAGCATTTAATTAATCAAACCGCTTCAGATAAGGGATGTGGGCAATCTTAGGCCAGTCTTGTCCATCTTTCTCTTCTCACAGCGTTGCTTTAGCAGAGAACATCCGCATATTGCTAAATGAGAAAGAGTTGTAGGCAGCCCTTCTTCCTGCAAGCACCGGAGGCGTTGGCAGTAAAAAATATACAAGGACGTAAGGGAGGTAAGTTGTTGAAGGGCCTTGCCGTTTAGGCCTTGGAGCTTGCTAAAATACTGGATAAAAATTGAAGTCAGACTGGGGGGCAGCAGCCCCTCGTCCGAAAATGATTCATCTTTCCATCCACATATACTTAAGTCATCCAGACAGGAGTGTCTTTGCAGATCCCAATGCGCATGCGGTTCTCAAAAAGAGTTTGGCAACTTACCAAGTGGAGAGTTTTTACTTTTGAGTGCAATCTCCAGTCCATGAACGATTCCAAAGCCGGACAATCTGATATCCTTACGTGGCAAAGAGATGGGGAGGAGACGGTGTCGCTCGGTCGAGTTCTGAGGAGCAAAACCACCATTTGTTTGCAATTCCAGATAATGAGATCTTCCAAGGATGAAAGATAACCAGGTAACCCAACATTAAGCGTTGGACAATTACCCAACGTTAGACGAGTAAGACGAGGGAATATTCTTCCGCCTTCTAGGAGAACAGCTTCACTAAATGACCACTCTCTCCACTCCAACATATTTTCGAGGGTCAACTTTTCTAGAGAACTGAATAAAGGACCGTTAGAATTCGTGACTTGAATTCTATTTATCTTGGTCTAAAAATTTCGCGATGCAACATATGTGGCATTTTTATAATTAGGAAAAATTTTGAGATCTGTGATGGAAGCGGATAGGCTCGATCCTGAAGCCTACCACTCCGCTTCCACGGTAGGGATCTGTTTTATTGGACCTTTTTGTCCGTACATTTTTCGTTCGTACACATATGTATTTTAGGGTTTTGAGATTATATATATTTTTGACTTGGTCGTGTAAAATTCTATCTTCTGTACCTTATTTTTCGACATAGTGAAATTTCCTTCTCTACCAGTAGTTTTTCCCGATTAAGGTTTTCTACTTAAATCTGTGTGTTCTTGTTTTTCATCTTTTTTGTCGATTATCATTTGGTAATTCTTAACAAACTGGTATTAGAGTTTCAATCCTGCTTTGATTACGATAATGGCAACCATGAAGTATGATATTCCGCTTTTAGATCGCAATACCAGATTTTCGTTATGGCAGGTTAAAATGCGGGTTGTCCTTGCGCAGTTGGATTTGGATGATGCACTGTTAGGGATTAATGCGATGCCTTCATCATTATCAGTGGAGGAAAAACAGCGAAGGGATCGAAAAGCCCTATCTCAGATTCAACTGCATCTATCGAATCAGATATTACAGGACGTTCTGAATGAGAAAACTGCCGCGGTTTTGTGGTTGAAATTAGAGCAACTGTGCATGATGAAAAGTCTAACCAATAAGCTGCATCAGAAGCAGCGATTGTATTCTCATCGTATGGTAGAAGGTACGTATCTAGAAGAGCACATAAACGTCTTTTAAGGAAATTGTTTCTAATCTGGAAGCTTTGGAGGTTAAATATGAGTTTGAAGATTTAGCGTTGATTTTGTTGTATTCGTTGCCCCCTTCATATACGCCTTTTAGAGACACTATTTTATATAGTCGTGAATCCCTTACTCTGAGCATGGCTTATGATTCTCTGCTCTCTAAGAAGAAGATGGATCAAATTGTTACAGAGACTGAGACTCAAGCAGAGGGTCTCGTTGCTAGAGGTAGAACGCAGGAGATGAATTCTAGGAGTGATAATAGAGGCAGATCGAAAACTAGAAATAAAAGTAAAACTTGCAATTATTACAAGAAAAAGGGCCACATTAAATCTGAATGCTATAAGCTTCAGAACAAGAATAAGAAGGCTGCTCCTAATCACAAGGGAAAACAAACTGAGACCGATGAAGCCAGTGTTGCTGAAGATGATATCAATGATGGAGAACTCTAAGTTGTTTCTGATGGCGACTCCAAACCATGTGATGACTGGATCCTCGATTTTGGTTACCCGTTTCATATGTATCCTAATAGGGACTGGTTTTTGACATATGAAACGGTAGCCAAAGGTGCTGTGTTGATGGGAAATAATGCACCTTGTAAAGTTACTGATATTGGAACAGTCAAAATTAAGATGTTTGATGGAGTTATTAGGACTTTTAGTGTTGTGAGACATATTCCAGATTTAAAGAGAAATCTGATCTCTTTGAGTACTCTTGATTCAAAAGGGTACAAGTACACTGGTGAAGGTGGAGTTCTGAAGGTTTCCAGAGGAGCTCTTGTCGTGATGAAGGGCCAAAAAATATCTGCCGAATTATATGTTTTGTTGGGTTCTACAGTTACCGGTGAAGTAGCTATCTCAACTCTTTTGTTGTCAGATGACAAAGTCACTAGACTTTGGCATATGTGTCTTCGGCATATGAGTGAGAATGGCATGATTGAATTAAGCAAAAGAGGACTTCTTGATGGGCAGAGTACTAGTGAACTGAAGTTCTATGAGCATTGCATTTTTGAGAAGCAGAAGAGAGTCAGATTTACAAAAGGTATCCACAACATAAAGAGAGTACTTGATTATGTACATTCTGATCTCTGGGGACCATCTAGGGTACCTTCTAAAGGAGGTGCTAGATATTTTCTGACGATTATCGATGATTTCTCGAGAAAGATTTGGGTGTTTTTCCTGAAGCATAAGAATGATATGTTACCTATATTTAAGGAGTGGAAGACTATGATTAAGAAGCAGACAAGGAAGCAGATCAAACGTCTCTGTACTGATAATGGCTTAGAGTTTTGTTCTGATGAGTTTAATGTTTTTGCAAATTCAAAGGAATTGTGAGGCATTTAATAGTTCGCCGTACTCCGCAACAAAACGGTGTGGCAGAGCATATGAATAGGACTTTGATGGAGAGAGTACGTTGCATGCTCTCCAATGCTCATTTACCTAAGTCTTTTTGGGCAGAAGCTGCCTCTACAACCTATTTTCTAATTAATCGATCTCCCTCAACTGCTATTGAGAAAAAGACTCCAGAAGAGGTATGGTCTGGTACTCTTGCTAATTATTCTGATTTAAAGATATTTGGGTGTCCTGCATATGCTCGTGTTGATAATGGAAAGTTAGAACCAAGATCTATGAAGTGTGTCTTTCTAGGCTATATGGCTGGTGTTAAATGATATAAGCTATGGTATCCAGAAACTCGAAAGATTATAATGAGTAGAGATGCCATTTTTGATGAATCTGCTATGCTTCGTGATTTGTCTCTTAGAGATTCTAGTAGTAAACATCAGCAGAAATCAAAAACTCATGTAGAGCTTGAGATTGGGTTAGAATCTACACCAACATCTACATCTCAGTCAGTTTCCTCTACACCACTATCGCCACCACCAGTATCACACAATATTCTATTGCTAAAGATAGGACTAAAAGAGACATTAGACCTCCACAAAGGTATGCTAAGGGCGATCTAGTTGCCTATGCTTTGAATGTGGCTGAAGGTATAGATTCTAGTGAAGAACCTTCTACCTATACAGAGACAGTTAGTTGTAATGACTCTAGGAAATGGATGATTGCCATGCAAGAGGAGATGGAATCATTTCATAAGAATGGCACATGGGACTTGGTGAAACTACCTAGAGATAAGAAAGCTATTCGCTGCAAATGGGTCTACAAAAGGAAAGAAGGAACATCAGGAATTGAAGAATCCAGGTATAAGGCGAGACTAGTTGCAAAGGGCTATAGTCAGGTTTCAGGTGTAGACTTTACAGATGTGTTTTCTCTAGTTATAAAGCATAGTTCAATTCGAGTTACTTGGTATTGTGGCTATGCATAATCTTGAGCTTGAGTAGTTAGATGTGAAGACAGCATTCTTACATGGAGAACTTGAAGAAAACATCTACATGGAACAAGCAGAAGGTTTTGTAGACTCAGGAAAAGAGGACTATGTGTGCTTATTGAAGAAGTCTCTGTATGGCCTGAAACAGTCACCCAGACAGTGGTATAAGAGATTTAATTCATTTATGGCCACTCATGATTTCAAGAGAAGTAGCTATGACAGTTGTGTCTACTTTAAGAAGAGTGCTGATGAGTCTTTTATATATTTACTCTTATATGTCGATGACATGTTGATAGTAGCCAAGGATAAAGAAGAGATTAGAAAGGTCAAAAACCAGCCTAGTAAGGACTTTGAGATGAAAGATTTAGGAGCAGCAAAGAAGATACTTGGAATGGAGATCCTGAGACATAGAAAGACAGGTAAATTGTACCTAAGTCAAAAAGGGTATATTGAGAAAGTTCTGTACAGATTTAATATACAGAATGCTAAACCTGTTAGTACTCCATTAGCGGCTCATTTCAGACTTTCATCTGCTTTATCTCCGCAATCAAATAATGAGATTGATTATATGTCTCGAGTTCCATATTTTAGTGCAATGGGATCTCTCATGTATGCTATGATTTGTTCTCGTCCAGATTTATCATATGCAGTCAGCGCTGTTAGTAGATACATACCGAATCCTGATAAAGAACATTGGAAAGTAGTTCAGTAGATTTTTAGATACTTACATAGCTCTACTGATGCTTGTTTATAATTTGGGAGAACTAAAAATAGAATCGTTGGATATGTTGATTCTGATTTTGCTGGAGATCTTGATAAGAGAAGATCTCTCACTGGGTATATTTTCACCATTGGTAATTGTGCTATCAGTTGGAAAGCTACTTTACAGACTATAGTTGCATTGTCTACTGCTGAGGTTGAATATATGGCTATTATTGAAGTGTGTAAGGAAGCTATTTGATTGAAGGGACTATTTAGTGAACTCAGTGAAAACTTACAATAGACCACAATCTTTTGTGACAGTCAGAGTACTATTTTTCTCACAAAAGATCAGATGTTTCATGAGAGGACCAAGCACATTGATGTGCGGTATCATTTTATTCGTGATATTATTGCTCGAGGTGATATAATTGTGAGCAAAGTTAGTACTCATAATAATTCTACTGATAATATGACTAAGATACTTCCTGGAGGCAAGTTTAAGCATTGCTTAGACTTGGTTGGTGTTACTTACTAAGTTTTGCCTTCTTTGTAGAAGAGATGGAGAATATGTTTTTTTGTCGAAGATTAGAGTTATTCCTTAATTGGAATTCTGTCAAGGTGGAGATTGTTAGAGTTCGTGACTCGAATTCTATTTGCCTTGGCCTAAAAATTTCGCAGTGCGACATATGTGGCATTTCTATAATAAGGAAAAATTTTGAGATCTGTGGTGAAAGTGGATAGGCCCGATCCTGGAGTCCACCACTGATCTCATTGGGGGTGCGGGGGCTCCGCTACCGCGGTATAGACCTGTTTTATTGGACCGTTTTTTCCGTACAGTTTTCGTCCGTACACATATGTATTTTAGGGTTTTGAGATTATATATATTTTCGGCTTGGTCATGTAAAACTCTACCTTCTGTATCTTATTTTTCGACATATTAAAATTTCCTCCTCTAACAATGATTTTTTCCGATTAGGATTTTCCACTTAAATCTGTGTGTTCTTGTTTTTCATCTTTTTTGTCGATTATCATTTGGTAATTCTTAACAACGACAAGTACCGTTACCATGAATCTCATCACCTACTGATGCCACACTAACAAAACCATCAATTACGAGATCTTTGAGGGCGGGTAGTTGCCCAAGTGGCGGTAAAACCCAACAGTTTTCACAATTTCTTAGGCAAACTGATACCAAATTAGCAAACGGATAATCTCCTACCCAGTCCGATAGTATTGTACCTCTGTAAAAAACAATTTGAAGTTCAGTCAAGTTTGTATGGGATCGAAGTGCATCAAGTACCTCCTTTTCTTTTCGTGAACTATCAGCCCGACCAGCATTAGCATTCCATCTTAACTGTATTTTCGAAAGGCACTTCCTATCCTTCAAATTAACCTCCGAAGCCTCCGCAGCATCAACAATAGTTTCCAGGCCTGAAATGACAAGCTTTCCACGTAGGTGTTCCAGCTCTTTTAACTCTTTAAGTTTGAACCCGTTCTGCCCGTAACCCAAAATAACTGGGGGTACTGTCTGCCAGTATTTCATATTACTAATTTTTAGTGGCGTCTCTCTCAGAATTACTCCTTCCATATATAGGTGTCGCAAGTTGATTAAGCTTCCCATGTTCTTTGGTAATTGGGAGAGATTATGACACCATGACAACAATAAGGTTTGTAAATTGTACAGAGTACAAATGGAGTCAGGTAGCTCTCTAATTGCCGTACAAGATAAGTCAAGGTACCTTAAATGTTTGAGGTTGCGAATTGATTCAGGCAACTGCTTGACAGAAGAATGACTTAAAGAGAGCGCTCTTAAGCGACTTCCTGTTGAAAGCAATATATCATACGGGACTGAGTGGTTTGGTTAGCCTCCCTGGATCCCCAGTGGTAATGCTATAAAGGTACGCAAAAGCTTAGCTTTACACAAACCCTTAAATTTCTTAAGGTCAAAAAGACCTTTCCTATATGACAAATGACGGGTCTTGCATGAAAGACTACGTAAGTCATTACTCACATCCAACCTGAAAAAAACTTCACTCGATACAAACATAGCCAAATCATGTACAAGATCATGCATGAGGATAACAGATTCATGTTTACTTGATTGTTGAAAGAACGACCTTAATAAGAGCTCATCAAAGCATTCGTCTCCAAGTTCCTCCATCCTCTTACTTTTTCTATCCGATTGCAAAAGGCCTTCTGCCATCCACAACAAGATTAGTTTTTCTTTTTCAAACTCGTAATCTTTGGGAAATACGGAGCAGTATGAAAAACATCGCTTTAGATGTGTAGGTAGGTGACGATAGCTCAACCACAATGCAGGAAGAATGGTACCCTCCCTTTTATACAATTCATCCCACGCGTCACTGTTAAGTATGTCTTCCCACTTTTTCGGATTTCGTTCAGAGCGCAATAATCCACCAAGAGATTTTATTGCTAATGGAAGACCTTTGCACTTGTTCACAATTTCTCTACCTATTATTTGCAGATCTTGATATGCATTGAGTAGGTCAACGTTACTTCCAAAAGCATGCTTTACAAATAATTGCCAACAGTCTTTTGGTGACAAATTTGTTAGACAACAATTTTGCCCAGTGGTCATAATTTATGCTACATTTTCATTTCGAGTTGCCAAAATAATTTTACTTCCACTTGCTCCAGATTCGAATGAGCTCTTCAAAGCATCCCAAAGATGATAATTCTCGTTCCAAACATCGTCATGAACAAAAAGGAATTTCTTCCCCCTCAAAGCCTCCTTTAATTTCCTTCGAAGTTCAAATAAATTCTCAATATCAATAATTTCAGAACTAATCCCCCGAAAGATTGTTTTTGTTATCTTAAAAATATCAAATTCATCAGACACAGTGACGTATGCTTTTAGCTCAAAATGTTTTTGTATTCTATCGTTATCATAAACAAGTTGAGCAAGAGTTGTTTTGCCAATACCACCCATCCCGACTATCGGGATGACAGAAATCTTATTATCACTAACATCGTTTGATAGCAATAAGTCAACAATGACTTCTTTATCAGCTTCCCTCCCAAAAACACCAAATTCTTCTAAAGGAGCAGGTGGCCTTTGTGATGGTTTGCTTTGAACACCTTCTCTCAGGCCAAGGACATCCTTTTGATCTATAAGAATCTTTAGTTTGCGAAGGATCTCTGTACCATCCTGCTTAACAGTATCATCAAATGCAGTGAACATCAAAGTTGGGATAAAGTTCATGAGTACCTTGCTGGTGCCACTGCTAGATTCATCTTCCAGCTTGGATCGCAGAGCTTCATAGTCGATCGTATCCACCAAGTCATCGGCTTCATAGATGACATATTGAAGCTTAAAAAGCCACTTCCTCACCTCCTCATTTCCAAGTTGCTTCTCCTCAGCATCACTGAGCAGGACATTAGCTGACAACAACATGGTGTTCAACTCATCTGGCAGCACTAAAGTAGCCTTCTTTCCCTTAAACGGCTGGGGTATCTCCTCAGAAGCCAATCTCTCAAACAAGACTTGAAGCGAAGCAGAGAGCAAAGCTCCAGCCACCAGTTCAGCCGCCATGATGATTTTCGATTTGGAGACAAATATTAATGAAGGACGGACGATCAAGGAATGAATCACTCTGTTTGAAGAAACAAAAGAAAGTAAAGTTCGGGACCTTTGTTATTAATCCTAGGATACTGCTAGCGCTGAGCACTTTACTCTTTTTATCTCGTGCATTAAAATTATTTTCGTATTTTTCGTAACGGGTAAAAGATTTTACGTGGCAGAGTTGATCCTTGGTAATGGGCCTACCATGTTCTGTTTGTCACTTTTGTAATTGAGCAATCTAATTATTGGACACCAATCCAGTATTTTTTTTTACATATTTATAAATATTATTTTATCTAATTAAAATTCATGTACATTTTTTCGTGATAAAAAGTGGAGAGAAAATTTATTTTTATTATTATTTTTTATAATTATTAAATTATAATAACTGTAGAATAATAATCCAATAATTAAAAAAAAATCTATTAAATTGAGAATATATATATTATATATTATATATATATATATATGCAAGGGACAAGGAATATAGTCTGTCACTAAATTATACCTTTTGCCATAAAAGTGATGGCTTTAACGTGAAGAGATTCTGCCTAAACAGGCATATATTAGTCATTTGTGCAGTGAGTTGTTTTCCTTTTTGGAAAATGCTTTAAGGATTATATTGGTGGCTCTATTTGTGGTTTTTGGGTTTAAGATATAATGCCAGCTTGCAAGGGAGTATGAAAGCTTAGATGCTCTTTATTCTTTGATACTAACCATCATTATGAAGAAGTTAGTGCTATGGTCAAAGTCAAGCTTAGCCTCAGTCACTAGGTATTTACAGAGCTTTTCTCATTAACTTTCTAGATCAAAAGATACCAACTCTCAAACCTCATAACTCAGTTCCCCTGTTACAACCAATGCTCTGAATCTATTATGCTGATTCTAACTACGAGTTCATAACACGTATATATAGTACAACTGAGACAAAAGATTAAAAGGCAAAAAGAAATAACTAAGGTAAGCGAAATAGGTATAACATAAATCTGATCTTAATTTGTTGATCAACTAACTTAACTGCCATAACTGACTCCGATTTGATAGGGGGAGAAAGTGTGAAGCATTTTCAGCAATAGCTCGTGATTAATAAATAAGAAAGTCTAACAATGTACGATGGACGAAACTTCCATTTTGCAACAACTGATAATATCTATATTGTAATGTTACGTATATAATAGTATAATACAAGTTCATTCAAGAGGGATGTTTCTTCGTGTCCGTCGATGCAGTTTCTGCTTGTTGTCCATGCACTTGTGATTCTTTCAACGAGTCTAGTTTAAATTAAATACGAGCACAAAACGAATAAAATCTAATGGTTTCAAGAAAATCAGATTACACAGGCATATCTAAATAAGACTTCGGATCTAGATTTACTTTATCTTGTCAGCTCTAGAATTAAGTGTCAGTCTAAATTAACCAACACATAACACTAAAGCAGGTGGATGGGGTTGATATGTATCGAGAGGATTATACCTGTTGATCACATTCGACCACAATTGAAAACAGCAAAGACACTAAATCAGAAAAACACACAGCGAGCTTTACTTGGTTCAGATTGGTAGTAAACCAATCTTACATCCAAGGCAGGGCTGTCGCCCTAGTCCAATCCACTATAAAGATGAAATTACACCCTCACTCACTCTCAAGATCACTCAGCTCAGAGTACATTAACAACACTCATTTTCTCTGTTTTTCCTAGTGACAAACAACTCCAGAAAACCTCCTTACAAACCCTGAGATTGAGATTAGCTTTAATCTTGTACAAAGTAATAGTTAATAGCAAAATCGTACATAGCTATCTCATACAATCATCTTATCAAATTTTAAACTCGAGCGAATAAGAACTTGACAAGGGTCCGAAGTTAATTACTAAACCAAATATTATGCAGAAGAATTACAACCTTATTGATGATTCCCTTCCAGTAAGCGTCATCTCATTGGTCCTGGTGTTTATGTTCTTGAGCACTCTTCATAGAACTTAATTAAAGCTCCAGTTCTCAAGCAACGGCAATCCAATCAGAGCACGTGGCCAATTTTGGTATCCAATCTGCCACAGCAACGTACATGAGTTCTCGTGCGGATAAAGTATAGCACTATCTTATTAAAGCATTCTGTTCAAGTCAAGAGTAGAAGAAACATTTCATACATGATATTTTTCACAAGAGTTTCAGCTGAAATGAAGGATATTTTTTTAAAAAAAAAAAATTAATAATAATAGCAATTTTGAAGATGTATTGCTCGAAGACGTGAACACTGGGTCTGGTTTGCAAATGTGACTTAACTCAATT
Organism: Parasponia andersonii; assembly: GCA_002914805.1. Classification (NCBI taxonomy): domain Eukaryota; kingdom Viridiplantae; phylum Streptophyta; class Magnoliopsida; order Rosales; family Cannabaceae; genus Trema; species Trema andersonii. The sequence continues at coordinate 1,503,458 of JXTB01000029.1, forward strand.
ATTCAAACGTTATCTCAAGTAAGCCATTACTTCCAAAACGGTTAAGAATGTCACCAATATAGACTAAAGGAAAAAAGATGACAACATGAACGAAGGGGTTAGCAATGCTGCAACACTGCTGAGGGTGCAGGTAACAGTCGAACCTACTAAATTAAGAAGCATTTAGCAACGTAAACTTATAATACAAGCACAACGGTTTCTAGTTATCATGAAAAAACTCTATCAGTGGTATGCATATCACATATAGGTGGCCAAACAAGAACAACAAATGTCAATAATTGTGAATAATATTGCCTGAGTATGGGAACATTATGTGGAGTCAGTACCTGATATGGACTACGGAAATGGCTTGAGAGCTTTGGCAAACCAATGGTCCTGCATTTGCCTATAGAAGTCATTAGTATCCATTTCCTCTTCATTTCACAGCAGCACCTTTCTCGATATAACACGTGTCACCTGCTTGGACTATACGACTCTTTTGTGTCAAAGAATAAACCCTGATTGCAAAATAGAACATTCGTCAATTTCCATGGTCGTGAACGTTTAGTTGCAATAAGAGATACCAACTTTAAAGACACAAATCCCTTAAAAAACGGTAACATGTACTATGCATCTAGTCTGATGAACTGCAATACAGAATTTCCCTAAACAAATAAATAATCTGGAGTAGATGAATTTACTATTTGAATCCAAATATCAAGCTAATAAATTCACTGAGCAGAAAAAATCATCTGTTGCTGGAACATCTGAAACTTTTCCATGAATAACCCAAAAGAGTACGTAAATCTTAGCATAAAACAGAGTACGTCAGAGAATGTAGGAAAAAGTTATCACGGACAAATTAGCAGAGAACAAAGTACATCAGAGAATGTAGCAAACTGTCATTATGGACCAAGGAGCCCCAGAAGTAAGAGTTACAAACACAAAATGCTGCTACTTCTGGTTTGAAGTAGTTTTAACAACTAAAGAAGATTCAACTACAAATATTATTCATTAAGTGGCAAACAAGGCATTTAATAATAATAGAAAAACAAAGTAACCACTAATCCCAAAATAAAACCTCAAATTCGTTATGTTTTTACAGAGTCATAGGTCTATAGTGGAAACGATTTAAAACATACAATTTTTGGTACGTTCGAAACATACCATCACATAGTGCTATATGTTGGTGTGATTTTCCAACTTTCCCAATTCCCCATCCAAATTCCGTGTGGCCTTGGCCATATGAACTTCTTTGGCTTGAGTTGCGACATCTCTTGAGATGACGAAAGCACAATTAGTTAAGAGGGGACTTGTTTATTACCTGAAAAGAAAATGTATCAAGAAGTGGAATTCCACAGCAACATATAATTGTTTATTCAAGAGGATCGAAGAAAAAAAGAAGCTAAAATTTAAGCTATAAAACTTTAAATCAATCAGCAAAACCAAATATTTGGAGTAGTTTTCTAGCTAGAAAAAGCTCTGTCATTAAAAAAAAAAATACAAAAACAAAAAGGGGACAAAGAAAGATGACCAAGAACGTATACGTGATCCCGGAGTTATGAGTATGAATTTGATATCTTGGCCACCTCTCCATACCTGAGTCGACACCTACACATGCAAAATAGTAAAAATGCTAGTATATACTAATCAATAATTTTCTTTTTTACCGCATTATTAGAGCCCCATAAGTAACCGTTTCAGTCTCAACCACAATATCAAATACTTACTCACTGACACACTCTTCCGAGTCTTCGACTCTTCTAACCACTCATCGTTCCTCCCTTCACCAAGCCTGATGTACACTACCTCCATGTTGAGCCGACCAGTCCCTTGAATCGCAGCCGAGTTGGCTATCGGAATAGTATCTGGTTATTGAAAAAAGAAAAAAAAGGAAGTGATTTCATTTAATGTTCGTATCAAAACAAAATAAATGAATACTGTTTCGGTGAGAGTAAAATGACATAACAGAGCAATAAAACTGAATAACAAGAGCAAACATTTTCTTATTCACTGTTGCGTCGACATTGATTTAACAGCAGCTGGTATAATAAAGACTGGGAAAAAGAAGAAAATGTACCCGGAGATTATTGCAGAATGAAGAATAGAGGTAAATGTACAATGGTGCTCCTGAGTCACCAACATTTAATTAATTCACGTGCACAGAAGCGATGTGTTCAGGCTTAGGCCAATCTCATTCTCCATCTTTCTCACAACGCTGCCTTAACAAAGGACATTCAACAATTTCTAAATGAAAAAGAGAAGTTGGCAGCCCTTCTTCTGGCAAGCACCAGAGGCTTTAGCGGGTACTAATACATGAGGAAGCAAGGGAGGTAGGTTGCCGAGTGGCCTTGCCATTTAGGCCTTCAAGCTTGCTACAATTCTGGAGGTGAATTCTAGTCGGAGTGGTGGCTATGTGAACTTCTTTGGCTTCAGTTGCACNCAAGTTGTCAGTTCTTAACACATGCTAGAAAATTGATTTATATGGGCCATAGAAGATTTTTACCTCGCAAACATGTATACAGAAATTGGAAAAAAGTATTTAATAGTTTTTAAGAATTTAAATTGGCACCACAATCTTTAACTGTGATAGAGATAGTAGAAACAGTCTCTAAGCTCGAATTTAGGCTTGGAAAAGTTAAAATAAGTGATATCAGTAAGAAAAGAAAAAGACGCAGTAATGTGAAGGTTGTAAAAACCCCAATGAGTTGTTGGAAAAAGATATTTATATTCTTTGAGTTAGAGTATTAGCAACATTTACTTCTAAGACATAACTTAGATATCATACATATTGAGAAGAACATATGTGATAGTATATTTGGAACTTTATTAAATATTTCAGGGAAGAATAAGAATAGTATTTGTGCCCGTATAGATCTTGTTGACATGGGTATTCGAAAAGAGTTAGCTCCTAAAATGGGGGAAAAGCGAATATATTTACCCTATATTTACTTCACATTGAAAAATGAATAAAATTATCAATTGTGTCAATCTTTATTTAATGTGAAGATTCCTAAAGGCTATTCTTCTAATATTAAAATATTAGAGGATATGAACAATTTGAAACTAGTTGGACTTAAATCTTATGATTATCATATACTAATGCAATATCTGCTACTTATAGCGATCATGTTCGTATTACCTAAAAATGTTCGATATACAATCACCAAATTATGCTTATTTTTAATGGAATTTGTTCTAAGGTGGTCGATGTATCCAAGTTAGATGAACTACAACATAAACTTGTTGTAATATTGTGCATGTTCGAGCAGTTTTTTCCTCCTAGTTTTTTTGATATAATGATACATCTTATTGGTACATTTGATTAGAGAAGTAAAGTTATGTAGTCCTATTTATTTGAGATGGATGTATCCATTTGAGAGATACATGAAAATTCTAAAAGGATATATTAGAAATTAAAGCCGGCCAGAAGGATGCATTGTAAAGGGTTATTTCGCAGAAGAAGCTGTTGAGTTTTGTTCTGAGTATTTGGCAAATGTAGAAGCTATCGGAGTACCCATATCTTTAAATATTAATAAAAGCGTAAGTGGTGGTGTCGTGTGTATAGTTAAACGAGAACAACTTGATCAAGCATCTCGTACTGTGTTACAAAATATAGCTGAAATCTAACTTTTCATCGAGTAAGTTTTATTGTGAATTAGATTTTTATTGATTGAATGTTGAATTCTTTAATAATAATGGTTTACTTTGGAGATGATTTGTTGAAGGGAGCATATAAATTGGATCAAAGTACAATTCTCAATGAAATCAAAAAGAGAAGTGGATCCATAATGAATATCATCGAACTTTTATTAGTTGGCTTCGCGAACAGGTAATTTCAATTAGTTGCTACAATTAATAGTTTTATTTCATTTTTTTCCCTATTTTAGAGCATGAGTACTAATATGTTCAGTTTTCTAATTGTTAATTTTGTATTTTGAATAAATTGTAGTTGAAATGAACAAGGAAACACACATTACTCGCCAAGCGTGTCGTATCACAACGTGCCGCCGATACCATCACCTTTCTCGGACACCATGACTCGGTGGCCCTCTGTAGTCTCAGCTACTGTGCCTACCATCAAAACAAAATAAATAAAAAAACTAATTAATTAATAATTTTAAAATTGACTAAACAAAAAAGTTCTTCAAAAATTGACGTAAATACAAATACTATAAATTTACTGATTCACTGTTTGTTGGACATTGAATTAATCTTAAAATCATATATATAAAGAGTGTGAAAGAAGAGAGATAAATTCAGAGTATTGCTCCTGGACATCACCATTTAGTTAATCAAATATTCTTGAGGGACAGAGAAGTGATGTGGGAAATCTTAGGCCAATCTTCTCCTCCTTCCTCACAACGTTGCTTTAGCAAAGGACAATAAGAAATTGATAAAGCCTCAAGAGAAGTAGGCAGTCCTTCCTCTGGCAAGCACCGCAGGCTTTCACATACATGAATATGCAATGTCTTCAATGAGGTAAGTTGTTGAAAGGCCTTGCCATTTAGGCGTTCAAGTTTGCTACATTGCTGGATGTAAATCTTAGACAGAGTGGTCGGCAGCAGCCCCTCGACCGGAAACGATTCATCTTCCCATGCAGTGATGTTTAAAGATTCCAAACAGGAGTGCCTTTGCAGATCCCAGTTCACGCTATTCTTGAAAAGCGTTTTGCATCTATTTAAAGTAAGACTCTTCAATTTTGAGTTCAGAGAAAAAGAGGCGGTGACAGACTGTTGATTTCTGAAAAGCAAAACCTCCATTTCTTCACAGTCACGAATACCGAGTCTTTCCAATGATGGAAGATAACCAGGTAACCCAATAACAAGCTTTGGACAATTATAAATTCCAAGGCGGGTGAGACGAGGGAATACTCCAACCTCTAGAATAGCTTCACTAAATGACCACTCTTTCCACTCCAACATATCACTGATCCATAAATATTCTAGAGAACTGAATGAGGTACCATTGCCATGAATTTCATCGCCTATCGAGACTACGCTATCAAATCCGTCAATTGTGAGATCTTTGAGTGAGGGTAGCTGCCCGAGTGGCGGTAAAACCAAACAATTTTTACAGTCTTTCAGGCAGACTTTAACCAAATTGGAAAATGAGTTGTCTACTACCCAATCCGAGAATATTGTGCCTCTGTAAAATTCAATTTCGAGGTCTGTCAAATTTGTATGGGGTCGAAGTGCATCAAGTACCGCCTTTTCTTTTTGTGAACTCTCGGCCACGCCAGCGTTAGCATTCCATCTTAAATGTATTTTCGATAGGCGCTTCCTATCCTTCAAATTACCCTCTGAAGCTTCCGCTGCATCAGAAATATTTTCTAGCCCAAATATACCAATCTTTCCATTTAGACGTTCGAAGTCATTTAGCATTTTAATTTTGAACCCACTCTGTCCATAACCCAAAACCACTTGTGATAGTGTGCTCAAGTATTTCAGATTAGTAATTTGCGGTGGCATCTCTTTCAGAGGTACTCCTTCAATATCAAGATGCCTCAAGTTGAGTAAGCTTCCCATGTTCTTCGGTAACCGAGAAAGCTTTTCACACCATGACAACAACAAAGTCTGCAAATTGTACAAAGTACAAATGGAGTCAGGTAGCTCTGTAATTTCCGTCAAAGACAAGTCCAGGTACCTCAAATGCTTCAGGTTGCTAATTGAATCAGGCAACTCCTGGATAGAAGATTGACTTAAAGAAAGCACTCTTAAGCAGCTTCCTCTTGGAAGCAATAAGTCATATGGGACTGGATATTTTGAATAGTCTCGCTCAGATAACTCATCCAATGGTAACGCTAGAAAGGTACGCAGACACTTGGCCTTACACAAAACCTTGAGTTTGTTAAGGTCACAAGTGCCTTTCCTAAATGACAAATGACGGGTATTGTCAGAAAGACTGTGTAGGGCATTACTCAAATCCAATCTGAAAAAAACTTCACCCGATACAAATATTGCCAAATCATGTACAAGATCATGCATGCGGATAACAGATCCATGTCCACGTCGACCTTGATATTGTTGAAACAATGACCTTGATAAGAGCTCATTAAAGTATTCATCTCCACGTTCCTCCTTACACTTGCTTCCTCTATCAGATTTCAAAAGACCTTCTGCCATCCACAACAAGATCAGCTTTTCTTTTTCAAATTCGTAATCTTTTGGAAATATAGAGCAGTATGCAAAACATCGCTGTAGATCTGCAGACAGATGACGATAGCTCAACCATAAAGCTGGAAGAATGGTATCCTCTATTCTATATAGTTCATCCCAAGCATGGCTGTTAAGAATGTTTTCCCATATTTTTGGATTTCGTTCAGAGCGAAATAATCCAGCAAGAGATTTTATTGCTAATGGAAGACCTTTGCACTTGTTCACTATATCTCTGCCAACTTCTTGCAGATCCTGATATGCATTGATCAGGTCAACGTTACTTCCAAATGCATGTCCTACAAATAATTGCCAACAATCTTCTTGTGACAAATATGTTAGATGACGATTTTGCCCGGTGGTCATAATTGATGCAACTTTTTCAATTCGAGTTGTCACAATAATTTTACTTCCGTTTGCTCCAGATTCAAAAGAGCTCTTCAAAGCATCCCAAAGAGGGTAATTCTCATTCCAAACATCGTCATGAACAAAGAGAAATTTCTTCCCCCTCACAGCTTCCTTCAATTTCCTTTGGAGTTCAAATAAATTCCCAATATCACTCTTTTCGGAACTGACCCCCTCAAAGATTGTATCACTCTTTTCGGAACTGACCCCCTCAAAGATTGTTTTTGTTATCTTATAAATATCAAATTCATCGGATACAGTGACCCATGCTTTTAGCTCAAAATGTTTCTGAATTCTATCATCATCATAAACAAGTTGAGCAAGAGTAGTTTTGCCAATACCACCCATCCCAACTATCGGGATGACAGAAATCTTATTACCACTATAATCATTAGATAGCAACAGATCAACAATGACTTCTTTATCTGTGTCTCTCCCATAAACACTAGTCTCTTCCACTAAACGAGCAAGTGGCCTTTGATAAGGTTTGTTTTGAAAACTCTTTCTCAGACCAAGGACATCTTTTTGATCCAGTAGAATCTTTAGTTTGCGGAGGATCTCTGTAGCATCCTGCTTAACACTGTTATCAAATGCAGTGAACATCAAAGTTGGGATAAAGTTCATAAGTACCGTGTTTGTGCCTCTTCTAGATTCACCTTCCAGCTTGGATCGCAGAGCTTCATAGTCGATTCTATCCAACAAGTCTTCAGCTTCATAAATGACATCTTGAAGCTTAAAAAGCCACTTCCTCACCTCCTCATTTCCAAGTTGCCTCTCCTCAGCATCATTGGACAGCACATTAGCTGACGACAACATGGTGTTCAACTCATAAAGCAGGTCTAGAATAGCCTTCTTTCCATGGAACAGCTTGGGAATCTCCTCAGAAGCCAATCTTTCAAACAAAACCTGAAGTGAAGCAGAGAGCAAAGCTCCAGCCACCAGTTCCGCCATTTTTTTTTGGAGACAAGTTTTGAAGAATTAATCAAGGAAGCACTCTAGTTGAAGACACAAAATGAACTCTCCGGTGTATTGATTATCTTTACACTCTCTCTCCCCACCCTGCTTTTTTTTCTTTTCCTCTCAATTTTGAGGCTGAGTAACTCCCTCAAAATAATTGACCGTTCGTTACACTTTGCTTTCAAACGAGCAATTTTTTAATGGTCGTTGTGTACACGTAAAATTGTGTCATAGGTAGTCTAATTGAAGCAGGTGAATGGTCATCATCAATCTAATAAGAGCCTTTAATGTCTTTAGTCTTCTTCTCACGATTGTGAATATACTATTGATGTTCATCATAAGAGTTCAATAGAAGATCAAGGTTATAAGCAGATAAGGCTGGCATTAACATCTGAATAAGACTTCAGATTAAGGTTATATAAGATTTACTTATTGTAAGAAAATGGTTATTTTCGTTTAAGTGAGTTTGAGAATTCATGTGTGTAATAACGTTCAAATAGAAGTTATATTTGTATTTTCATGAATTATTTTGAATCTAAAACACTACTAAGAATTTTTACTATTACGGTGCGTGTACGGACATGCCGTGATAACTGATTAACTATCACGGCGCTTATTAAGCACCGGGATAAATAGAAGCAATACCATGGTATCAAAGAGGCGCCGTGGTATCCCATCTTTAACGGCACGGCGCCGTTGTATTTAACTTTCACGGTACCTATAAGGCGCCATGATACAATTTTCTCGGCAGTCATATAGCGCGAGCTGAGGGCCCAATATAAAGGACCCCAAAACGAGTCCAGCAGACCCAACTCGCTCCTAATTCCTCTTTACTTCCAGCTGTGGCCAAGTCTCCCCCTTTCACCATTTTCACCATTTTTTCTGGCAAACAAGGTATATTTAAGCTTTTAAGCTCGTTTTGTTACTAAAATTAGATTACCCATTGTCTTAACCATGATTTTGACCAATTATTCTGTAGAAATTTCATATTTTAGGTTATATTTGAAAGAGATTATATTTGGAACTCTAATTTATCAAATGTGAATATCTTGAGCATGCATTGGTAATCTTTACTCTTGTAAGTATTAGTTAGAATATTTATTTATTAGAAATCTTATTTTTAGGTATGTTTTGCTATTTAAGTGCAAATTAATCTGAATTTCTTATTATTTTGTTGCTATTTTTTTATTTGTTTTAGGAGAAATGTGAGTTCATTTAGTTGAAAAAAATTTCTAATTGTAGGTGTGTTATATGAATTTATACCAATTTCATGTTTATTTACTAGAAATCATATATTAGGTTATGCTTTTTAATTTTCATCCTTAGTGTCAATTAATCCAAATTTATACAATTTTAATTGAATATTACGTAGTTTTTTGAAATTTACATATTCAATGTTTTTAATTGGGTGAAGTCTTGTGGAATTGTTCATTAGTTGTAAAAGTTTAAAATTGAGGTAGGCTCTCTCAATTTCTACAAATTTTATATTAGATACTTTGAAAGGTTAACTTGAGATCTTTGAGTCTAAAATTTTTTATTTGTTGGATATAGATTGTTGTTGTAAATTCTATATCATTTTTTTAGTTGTCAAAATTCTTATTTTGCATATATACTTATTTCAAATATATGAATTTTCAAATTTAAAGTATTGTGGATTATAGATGTTGAATTTTATTTATTATTTTAATTTGNGGCCTTGCCATTTAGGCCTTCAAGCTTGCTACAATTCTGGAGGTGAATTCTAGTCGGAGTGGTGGCTATGTGAACTTCTTTGGCTTCAGTTGCACAATCTCTCGAGATGTCAAAAGCCAAATCTGCCAAGAGGAGACTTGTTTAGTAGCCAAAAAGAAAATGTATCAAGAAATGGCAATCCACAGCAACTTAATTGCTTATTCAAGAGGAAAAAAAGGGAAAGGAAGCTTAAAACTCAAGCTAGTAAACGTTAGATCAATCAAAACCAAATATTTGGCTACAATGCATAAAATGTAGACGGGTTATAATAGAGAAATGCATGTCAGACTTGCTATTATATAAGGACCGGAGCATTAACTATGCAGAACAATAACAACCACCTTCATCGGTCTCTCCCTGTAAGCATCATCCCATTGGTCCATGTATTCATCTCTCATTTCTTTTATATATATGTCCTTGACGCTCTCTTCGTAGACCTTATACCTCCAGTTTGCTTATGGTCGCAGTCCAGTCTGAGCACATAGCCAATTCTGGGTATCAAATCTGCCATCGTAATCTACATGAGTCCTTGTCCAGATAAAGCAACGGCAGCTGTTTAAGGTACTTAAATCAATTTAGAGTAGAAGAAACATTTCGTACATGTTTTTAACAAGAGTAACTACCGAAACGAGGGATATAAATATTTTAAAGAATTGCAGTTTGAGTATGAGTTGCCCCAAAAGTAGAACTTTACAGCCGGTTTACCAACATCGATTCAATTCAACTATGCCTCTAAAATTTTCTCGATATATAATCAATAGAGTGGCATTATAACCAGCCGTTACAGGTATACCAACAAAAGACGACCACGGAGCCAAGTTGCAAGGTTTATATAGTTTGCAACGTTTGGTTGAATTTTGACAACTAAGAAGTTTCATCGATAGGAATTACTCAGTAAACTTGTAAACATGACTCTCAAGATTTCCACAAAACAGAGTGACTCTCAAGATTTCAAGTATATATGATAAGTAGTCTTTTTATGGGGGAAAACATACAATTTTTTATACGTTGAAGTATAAGAGCTCAGGTTTTCATATAAACATACCATAATATGCTGTCGTATATTGCTTCGGTTTTCCAGCTTTCCCATTTTCAAATCCAGGTTCCTTGTCGCTATATGAACTTCTGTGGCTTCGGTTGCAATATCTTTTGAGATGTCAAAAGGACAATCTGCTAAGAGGAGATTTCTTCAATACCCTAAAAGAAAATGTATCTAAAACTGGAAATCAATAGATTGATTATCCAAGATGACTAAAGGAAAAAGACTCTAAAATTCAAGCTATTAAAATTTAAATCAATCAAAACCATATATTTGGCTACATTGGCATAACAATTTTTGGCAGTTCGAACATGAATTGGCCCAAAGTTTTAATTTTGAGGCGGGTTTGCTAATGGAGACTCAACTCAACTATTTGAACTCACTCAAGTAAGCATTTACTTTGAAAAAACGATGAATATGGTTAATATGGATGAAAAGAAAATGTGTACATTGAAAGTTTGGAATGTTGCAACACCAACCAATACGGTGCACGTAAAATAGACCAATACAATTACGACCGTTTCAGGTAGTCAAGACAAATCTTCAACTGTGGCATGCGAAACCAAAAGTACATACAATACGAGATACATTAATAAAGTCGTCCAATACCAGTATGTGAATAATTATTGTGACACGTCTATGAATCAATTAAAAAAGGTAAAGAAAAGAATGAAATCCACGAAATGAATCGGTAAGACCATTTGACCACTTAATCCAAAACTTATAAATTCATTTTGTTGAAAACTTATAAATTTTCTCCGTATATTATAACTATAAACAACCTCTACAGGGTGCCGTTAAATGACAACGATGGAGCCGGGCTTGCAATGCTTTGAACCAGTAAATTCAACATGTCCGAAACTGTGGGCAAACTTTGTTAGTAAACAGAGTTGCTCTTAACCCGGGAAGTATGAGTTGTTTGGAAGGTTGGCACGTGAAGGTTGCCGTGCACCACCATCCCCTGTGTCGGATCGGACACGACAAGTGGGTTGTACAACCACGTGCCTGCCACCGATACACCGTTCTCGAACACCACGACTCGGTGGCCCTCTGCAGCTACTCTGGTCTGGCTACGATCAAAACAAAATAATTAAAATAATTTAGTTAATTTATAATTTCGTTTCGGATAACAAACAAAATAGTTCTGAAAACAATTGACATACATAGAAATACTGTAGATTTTCTGATTCACAGTTGTGTTGGACAGATAATTAATCTCAAAGTCATCCCCATGTAAAGAGTGAAAAAAAGAAAAAAAAGCGTAGCGCAGAGATTATTGGAGAAAGAAGAGAGATAAACTGAGAGGATTGCTCCTGGACATCACCATTTAGTCAGTACGAGTAACAATTGCTTTGGGCCTCAGCAAAGGGATGCGGGTAATCTTAGGCCAATCTTCTACTCCTTCACAGCGTTCCTTTAGCAAAGGACAATGACCAATTGTTAAATTCTCAAGAGAAGTAGGCAGTCCTCCTTCTGGCAAGCATCGAAGGCTTTCACAGGCATGAAGAAGCAAGGACTTCAAAGAGGTAAGTTGTTGAAAGGCCTTGCCATTTAGGCGTTCAAGTTTGCTACATTGCTGGATGTAAATTTTAGTCAGAGTGGTCGGCAGCAGCAGCCCCTCGGCCGGAAACGATTCATCTTCCCATCCAATGATGTTTAAAGATTCCAAACAGGAGTGTCTTTGCAGATCCCAATTCATGCTATTCTTGAAAAGCGTTTTGCATCTCCTTAAAAAAAGACTCTTCAATTTTGAGTTAAGAGTAGAAGAGGCCGCGGTGACGGACTGTTGATTTCTGAAAACCAAAACCTCCATTTGTTCACATTAAATGTGTTGTCTGGAAAGAAGAAAATACTCTTAAGAATTCTTAAGATTCGGAAAAAATTCCCTCTTCCCGAAATCTTGAGCTCCCTTTATATAAATGAGGGTAACTCAATGTTCCTAATTGTGAAAATGGGTAACTATACAATCGGGTAATACAATTTGAGTAATACAGACTACTAAATTGCTTCCAATCAGAAACTTCAAAAGTTTAATTACTATAAATAAAATTTTGAGAACCACACTACCACAAACTGGATACTTCAGGACCAATTGTACCATAAACCTGATCAGAATTATATGATTATGGGATAATAACATTAAAATACCATGAGTTTTAATTTTTCTGTAAAAAAAAAACCCTGACTTTTGAATGTCTGCAAAATAATACCCTCACTTTTATAATTTCTGCAATATAATATCCTGACTTTTGAATTTCTGCAAAATAATACCCTCACTTTTGGATTCTGCAAATTGATACCCTGACAATTAAAATTCTTGCAAATTAATATCCTAAGATTTTATTTTTTATATCAGTTGTTTAATTTTTTTTTTTTTTTTTTTTGTTTTTCAATTGTGCTTAGAATGGATAAGGAATGGATATTAGCAGATAGACTATCGACTGAATATAAAAAGGGAGTTGATAGCTTTTTGGAGTTTGCTATTGAAAATGTCAAAGATTCCAATTAAATTCCATGTCCGTGTATTAAATGTGAAAATTTGCAAAACATAGGTGTTAAAAAGATAAAAGAACACTTATATTTCAAGGGAATAGATCAAAAGTATAAACAATGGATTTGGCATGGTGAAAAGGTTCCAATTACCGGATTTTCGTCAAAGAAGAGTATAAGAGATGATTATGAGTTAGATTTAAATGATGATATTTTTGAAATGATTGATGATGCACAGTATGAAACAGATATAGATGCTATTAAGTTTCAATCATTACTTAATGATGCTGAGAAACCGATCTATTCGGGGTGTACGAAATTTATAAAGTTGTCTGTATTATTGAAATTGTATAATTTGAAAGCAATACATGGATGGAGTGATAAGAGTTTTTCAGACTTATTAGCTTTACTAGGAGAGATATTGCCAAATGATAATGAGATGCCACCTTCCTTTTATGAGGCCAAAAAGACTTTATGCTCATTGGGTATGCAATATATGAAAATTTACGCTTGCCTAAATGATTGTATTTTATATTGAAAGAAATTTAAAGATACAATTTGTTGTCCAGTATGTGGTGAGCCTAGGTGGCAACAAAATAAGAATTCTAAAGAGGTAAAAGTTGGAACCCCTGCTAAGATTTTGTGGTATATTCCTCCAATTCCTCATTTTACCCTTCTATTCCGAAATCGTGAGCATGCTAAAGATCTAATATGTTATGCGAATGAGCAGATAGAAGATGGTAAACTTAGATATCCAGCCAATTCACCGGCTTGGAAAACAATAAATTACAAATGACCTTCTTTTGAAAGTGATCCAAGGAATCTTCGTCCTGGTCTATCTGCGGATGGTATTAATCCTTATACAACTCTAAGTAGCAAATATAGTTGTTGCCCTGTAATGCTTGTAATCTATAATCTTTCTCCATGATTGTGTATGAAAAGAAAGTTTACACTTCTTACAATATTAATATCAGGACCTAGAAAACCTGGTAATGACATTGATGTATATTTAGCCCCGTTGATTGATGAGTTGAATAGTTTGTAGAATGATAGTGTGAAAGCCTATGATGCACATAAGGATAAAGATTTTACTCTCAAAGCTATGTTACTATGGATAATCAATGACTTCCCTGCATATGGGAATTTGTCTGGGTTTTCTACAAAAGGATATAAAGTATATCTTATTTGTGATGAGAAAACAAGTTGTCAGTTCTTAACACATGCTAGAAAATTGATTTATATGGGCCATAGAAGATTTTTACCTCGCAAACATGTATACAGAAATTGGAAAAAAATATTTAATAGTTTTTAAGAATTTGAATTGGCACCACAATCTTTAACTGGGATAGAGATAGTAGAAACAATCCTTGTAGGTTACCCGTTTGACGAATAAATACTAGTTTCATTTTCTTTCAGGTCGCACATAACCTATTCGGAGGAGGTCGCACACAACCCCTATGCGGGGGAGGTCGCACATAACATATGCAGTGGAGGTCGCACATAACATATGCAGTGGAGGTCGCACATAACCTATGCAGTGGAAGTTGCACATAACATATGCGGTAGAGGTCGCACATATTCTTACACATGCAACCTGACATAGGATTTTAGACCGCATAACAAAAGATAATTTAGAAATTCTAAACATAAAAATAAACAACCACTATAAGATATTCTCCAAATTTGTAGCTCTAAGAACCCAAAAATGCTAATAATATATCTTTCTTTTTATCTACTTCTTTTTTTTCAGTTTATTTTCTTTTAAATATATTTTTAATGTTATAATATGCTCCTCGCGTGTATTTTTTATCAAAAATTTAATAATAAATAACAATCTAGACAGACTACTAAATTGCTTCCAATCAGAAACTTCAAAAGTTTAATTACTATAAATAAAATTTTGAGAACCACACTACCACAAACTGGATAATTCAGGACCAATTGTACCATAAACCTGATCAGAATTATATGATTATGGGATAATAACATTAAAATACCCTGAGTTTTAATTTTTCTGTAAAAAAAAACCCTGACTTTTGAATGTCTATAAAATAATATCCTCACTTTTAAATTTCTGCAATATAATACCCTGACTTTTGAATTTCTGCAAAATAATACCCCCACTTTTGGATTCTGCAAATTGATACCCTGACAATTAAAATTCTTGCAAATTAATATCCTAAGATTTGAAATTCATATAAATTTATGTCTAATTAGTTGATTTTAATAATAAAAGATGGTAGTAGCCATCATCAACTTAATTAAAACTT
>JXTB01000029.1:1555362-1567972 GCA_002914805.1 Parasponia andersonii
CAAATGACACGTATTCGACAAGGGAGAAACAAAGTTCACACTTGGCGGCGAATGAAACAATTGATGATCAAGTACTTCCTACCTCCAGATTACAAACAAGCACTTTTCAGTCGGTATCAACATTGCCGACAAGCATATCGGACAGTACAAGAATATGTATCCGAGTTTCATAAACTAGCTGCCCGAGTCAACATTCGCAAATTTGAAAGTTAAAAGATTTCAAGATTCATTGATGGACTTCGTACAAACATACAAGACGAGGTATTCAAACAATCTCATAATACTTTGTCTAGCGCAATTCAACTCGCTTTGAAAATTGAAACACAACTCAACAAAAGGACAAATTGGAATCCAACAACTGCACAATCCTCTTCACCACCACAAAGATCTGATTTGAGCAAAGTGAAGGCCATGGCAAGACCACACGATGAAGCAGTAGGACCAACTCCTTCTTATAACCAACCAACCGCTTGACTGCAAAGAGAAGTAGCCAACAACAACATCAACAACCCTTATGCAGTCCTGAGAGGTAATAAATGTTATCGTTGTGGACAAACAGGCCACTATTCAAATTAATATCGTCAAAACAGTCCCATCAATCTAACCACACATGACGACATCGTCAAAAGAGACGAGACGTATTTCGAGAATGAAGAGTACGTATATAAAGTTGAACCTGAGGAAGTCATTTATGGAGATGAAGGTATTTCCTTGGTGATAAGACGATTAATGTATACACCAAAGAAGGAACAGGATATGCAACGACACAACATCTTCAAGACTCGCTGTATGGTTGAACAACGAGTGTGTAATCTTATCATTGATAGTGGGAGTAGCGAGAATATAGTATCAAAGATTATGGTGGACAAGTTACAACTGCCAACCTAACCACATACTGCACCGTATTGCATTGGCTGGATCAAGGACGTCAGTGAAACAAAGGTGACACAATGATGTCGAGTACCTTTCTCCATCGATAAACACAAAGATGAGATATTATGTGATGTTGTTGATATGGATGCTTGTCATATGTTGCTTGGTCGACTGTGGCAATTCGATTTAAACACTATACATAATGGCAAAGCTAACATATACAGCTTCCACAAGGATGATATGAAGATTACTCTGGCTCCTCTGAAGCTACAAAATAACCAAACAACCCCCACTACGACTAACCTTTTTTTTGTACCTAAAGAGATATATACTCCTACCAATATTCATGTATAAGTTCAAACATTATTGTCTGAATTTGAAGACATCATTCCTGAGGAGTTACTCGCTGGCTTACCACCCCTGCAAAATATTCAACACCAGATTGATCTTGTTCCTGGAGCAAGTCTACCGTACTACTGCATGAGTCCTAAGGAGTATGAGATCTTACAAATACAAGTCCAAGATCTCCTCAAGAAAGGGATGATTAGAGAAAGTATGAGCCCTATGGTTGTACCTGCACTCCTAACAACGAAGAAAGACGGAAGCTGGAGGATGTGTGTTGATAGTCGAGCCATCAACAAGATTACGATACGATATCGATTTCCTATCCCACAATTGGATGACATGCTTGATAGATTGGGAGGAGCAAAGCTTTTTTCCAAGATTGATTTACGGAGCGGATACCATCAGATTCGTATTTATCCTAGAGATGAATGGAAAACTGCATTCAAAACACATGAAGGACTATAAGAGTGGTTAGTTATGTTGTTCGGTCTATCCAATACCCCGCGTACTTTCATGAGGTTAATGAATCAGGTATTCCAACCCTTCATTGGAAGATTTGTCGTAGTTTATTTTGATGAAATTTTAGTCTATAGTCAGAATGAGAAAGAACATCTACAACACTTGACTGAAGTTTTTAATACACTTCGTAAGAATCAGTTGTATGTCAACCTGAAGAAATGTAGCTTCATGACTGAAAACTTAGTCTTCTTGGGCTTTGTTGTAAGTTCTGACGGAATCAAAGTCGATCAAGATAAAGTAAAGGCTAGCCGAGAATGGCCAATACCGAAGACCATTACAGAAGTTTGGAGTTTTCATGGTCTTGCAACGTTCTATAGACGATTTGTGAGAAACTTCAGTACTATAGCTGCACGGCTCACCGATTGTTTGAAGCAAAAGCAATTCCTTTGGATAGAAGAAGTAGAACAAAGTTTTGCTGTCCTGAAGAAAAAACTCACAAATGCACTCGTCCTTGCACTTCCTGACTTTGACAAAATTTTCGAAGTCGAGTATGACACTTCTGGCATAGGAGTTGGAGCTGTTCTATCCCAAGATATGAAGCCAATAGCTTTCTTTAGTGAAAAGCTCAACGAAGTCAGAAAGAAGTGGTCAACATACAAACAAGAATCATATGCGATTGTTCGTACATTATAACAATGGGAACCGTATCTAGAGCAGAAGGAATTCATCCTCAATACGGATCATCAAGCTCTTAAGTATCTCAACAACTCTTTCAAACCAAATCGAATGCATGCTCGATGGATTTCCTACATCCAGAAGTTCACTTTCTATCTTAAGCATAAGTCAATTAAACAAGGTTGCTGATACATTGAGTCGCTGAGTTATGTTACTAACTATTGTTCAAAATAAAATAATCAGTTTTGATTATTTGAAAGACTTATATGCTGATGATGAAGATTTCAAGGAAGAATGGGAGAAATACATTAATGGAGTTGCAAATAAACATCAAATACATGATGGTTTTCTATTCTTTGAAAATCATTTATGTATTCTACGAGGATCTCTCAGAGAACACATCACTCAGGAACTACACGCAGGAGGGTTAGGAGGACATATGGGACGAGATAAAACTGTTTCATTAGTGGAAGCTCGATATTTTTGGCCACATCTTAAGCATAATGTCGAGAAATTTGTAAAAGCGTTGTTATATATACCAGACTACAAAGGGACAAGCTCAAAACACCGGGTTGTACATACCACTTCCTATTTCTAATGCGCCTTGGGAAGATTTGTCCATAGATTTTATCTTAGGACTACCACGAACACAAAAAGGTTAGGATTCTATCTTTTTTGTGGTAGATTATTTTTCAAAAATGGCTCATTTTATTCTCTGCAAGAAAACTTCGCATGCTACCCATACTGCTCAATTGTTCTTTCGAGAGATTGTTCGTCTGCATGGGTCACCAAGGACAATAGTCTCTGATCGCGATAGTAAATTCCTCAGTCATTTTTGGCACACTTTGTGGAAGAGACTTGATACCACCTTGCAATTTAGTAGCACTTGTCATCCCCAAACAGATGGGCAAACTAAAGTCACTAATCACACACTGGGCAATATTTTACGGTGCTTGATTAATGAAAACCCAAGACAATGGGAGAATGTTCTATTGCAAGCTGAGTTTGCTTACAACAATGTGCCAAATCATTCCAGCGGTAAATCTCCATTTGAAATTGTTCATATTCGTCCTCCGTTGCATACTCTCGACTTGGTACCTTTACCAGAACTTCCAGGGATGAGCATTATTATCGATCATTTGATTAATAATGTGATCAATATCCATGAAGAAGTGAAAAAAAAGTTAGAAGAGTCCACTGTAAAATACAAGNTGATCGCGATAGTAAATTCCTCAGTCATTTTTGGCACACTTTGTGGAAGAGACTTGATACCACCTTGCAATTTAGTAGCACTTGTCATCCCCAAACAGATGGGCAAACTAAAGTCACTAATCACACACTGGGCAATATTTTACGGTGCTTGATTAATGAAAACCCAAGACAATGGGAGAATGTTCTATTGCAAGCTGAGTTTGCTTACAACAATGTGCCAAATCATTCCAGCGGTAAATCTCCATTTGAAATTGTTCATATTCGTCCTCCGTTGCATACTCTCGACTTGGTACCTTTACCAGAACTTCCAGGGATGAGCATTATTATCGATCATTTGATTAATAATGTGATCAATATCCATGAAGAAGTGAAAAAAAAGTTAGAAGAGTCCACTGTAAAATACAAGGCTAATGCTGACAAGCACAGAAGATTCAAGACTTTCAAAGAGGGTGATTTTGTAATGGTTCATTTACGTAAAGAAAGACTTCCAACAGGAGAATATAATAAACTTAAGAAGAATAAAGTTAGCCCCTTTCGTATTATTCAAAAGATTAATGATAATGCACATGTCATTGATCTACCAGATAGCTACACAATTTTTAAGACCTTCGATGTTCAAGACCTGTACGAGCACCATGGACCGGAAGTCATACCTTGAGCAACTCGAGGACGAGTTTTTTTCAAGAGGGGGAGAACTGATGTAGCAGCCCACATCCTTGTCCCAAAGCTAAGGCCCGAAATTCCAAAACTCAATCTAATGAACATTCCATTGGTTGGTAGAATACTTTGTGTGTTAAGTATTATAGACTTATTTTTTTGAAATGTGTTAGATTATTTAGCTTGTTTATTTGAAGTGTGTTAGGTGAACAATTTGTTCATTTGAAGTATATTAGGTGAATAGTTTAAGTATGTTTGGTTGGTAGGTGATAGGTGTATAGTTGTAAGTTTCTTAGAATTATTTTATTGGATGGTTTAGATTAATCCTAGACTTGTATAAATTGCCTTCATTGGCAAGAGTTGTAATCATCCAATCTTCAATCAAATCTTAGTTTTCTCTTCTAAATTCTCTTTGAGAATTTTACTTATTTCTTTTCTCGTTGTGAGAACGCAAGTTAGAGCGAAATCTAGCGACCCACTACATCATCTAGGCCCATCAACATGAGGCCCAATAAGTTGGAGTTAGCCCAAGTGCCAAGCTCATAAAATAAAAAGTTCAAGTCCAAATTGAAGAAGCCTTCCACTTAGAATCTTCTAATGTTAGGTAGATATTAGTTTTATACATGTGAATCATTTGATTACTTAGATTATTATTAGAAGTGTGTAAAAGAAAATATGTGTGATTTAAGGATATTTTTAATTGTTTATTTGTGTGGTTCTCCTTGTTTCTCATGTAGTATAAATATCCCTCTCTATTTGAGTTTTAAACATCAAGTAAGAAGCAAAGCTTCTAAGAGTGAATAAAAGAGAGAAAGAAGCATAACTTCTAGTGAGTGAGTGAGCTTGAAGAGTAAAATTAAGAATTTTCTCTTGTAATAATATTTGAGTGAGTAATAAAGCTCGTTTTATTTCCAACACACGGCCTCTGAAAGCGTGAATTCTGCTTCAAAAAGGAAGAAGAATAAAATGGATATTAAAGACACGGGCGCTGGATTTATCCCTCTCAATATAATCGAAGATATAGTATTAAGATTGGACGCAAAATCTCTTATGCGGTTCAAGTGCGTATGAAAATCTTGGTATTCTTTAATTGTCAATAAATCTTTCGTGAAGAAGCATATTAGTCGTCGGCCTCCCACTCTTTTTTCCCATGAAACCGAGTTCTCAGCTCGACGTCGCTCCGGAAGCTCTGATCAGAATGTTGTTTCAACTTACCACATATCCGACGAGGAGATCGCATACGATCCTCTAATACACGTGGAAGGTTACGACAATGGAATATTATGTTTGTCCGCTGAATTCACTAACAAACTCTACCTGTGGAACCCTAAACATAACGAGTTTAAGGTAATTGGTCTGATTCATTGTCCCAAAGGACGACATTGATTCGGCTGCGGTCTCAACTCCTTGACTGGTGATTTCAAAGTGGTACAAGTGGTCTATCTAAGGGTTTGCTTCGAAGAAGGTAGCCAAGTTACGGTTTACAATTTCGGTAGCTCGGGTTACAAGAAAACGGATAAATCAATGTCTAAACTATTTCCATCGCCAATTTCCTCCTGTACTAAGTTTATTTTTCTTATAGAACGTGACAAGTACTCGGTTGCTTTGAATGGGTGTCTTCATTGGATGTTGATTGGTTTGGGATAGTTACGTTTGATCTGAGCACCGAGGAGTTTAATCTGATTAACTCACCCAAGCCTATAAACCTATCTCATGTCGAAAATGTGGGTAAATTTTTTGACCGTCTTTCTTTCATTACTTGGGATAAACAACGTGGGTTGATCGAGATACGGTCGATGAAGGAGTATGGTGTCTCGAATTCATGGATCAAACAACTGACGATCGACTTAGATAAGTATTGGAAACCACTTTGCCTTCGAAAATACGTGCCGTATCCGTACTGTGTATTGAATTTTAGTAATAATGGCGATGTGCTAAAATTGAGTTCTGTGGGTCTTATGCGCTTTGGTATGATCCCATGAATAATAACATTAGCAAACTCGATGGAGTCGATGGATTTGTTCCTAGTTTTGTTGAGAGTGACTTTCAAATTAAGGGAGACAAGGACAAATTACTGCTTATGTTTTTATTTTTTTATTTTTTTGGATGTTTTAAGTGTTTATTTTGATTCGGATGCTAGCAGAGATAGTTCTTTAATATTACAAATTTTCTTGTTTGTTTGGAACTTCATGTTAGTATTTTGCTGCACGCATTTAATTTGTTATACATTTTTTGTCAAGGTGCAGAAATATTTACATTACTAGACTGTAAAATCTGAATTTTTAGAGGGGCAAAAGTGTAATTTTATGCTCAATGGCAATCTTGTAAATTCAAATTTTTGGAATATTAAATTGAAAATATCTACATTTTTTTATTGGGATTCTACAGTTTCAAAATTTTGCTTAAAAGACCCCAAGTATTCCATCTTCTCACCATGGACGACCCGAGAGAGGGAGAGACGGAGAAGCTTCTGTCGACCAAGCACACCGCCGCATGCCGCCGCCTTCACTCAAACGCGTCTCTCTCCGGTCGCCAACGAAGCTACCACCGGTGGTCTTGCCTCGAACGAAGCTTGGACGGCGGAGCTAGAGCACCGTGAAGACAACGCCCACCGAAGTATATTTCCGGCCAAAAATCGACCCTCCGGTACATCTCGAATCGTCATGAGCTCGCCATCAATTCTCCATCGGCCACTGACGTTAACTCACCTTCGGTGAGTACTTTCCTATTGTGGTAATTCTTTTTCCCTAAATTTAATATTTTGGTATTTTTATAAATAATTTGTAAACTAATTAATTAGGCCAAAATAATTATATAGTGTTAAGTAAAGATTCAATCATGGTTAAATATAATTATTTTGTGTAGAATCGAATTTTGGTAACAGAAGAATTTTTTTAAAAAAATAATATTACTAATAAAATGTGATATTTTGCTAATTATATTCAAAAAGAGGTATTTTAGTGATTTATAGGATTTGGGCCAAAAGTTTGTTAAACTTTAAGAATGGGCCTTAGGCTGTGAATAGGGAAGTAATAACTTTCNATTAAATTCTGTGACTTTTGTACATATTTATAAACTCGTGATTCTTGGGAGATTTAGCGGATTTTCTGCCCAATGTATAGTGAATTCTAGAATAAAGGAGTTTTAAAGCATTGTTTGGTTATATTCTGCATGGTTATTATTATTATTATATATCTTATTACATATTGTACATACCATAGGATCATACATAAGATACTTCTTAGGCATCACAGTGTTGTAGTAGGCGGATTAGTACACCCACCTTCGGTGAGAGCCCATAAACCCGTGTGGGGTTTTTCTGATTATTCTCATTGAGTAGGTGTAGACATTCAGTTGCCCCTCTGGTTCAGTAGGCTAGACGCATGGGTGTCCCTCTAATTTTTTTGAGATAGAGATCAGGTAGAGAGTACTTAGTACACATAGTACGAGTTACTCTAGTTCATGATGAGATGGTGTGAGCTCATAGGATGGGTTGATTTATGATATATACAAATGTGTATTTCTGGTTTCGGTTTTGAATATGTGACTATTCTGGATATCAATTATATTATACTTGGTTTATGAATGGAATTTGGAAAAGGTATTAACCATGCAAATTTGGTAAAATTGCATCCATTTAAAAAGGTAATTGAGTTTCTACTGAGCATTCACGTGCTCACCCCCTACTTCCTCCCTCTTTCAGGTGTCGATTTATTTTGTGGTAATTATTCTGGTAGCTTGGCAAGCATGTTTGGCATATGCTTGTAGTTTCAAATCCTCTTCATTGGTTGGTTCATACTCTATATCACCTTTTCTTTCTAAGTCAAATTTATTTAGCCAATAGTAGTATATTTACTAAGCGGATGTATGAGGATAATTTTGCTATCAAATTGAGTACTTAGAAATATAAATGATTTTATATAGACTATTTGGACAATGGACCTAAGTTTTAATTTGACTCATTTCTCCAAATGTTATGAATTTAAAAATGTTTCTAAATTAATTAATTAGATTTTTCCTCCAAACTTTAAATAATGGATTTCCTTGAAAAATTAATACTAATGAAAAGTTTTGGGATTGACACAAGACTAGTGAATTTCATTCCTATAGAAATTCTTAGATTCGAATGGACATTCATTCTTGTACTCCTATGTCCATTATGGTGATATGCTATATGAACCTCTTAGGTTCTGAGATAGCAAATCGGTGTCTTGTATTTTAATTGACATATGTTGACTTCATTTGTGTGATTGGAATTGTGATATTAACCCCTTGATTTTGGTGTAATTTTAATTGCTCAGTTCGAGTAAATGGTGATAGTGCTTGTGTTAAAATGTTAAAATTGATAATACTTTTTGCATGGCAAATTGCTTGTAAATTTATAATTTGATATTATATATTGGGTTTGCTTAAAATGTGGTATTGTACTAAAATCACTAAGATTGGTTTGGCATTTATTGTGTAGTGGTGAAATAAATGATTTAATTCCATTTGAGATTCCTTGGTTATTTGATTTTGACTAAATTAATAAATTATAAAAATATTTCCTTGTAAGATACTTACTTGTGATAAATTGTTTTGCCTACATGATAGTGGCATGCTTAGTTTACTTATCCTTTTAGTACAAAATTTTGAAAATTGGAATATTTTTCACGATTAATGAATTAAGAAAATTTTCACTAATTAAAAAAAAATGGATTTGTACATCTAGAAGAGGTTTTTATTCGGTCTTATATTTTCATTCTGAATGTATCGGCCTTGTAATTCTTAAGTAAGGAATTATTTGATTATTGAACTTAGAACTTTCTTGCATGGTTTTTGGTAATTTTTAAATCTTCAAATTGATTCACAGAAGTTGAAACAAAGTAAATGTTATATTTGATTAATTATAGTTCTTTATTTTCAAGAGAACCATGGATGTTTTAAATTTAAATAAGGGATAGATGAAAGTAATTTACTTTTTCAATAGGATGTTTAGTTTCAAAACTTATGAGCTATTTGAGAAATTGGAATTTCTAAATTGCACTATTGTAAATTTTGATTCTTGATGCTTACAGAATTTAGTTGTGGTACTAAATTAATTTTAATCTACATTTAATAAGTTAGTTGGAGAATTCTTTAGGCCAAAAAAAATTTTATAACTTAAAGTTTTAAGTATCATTCTAGATTGAATATGGTAGATATTCTTGATGCTTGATTTGTAAGCTGAAATATACCTTCACATGGTTGTTTACATGCTAACTTGGAATTAAACCTGGAATATTTATGGAAACATCTATGTGATAACTTGAGAAACAGGTTCAACTTCTTAGAATACATTTGGTATGAATTAATGCGGCATAAGTATAAATTTTTTTTAAAAAAATATTTATTATATTTTTATGATGATATAGATAATATTTTGGTATATGAATTTCGCAAAGTAAAACTTGGTAATAAAATCCAATTTGGAATTATGTGTGAATGAAAGGATAATAGATTTTGAATCCTAGTTTATAAATTGTGTGAAACCTTATTATCATATCTTGGTGTGCCTTGTTGTTAAATTGTTATTGAATGTGTTTATTATACCAAACTCCATTTAAACTTATGAATCGTTTCAATGATATATACATGATGTTGCTGATCTTTAGATTGATTGTTAAGTAATAAATTATTTTTCATTGGTTAAGCCAAATTGGGTTTACCTTATCTTGGTGGTCTCATTTGGATAATTGAGCACTGGTGTGATTGATTTAATCTATATTTTTCGAAACGCTTTATAAAATTTTTATCTCAAAAGTGTCATATCTAGAGTTTTTCATAAATAAATATTTGTGGTAACATATTTTCATAGGTGATACTCCGTTTGAAGGAAGTACTTTTGAATTTCTTAGAAAAAAATATTTGAAACTTTTTGGAAAAAAAAATGGGAATTTAAGAAAAATTTCTACTACATTTAATCATGTTTTAAAGAGAATTTGCATGTTGAAAAAAAAAGCTAGAAAATTTTATTTGGCAGACTATATATATATATATATATTGAGTAAGGAACTTTGTTTATTATAACTTTAAAAGATTTGTTGGATACCCCTGTTATGATCTGATGTGGGTTGGAATTCTATATGAATTGATGGTATATAGGAATAATTTACTCATTGGTCTATACGAAGAGTTGTTGAACTCTTGTTATTACATTTTTAGAAAAGAATACTTAGAGTTCAGATTTGGTTTATCTATGGTCAAGGTAAGACTTTATTTATATGCCCCTGATTTTTGTATTGTACGTATTCAAAAATATCTTCAAATTATTTTCGACTTAAAAATGAAATAACATTCGATGGAAGACAGGCGTTGCCGTGGAAATGATATATTCTACTGAAACCTTATTTCTGGAGCATTGTAGTATTGTTGCTAGTTTTACTTACGTACTGGATATCGAGTCATTTCTATATGACTTTCTCTTGTAACAAAGACTTATAAAGTCTTTGGAGGTGATTGATGTTTTGGGATTATTGTTATAATTCTGTATTTTGTAGAAGACTCATAAAGTCCTTGAATTTAAACACGATATAAATGATTATATATATATTATGTGGATACTTGCATTTTATATGCTTGGATACTTGTGCTATGAACTCCTCTATTAGAGTCTTCCAATCTATTGTGATTCTAATATTGTCTTTGACTAGAGATGTTTGATAAACTCTGTTGCTTCTCACTCGTCCCGAGGAACTATAAATAACTTATGTTATTGTATCCTTATTATGGTTTCTAACTTTTGAACTTGTCTAACTTATGTAGTATAACACAAGGATATCGATTTCCATTTGGGATCTTTTTAGAGTTTTGGACTTAAAGATTGTTTAGGGCTAGCATCTGGATACTGACAAATGAGATTGTCCCGATATTGATCTGGTATGATCAAGGGAACAACATCATATATATTCAACATTTGGTCTGTTACTCTAGTTTAGTGCCTAACAATCGGTATTCAGGTTATAAGAGTCGGGTATTATTGACTCTTGATTATTGTTACCACTCCTATTTTATGAATTGACTTGAAGACATTAATCTTATTTCCTTATGTCGATGTATGTGTATCTATTGGTAGGTCACTTTCTGATTCCTTATAACTTTGTATACCTCATGCCTTATGTGCCATCGAGATATTTTGGGATACTAACACCCAGTGAAGGGCATATATCTCACGCTCGCATAACTAGTGATTAATTCGATCCTCCTATATCCTATCTTTGATTATTTGCTATCCTTCTAAATGATATTCCTTCAGTTTTCTCTCGTGCTCCTTGTGTCGTATTCGAATTTCGGGCCGAAATTCTTTTAAGGAAGGGAGAATGTAAAATCTGAATTTTTAGAGGGGTAAAAGTGTAATTTTAGGCTCAATGGCAATCTTGTAAATTCAAATTTTTAGAATATTAAATTGAAAATATCTGTATTTTTTTTATTAGGGGTCTATAGTTTCAAAATTTTGTTTAAAAGACCCCCAAGTATACCATCTTCTCACGATGGAGGACCCAAGAGAGGAAGAGACGGAAGAGCTTCTGCCGACCAAGCGCGCCGCCGCACGCCGCTGCCTCCACTCAGACGCGTCAGCCCACGTCTCTCTCCAGTCGCCAACGAAGCTACTGCTGATGGTCTTGCCTCGAACGAAGCTCGGACGGCGGAGCTAGAGCGCTGTGAAGACAATGCCCATCGCGGCATATTTCCGGCCAAAAATCAACCCTCTAGCGTCGTTTCTACCCACCGCTTGTACGTCTCGAATCGTCATGAGCTCGCCGTCAATTCTCCATCGGCCACCGATGTTAACTCACTATCAGTGAGTACTTTCCCGTTTTGGCAATTCCTTTTCCCTTAATTTAATATTTTGGTATTTTTATAAATAATTTGTAAACTAATTAATTAGGCCAAAATAATTATATAGTGTTACGTAAAGATTCAATCATGGTTAAATATAATTATTTTGTGTAGAATCGAATTTTGGTAACAGAAGAATTTTTTTAAAAAAATAATAATAATAATAAAATGTGATATTTTTCTAATTATATTCAAAAAGAGGTATTTTCGTGAATTAATAGGATTTGGGCCAAAAGTTTGTTAAACTTTAAGAATGGCCTTGGGCTGTGAATAGGGAAGTAATAACTTTCTAAACATTCCTTAGAAAACAGCTTAACCATAAATATTGGTATGTTTCTAATTACTTTGAAAAGTGATAATTGTATAATTATTATGGTTAGGTCATTTATTTATCTGAGATAATTATATGAGGTAAAAGAGGCTTAAAAACTATGAATAATTACGGCTGGTAAAAGTTAAAACGGTATCCAAATGTATGGTAACTTTTAAATAGAAAAAGATGGCATTTCCTAAATAATTTCAAAATATGGTA
>JXTB01000029.1:1568035-1605916 GCA_002914805.1 Parasponia andersonii
ATTAAATTCTGTGACTTTTGTACATATTTATAAACTCGTGATTCTTGGGAGATTTAGCGGATTTTCTGCCCAATGTATAGTGAATTCTAGAATAATATCAAGAGGAATTTTAAAGCATTGTTTGGTTATATTCTGCATGATTATTATTATTATTATTATTATATATCTTGTTACATATTGTACATACCATAGGATCATACATGAGATACATCTTAAGCATCACAGTGTTGTAGTAGGCGGACTAGTACACCCGCCTTCGGTGAGAGCCCGTAAACCCGCGCGGGGTTTTTCTGATTATTCTCATTCAATAAGTGTAGGCATTCAGTTGTCCATCCGGTTCGGTAGGCTAGACACGTGGGTATCCCTCTGATTTTTTTGGGATAGATATCAGGCAGAGAGTACTTAGTATACGTAGTACGAGTTACTCTAGTTCGTGATGAAACAGTGTGAGCTCATAGGATGAGTTGATTTATAATATGTACAAATGTGTATTTCTGATTTCGGTTTTGAATATGTGACTATTCTGGATATCAATTATATTATACTTGGTTTATGAATGGAATTTGGAAAAGGTATTAACCATGCAGGTTTGGTAAAATTGCATCTATTTAAAAAGGTAATTGAGTTTCTACTGAGCATTCACGTGCTCACCCCCTACTTCCTCCCTCTTTCAGGTGTCGATTTATTTTATGGTAATTATTCTAGTAGCTTNTTTGGTTATATTCTGCATGATTATTATTATTATTATTATTATATATCTTGTTACATATTGTACATACCATAGGATCATACATGAGATACATCTTAAGCATCACAGTGTTGTAGTAGGCGGACTAGTACACCCGCCTTCGGTGAGAGCCCGTAAACCCGCGCGGGGTTTTTCTGATTATTCTCATTCAATAAGTGTAGGCATTCAGTTGTCCATCCGGTTCGGTAGGCTAGACACGTGGGTATCCCTCTGATTTTTTTGGGATAGATATCAGGCAGAGAGTACTTAGTATACGTAGTACGAGTTACTCTAGTTCGTGATGAAACAGTGTGAGCTCATAGGATGAGTTGATTTATAATATGTACAAATGTGTATTTCTGATTTCGGTTTTGAATATGTGACTATTCTGGATATCAATTATATTATACTTGGTTTATGAATGGAATTTGGAAAAGGTATTAACCATGCAGGTTTGGTAAAATTGCATCTATTTAAAAAGGTAATTGAGTTTCTACTGAGCATTCACGTGCTCACCCCCTACTTCCTCCCTCTTTCAGGTGTCGATTTATTTTATGGTAATTATTCTAGTAGCTTGGCAAGCATGTTTGGCATATGCTTGTAGTTTCCAAATCCTCTTCATTGGTTTGTTCGTACTCTATATCACCTTTTCTTTCTAAGTCAAATTTATTTAGCCAATAGTAGTATATTTACTAAGTGGATGTATGAGGATAATTTTGCTATCAAATTGAGTACTTAGAAACATAAATGATTTTATGTAGATTATTTGGACAATGGACCTAAGGTTTTAATTTGACTCATTTCTCCAAATGTTATGAGTTAAAAAATGTTTCTAAATTAATTAATTGGATTTTTCCTCCAAACTTTAAATAATGGATTTTCTTGAAAAATTAATACTAATGAAAAGTTTCTAAATAAATTAATTTGAATTCCTCTAAACTTCGAGTGGAGTATTTTCTCGAATACTCTATATCAATAAAAGGTTTCCTTAATTCGAATTTTACTCACTCTTAAGGAATAAAATATAAAATTTCAAGTACTCGATTTTCTGGAATTTTTGAAAAATCACTATTTACCACTATTTCAACATAAGATTACTAATAGTCATGGCCTTGGATTTCTGGTCGTGACATAGACTACTCAATTTGAGGTAATAGGCTTTTTTTTTTACTTTGTAATCAAGAATGTAAATGTGTTTTATAGTCGACAAACATTGCCATAAACTACATATATCTCTAGTTTATCTATATTAATGGAACTTTATCTCTAGTTTATCTATATTAATGGAACTTTGAATAAGACTCCAAGTAATTATTTTATATTATAGTTCCAAATGTTCCTAGTTTTTTTTTTTTTGGAAATGCTCTTAGTTATCCTTAGTTCTTCATTTCAAATGTTCTTAGTTATTTGCTACGATATTTGAATCATCCTGGCCAGGATGGTATCGTCGTTAGGATAATTACATAATTGTGTTTTGCATTAATTCGATAGTTCATGCCTTTAATTATGGATAAATTAACATTGCCTTTCATATGTAAGCTTGTGAAAAGTGATTTTGATGGAGCTTTTAACAACAATGAATTTTCTGGACGAAATTGCATGCAAATTAAAGAAAATTAATAAAGCAAATAAAGACAGACAAGAATTAATTTCTAGTAGTTTAAAAGATGAGTCTATGTCAATGTGTAAGAGAGAAAGAACTATAAAGTGTTTGCATAGTGAAGTGAATTGTGTGTGTTGAGACTGAGTTCCAGTATATAAATGAGATTAGCTTAGTCAATTTTAGGAGTGAGAATTATACAATGTGACTACTATTTTGGATAATAATATAAAATTGGATACTGATTTGTGGCTGAATGGTTTAATCTCTACGTTGCTTATTTCCTCTTTTGAAAGTATTTTCCTTTCTTTGTGAATTTCCTTCTAATTTCCTTTATTATCATCTAGGTCGCATATTAGTAATGAGGAAGGTTGCATGTATTGTTTATGCGATCTGACAGTCAAAATTTTGTATAATATTGACTTTCTTTTTGTGGCATTGACCATCTAATTTGTGGGTAGATTTTAGATCGCACAATGATAACCTATTTGGATTAAATAATAATAATAATAATAATTTTGACCACTCCATTTTATCAAAATGGATTTAAACGTTATATATAAATTTGAACCCTTTGAAACTTGATGGAGCTGTT
This sequence comes from Parasponia andersonii, assembly GCA_002914805.1. Lineage (NCBI taxonomy): Eukaryota > Viridiplantae > Streptophyta > Magnoliopsida > Rosales > Cannabaceae > Trema > Trema andersonii. The sequence goes on from JXTB01000029.1 coordinate 1,570,958, forward strand.
ATATATCATTAGTTTTGCCTATGAATCTTTGGGGGATTTCTTTACAGAGGTCAAATAAGCCTAACTTTAATTTATAGGATATTATTATTTTTATACTTTGTATTTTAACACTTTGTTCAAATTATACTTTGTATTTTGGTTATTATCAATATTAATCTGTAGATTTGAAATCTGTTACAAATTTATATTCTAACACAAATTAGAGTAGTTAATTTATCAAGATGTTGTTTAAAAATTAAAAATAAGTTGTATAAAAACTTATCCAATAATAAGTTTATTAAATCATCTTTGTAAATTAACTGCTCTAAATTGATGTCAGAATATAAATTTGTAACAGATTTTAAATATAAAGGTTAATATTGATAATAACCAAAATACAATATATAAATTGAAAAAAGTGTCAAAATACAAATATAAAAATGATATTATCTCATATAATTTATTATGTTTGATTTTTGTCATAAAGCAGGTCACAACAACAATAAGGATACAATCATTGGGTATTCAGACCATCAAGATATATATAAATATATATATATATATATGGAATGTGTTTGGTAAGCATATATATATATATATATGGAATGTGTTTGGTAAGCGAGAGAAATGGAAGAAGATGGGTGAAAGAATTATTTGATAGATTTAAGATAAGTAGGATAATTGTTTTAGTAGGAAGAATTTTAGGAAGTGAACAGACAATCAATTTTAAAACTCTTAGTTTAATAAATTTTCAATCTCCTCTAAATTGGAGAGAATTTGGAAATGAAGAGATCCACTCAACTCATAGTGTGGTAATCATATATGTAACTAAATCCTTCTCATTCCTTTATTGTCTCCCACCAATACCAAACAAAGGAGAGAATTTTAGTATGTTCTCTCCCTGTCCCCCCTATACCAAACAAAGAAGAGAATTTTAATTATCTATCCTCTCTTTCGTACCAAATACAATAAAAGAAGGCCACTTATTCTCTCTTTATCTCTTTTTCCTAGCTAAATAATATAGCTCATTTTCCTTTCCTCCTACCATAGCCAAGATTAGGTGTATAAATTTCTTATTATATATGTAATTTCAGTTAAGCTGTTATACACTAGTATACGCCAGTATTTAACTAAATTATATAATGGTCAAAACTATGATCCAATTTAATTTGGATGATGATTGGAAAAAAAAAAATGTAACTTAGATTAATCAAATTTTCAGTTCGAAAAAATTATCCAAGTCTTATATATTGTGACTTATGACTTTCGAAAAGTCCTTTTGCTCTCGAACTATATTTTGTTTTAGTTTGGCCTCCAAACTTTCAAATGCCTCAATTACTACGTTATGTTTGTGGTATCAATTTTCTGGCTCGTTATTCTCAACATGATTGTTCAAATCAAAACGGGGACAAAAACATGTCCACTTAACGTTTTGAAAGTACGAATAAAAGTGAATTTGAGATATTCTTCAGGGGCTAAAAATAAAAATAGCCCATTTAATTTCGGGTTTGATTGTATTCGGTAAAATTTTTGTCTTTTGTAAGATATAATGCAGCTTTCCTATATTGCTATGCTGTTTTTCACATATAGCAAACATTGTCATTTGGATTAGATGTTATGGCTGTTTCGGATTGTTGTCGTTTTTTGGATACATTTTCGTTTATATTTAATTCGTTGTCGTTTCTCAGGAAGAGAAGCGCAAGAATGGAAATGCAAGACTATTTTCAGTGTTCCTATTGTTGTCAAGGTATACAAATTAAAATTTAAGGTTAAATTCAATTATTATGTTTGAGATTTTTCTTTAATAGTTCACAACTATATTAAGGTTAAGGTTTCAAGCACTGGGTATTTCAGCAGCTGGACCAGTAAGATTCTCTTTAGGTCTAAGAAATACAAGCTTCTTCTTATGTAATTTCACTGGGTTAAGCTTTTCAAAGCAAGTATACGGCGATGTTGTTTAACTAATTGTGATATATATATATATATATATGTACACACACACGCACATAAATATGAACTATGAAACACTAATTTCTGTTGTTTATATTTTTTAGTCCAAAACATTAACCCAAATTATTATAACCCATAACTTTCAAATTTACAATCTTAGCACACGGATTACATTTTTATCTCAGCTTTACACACCCCTCCCAACTTTCAAACGTCTCATTTTATTACTCTGAACCGTGAAAAATCTCAGCTTTATCCCTTTATTAATTTGTAACAATTTCTTTCAAACCGAGACAAAAAAAAACATGTTATGGGACCAAGATTATGAAACCCTGTAGCCAAAGAGAATTTTCGAGTAATTCTTCAATTACGGGCTAGAAGTAAAATTAACCTATTTAATTTTAGATCTGAGATTTCTCTTACTAAAATAACTGTCATTAAGTTATAGTTCAGTTTTCGTGTATTTTTATCATTTTCACATTTGTTGCTTATAGGAAACATTGCCGTTTGAAACAGATACTGTCGTTTAATCGATTTCCTCTCGGTTGTAGTTCGTTGTCGTTCCTCATGAAGAGCTGTGTTTCGCCCTTTTTTTCCTTCTAACTACGCTTTTAATTCTTAGGGGTATTGTTGTCCCTAAGGCATATATTTTCCGGTTCTTTTTAAGCGGAGCATATGAGCCAAATTTGGTACACCATGAAGTACATAGAGCCTAGTTTCTCCCGTACAGGAGTGGAAGTGGAACCGTGAAAGTCCATTTTCTGTGTTCCTAATAAAACGAGAATTTCCTCAAAGACTCAAAATAAAAATAAAAATAAACCTTGAAAAAATAACATAAAAAGTACTTGTGTCAGTTTATGAAGCATGCAGCCAAAGGTGTTACGTCCTATGAGCTTGCAACGTATATACATCTTTTGCAGCCTTCAATTCTGCCACGTACCACTTCAAAAGAGGTGTCAACCACGTCTCTGTCTCTCTTTCTCTCAAAAATATTAAGACCTTTTAGCCTGAAATCTAATCTGTCTTTTTACATTAACATAGTTTTGTGATTATCTAAGATGAACCCAGAAAGCCTTATAGCCTCGGCGGCCATTAACATAGGTTTGGCCATGGTAGTCCTTTCCCTCTTCTCCATCCTCAAAAAGCAACCCTCAAACGCCCCCATATACTACGCTCGCCGTCTCTCAAACGACATGTCGTTCCAGATGATCCACTTCGACCATTCCTTCACTCTTCGTCGTTTCCTCCCTTCCGTCTCTTGGATATCTCGGGCTTTCCGCGTTTCAGAGACTGAAATCCTCCACACCAGTGGCCTTGACGCTCTTGTCGTCATCAGGCTCTTTAAGTTCGGGTTAGTTGTCGTTTTGTATTTCTATAAAGATGGTTAACAAGATTAGAGAATGACTACTTATGGCTGCTTAAGTAAGTTTGACTTGATTTTTTTTTTTTTTCACTTTATTTGATTGGCAGTATCAAATTCTTTGTGGTGTGCTCTATTGTTGGAATAGCGGTGCTTCTTCCGGTTAATTATAATGGACAGGATGCACCTTCTAAGACTGACCATTCGATGGACTCCTTTACCATATCAAACATAACTAGTGGTTCTAACAGGTGACTTCGTCTTAACTTTTTGCACCAGATATAGCATCAGTGTAAAAAGAGGATATTGTTATTATATAGTGGTTTAAAATAAGGTTTGTACATTTAGGTATCTCTATTTTTGGTTCTAAGGAATGATTCAGATCATTGTACTCGTATACATTTACAGGGTAGCTCTGTTTTCTATACAGGGGATTTAGTTTGATTATGCTGCCTCTCTTAATTTTTGACGTGAATTATAACTAAATATGTATAGTTATTATGTTTGATGCATATTTGTGTATCTTTATATATGTGACACACTTTTCTTATTAGCAAATTTGACTCGGTTTGAGAAAGGACGTGTTTTCCTTATCTACTTGTCTTGCTCAATTTGTTGACTACGTTTCTTTTCATTCCACAGGCTTTGGATACATTTTGCATGCCTATGGTTTATATCTCTTTATGGACTATATCTACTGTATAAGGTGAATGTTATACCTTGTTCTTGGGCTTTGAAGACTCGAATAATCTTGAGTTAGAAGCTTGGTTAAATGTTTCTTTCTTTTTTCCCTTTAATCCTGTATTTTCGAAATCTCAGGAATATAATGAGATTTTGGTCATTAGACTTCAACAACTTCGGCACATTAGGCATCGCCCCGATCAGTTTACTGTTCTAGTTCGGGAAATCCCTTTCTGTAATGAACACAATGCTCGTGCGTGTTCTGCTCATCACTTCTTCTCTAAGCATTATCCACATGATTACCATTCTTACCAGATTTTATATGATGAAAAAGATGTTGAAGAGTTGGTGGTACGCTTTCAGTAGCCTATACTGTGTTATTTTCCTTATATTATTATATTATAATGCGGACATTTGTTTTTGTTCTAGATACATATACTTCTAGTTTTATTTTGTTTTGAATGGACATCTCTTACAGATAGTATTGCGTGTAGAGCCAGGCAAAATCCATTGCAAGGAAGATAAATGACTTGAAAGAGAGGTCCGTGGTCAAGGAAACTAAGAGAGGAAAGTTCCTCTTGAATGAATCTGAACATGATAGAGCAAAATTAGCTTTGCTAGAGGAGAAGCTTGAGGAACTTTGTCTCAGGATTCACCAACTACAGTGTGAAGGTCAACTAAAACAAAAGGTAAATTAATATATTGTTGGCAATAGATACACTGCTACTTCATTAGAAGTCATATGAGGTAAAAGATACCATTATTTTGTTTCTGTTCGTAGGAATTACCAGTTGCATTCGTTACTTTCAAGTCGCGGTTAGGTGCTACTCTAGTGGCTCAATCTCAGCAGCACTCACATCCACTTATTTGGATCACTAGCATGGCTCCAGAGCCAAGGGACGTATCATGGAGAAATTTGGCAATTCCAAGTAGAATTTTGCCGCTGTGCAGACTTGGTGTTGTTGTTGCAGCCTCACTTCTTACCATTTTCTTTGTTATTCCAGTCACTGCAGTTCAAGGAATAGCAAAATTTGAAAGACTGAAGAAATGGTTCCCTCCAGCCATCGCTATACAGTTGATGTAAGTATTCATTTTGTTGCTTTTCTTGGTTCTGAGACACTTTTTGAATCACTCTGTCAAAATAGATCTCAATAAACATGTTAGGTCCTATGATCAAAGGACCAAACAAATTTTGTTTTAAACTCTTATATCTTAGTTTACAATATCTATTTTAAAAGGGCATATTTGTTCTCACTATAGATCCTTCTTATTGATTTGTTCTCTTGTTACATTGTAAAGAAAGTATTGACTTTTCTTTACTCTTTGACTCTCAATTGTTCTGCAGACCAGGTTTTAGCTCTATTTTGACAGGGTATCTTCCAAGTGCAATTCTTAAGGGCTTTATATACATTGTTCCCTTTGCTATGCTTGGAATGGCTAAGCTCAGCGGATCTATCTCCAAGAGTAAAGAGGAAATAAAAACTTGTAACATGGTCTTCTATTTTTTGGTGGGAAATGTGTTCTTCTTGAGCTTGTTGTCTGGCTCCTTACTCGATCAAATTGGAGAATCATTTACTCATCCTAAAGATATCCCTACTCGCCTAGCTAGTGCTGTCTCTGCTCAAGTAAGTTGAGATGCTCTTGTTAAACGGCATATCTTGTTCTCAGATCCCTTTAATGTATCACTAACCAAAAAGTCAACAATTTACCATTTCGTCATAACTTGGTTATCTTAATTAGCTTGATTTTTATATCCTCTTAATGTTGCAGGCAGATTTCTTCTTGACATATATATTGACAGATGGGTTGTCCGGGTTTTCTTTGGAGATTCTTCAGGCAGGTTTACTCACTTGGGATGCCATCAAATCTTGTATCTGTTTCTGCAGAAAGGAAAAGAACCCTTACCTCTATTCACTACCTTACTTTAGAGTCATTCCTATGGTATCTCTATCAATACTGATTGGAATGGTGTATGCAGTTGTTGCACCTTTGCTTCTCCCATTTCTCATTGGCTACTTCTGTTTAGGCTATGTTGTGTTCATCAACCAGGTTTGAATTTCTTAGCTTCACTTGTCAATTCAACCTTAGGACGATCAATTAATGGTTATGACTTTTGATACCAAAATAATTTGCAGATTGAAGATGTATATGACATTACTTACGAGACTTGTGGAAAGTATTGGCCTTATATTCACCACTACATTCTAGTATCAATCATTCTCATGCAAATCACTATGATTGGCCTCTTTGGACTCAAGTCAAAGCCAGCTGCATCCATTTCCACAATTCCACTACTCTTGCTAACTTTGATGTTTAATGAGTATTGCAAGATCCGTTTCCTCCCTTCATTTCGCAATTTTTCGGTTCAGGTATGTCAGCTCTAGAATCGGAATTTGCATTATTTGATTTTAAATGGTCCAAGGGACATGCCAATATGACTTACTCCATGAAGAAGATATGATCTTTATATGCTTTTTGTATGATTATGTTATTACTTTCTACTCCTGCTTCTAGATTTAGCTAATACGTTATTTATTTATGAAAAATTGGACTAGTTGGTCTAATTTTACTTAGGAGAGGATTTAAACATTAATCAGATAAAGACACTTGAGAGGGTCCAATGATGTGTTCTAGGTGTAATTAATCTAAAAGGCGTGTTTTAATTGTTTTAACCTCAGAGGGCCATGGAAAATGATGAACTTGACATGAAGAGCAACCGGTTGGAAATGAACTATGAGAATGCTAGTAATGCCTATTCCCCACCTTGTCTGCAGCCTTTTAACTTCGTGGCATCAGCTGGCTCAAGCTCCGCACAGCCTTTGGTTTCTGCATCATGATTTTTCTCTCCATTTTTGAACTTTTCTCTTTGTTATTTTACTTGATGTTGGGGGATTCATAAAAGTAATACCAAAGCCAATTATTGTATGAATATTACTGTTCTCGTGAAACAATGTTATAAGTTAATACGTAACACTTTCATATGATATATTCATGTCAATTTCCAATGTAAAAGGTCCCAAATTTCAGTTTCATCCTCCTCAAGGTTCTAAATATGAATGTGGTGCACGGCTATTGACAAAATCAGTTGGATCTGCATGTTAAAGAGTTCGAAAAAGGGATTGTGTCCGCCAGCTTTTATTAATATAACAAAACGAGTTATAAGTTACACCTCTTTTTATGTATAAGGGGAAAGAGTCAATAGGTTTTTGATGCAATCAGACATGGAAGTACATGATGTGATTTGAAAAGCATGTGTCTAAACTGCCAAAGAGATGTATCAACTAACAATTCGGTGCAGCTAAACTTTAAATATTTCCAACTTCTAGCACTTTATTTGAGCCAATAAATAAATTTATATGAGGTCTAGCTTTGTTTATGAAATACATATTAGGAGACTTGTCAATGTAGCAAAACAAAGTCGGGGACTTGTCCCGCTCAAACTGCTCACATCCTCACATGACCGAGTAGATGGTCCAGGTTCGGAGCCATTACGTACTGAGTTGTGCATGTTTTGATAGTGAACCATATAACTTCATCAGTAATCTGTTTAATTACCATAAAATGTAACATTTCAATCACATAAACCAACTAAAATTGTGGCCACTCCATTAATTGTCACGAGGAATTTCACTTTTTCTTTAAAATCATCCAAGTATTTTCCCATTATGTTGCTGCTCAACTACATATTTAATGGCACGTAGACTCCAAATGGTGACGAGGGTTAGATCTAATTTGCCACCACTGCTGCACAATCTTAAAATTTTGTACATTTGTGTGTCAAAATTGTGAAAGTACCTTTGCTAGTTTTATCCTTAGTAGTTTAAAATTTTCTATAACCATTGAATAGTAGTATTGATATGTGCGTTAATATTAACCCACTTTTGATATGAAAAAGTGAAAGGAAGACTTTAACGTCCGAGAACTACTTACGGTCCACTATTGTTGAACATTAGTATATTATAACATAGGACTTTTCCTGAAAAATCAAGAAGTAAGAGGAGAGGTTCACAGCTCAGGAGCAGTATTATTTGACTTAAGGAGAAAGTTAAATAAGATATTAGATGCAGATAGTAGTTGGGGAAATTAGCTCATTAAATGAAGATTAACACAATGAAAAGCTCAATGGGTCCCTTATGAGCTCCTTCGCTGTCCTAAATTAAGTGGAAGCAACTTTTAGCCTCCTAAACAGCTTCTCCGTTTCTCAAATCTACCTATATATACCACAGATCCTGTTGAGTTTATCAAATTATCACTCAATGCTTAAGTATTGAAACTCATAGAGTTTCAAGGCTTAGTTTGTACTACGAGTACATTGGTGTTGACCTAATAATTAGGATCCAAATGAGGGCTCCTCTTCTCCAAGGGGCTCTTATGGGCCTCTGGTTCTGCCTCTTTGCTCTGAGCTTCTCGTATGCTTCTTCAGGTAACATACGACTGTCACATACTCATTTTCTTTTACTATTTATAAGAAAGAAGAAAAATCAATAGTGTTATTGACCAATGTTTCTTGTGCTAGAGAAATAACTACATCAAATTGGTTGTCGAGTAGTTTAGATTGCTGCCATAACTTTTTACTGGTTTCAGCTTAGCAGTACTACATGTCAGTGTAGATACATGTATTCATATCTTGAGTGACATTTTTTGAGTGTTTTTTTTGCATGTAATGCCAGAGGCTACAGGGATCAAAGAGGAAAAGACGTTCCTTCCACCAGTTCCAATCTACAAGCCAAAGCCTCATCCTATTCCAGTTCCAGTTTACAAGCCAAAACCGCACCCAGTTCCAGTTCCAGTTCCAGTTCCAGTTTATATACCTAAACCTCATCCTATTCCAATTTACAAGCCAAAACCACACCCAGTTCCAGTTCCAGTTTACATACCTAAACCTCATCCTATTCCAATTTACAAGCCAGAGCCGAAGCCGGAGCCAAAACCTGAGCCAAAGCCGGAGCCAAAACCTGAGCCAAAGCCAAAGCCAGAGCCCAAGCCAAAGCCCAAGCCAGAGCCAAAACCAAAGCCCAAGCCCGAACCAAAACCAGAGCCCAAGCCTGAGCCAAAGCCAACGGTTCCAATTTACAAGCCACATCCTCATCCTTTCTTTAAGAAGCCTCCATATTATCATCATCCCATCTTTAAGAAGCCACCATACTTCCCACATCCTAAGAAACCATTCCCTCCCCTGGCTCCCTAGACTATGGTTTAGTTCAGTTTCCTTTCCTAGGTGGTAATATTGCAAATAAAGGCTTTTTCAATGGTCGAAAGGCAAATTATGACAATGCGAGGAGAGAACACAAAGAATTGTGGTTGTTAACTAAGATTGAGTCTTGAGTGTGTAATAATTTATAGTTATATTCCTGTTGAATGTTGAGTATGTAAAATGAAATTTATTGTATCATATGTACTTGGTACTTATATTTATTTGTCATCAATGGCTATCTGCACTGTTGTATGCATTCAACTTTCATTGCAATCGTACGTACTTGGGAAAATGGCACTAGTTTTATGTTTGAACTGTTAACAAAAAGGATAAAACTATTGCATCAATGTCTTTGTCCATCACAACTCTCTACAAAAAAGAAAAACAAAAAAGTATAGTATTTTTCTCAAACTCTAGAAAAAATTGTCAGAGTGGGGCTCATATTTTTAATGTTACACCTAAATGACGCGTGGTTAGCATTGTAAGTTACATGTATACCATTTGTACATAACATGCTTCCAATCAACATAAATCATACACTTAAAATACTTCAAAAAAAAAAATGAAGGAAAATCAGGAAATCTAAACCCTTAAAAAGTTCGATTTAGCAAATGACATCAGGAAATCTAAACCCTTGAAAAGTTCGATTTAGTAAATGACTCGTTTTGTTGCAACTCTTTGCAAAATACACCTTTTGATTTATAATTTAGTTTGTCAAATGTAGTCGAGGATGATGAAGTTATAACTTTAAAGAGCTTGTTGAAAAACCACTTAGAAAACGACTATTTTGATTTTCCACTAATGTATATGGTTGAATTTGTTCGCAGACCGACATTTATAGGTAAAGACAAACGAAATGAAAAACTTTGTGGCTATGATCCTTATTGTAATACCTTTATAGCTAGCTTATATACGACTTTGAGCCAATTTATTATGGTCACATGGGCATCATTAAATCTGCTTTATGCAAACACAAGTTTAAACTATCCTCATTTATTGAAAATCTACAAAATTAAACTGAGGAGAGAGACATGGAGAGATAAAAAAGAAGAAGAAGAACGAGTGGCTCTGGCTCCACGTTGTTGTCATTTTCTGGAAACAAAGCCATTTGGAACAGATGTTGTTGCTTTCCTGGAATGTTGTCGTTTATGCATTCTTGCTGTTTAAATTTATTGTCGTTTGAAACAGAAGTTATTGGCGTTTATTGGATATACGAATTTGAGCCAATTTATTAAGGCCACATGGGCATCACTAAATCTGCCTTGCACATTAGTTAATTTTTTTCTTTTTTCTTTTTCTATTTTTCAGGACGAAATTTTTCTTGTTATTTACAATCCGTAATATTAAACAAACTTCAGGAAAGCAGAAAGAGACAGATAGAGAGAAACATGAAGAAGAATAATGAGTGGCTCTACGTTGTTGTCGTTTTCGTGAAACAGTAGTTCGTCGCCTTCAGGAAATATTGTCGTTTGGAACAATTTGTTGTCGATTTCATGAAATGTTGTCGTTTATGTATTCTTACAATTCTTCAAATTTATTGTCCTTTACAAGAGAAGTTGTCATTTGGTTAGTCTGGGATATGTTGTTCTTTATAGGAAGTTGTTGTCCTATAATGCCTGCGGTTTTACAATTGATGTCTCTCTATAGTTTTGTCGATTGGAATAGACATAGTTGAATCGAATGTTTTCAATTTTAGTTTTTATTGTATTAATATGTTGTCTTCGATCTCAAAACATAAAAACAAAAACAAAATCAAAATACAGAAAAAAAATAAATTAATGTTGTCGTCGGTAGATATATTATGGTTTCTAGTATAAGTTGTCGTTTTATATGTTTAAATTTATCAATATTCTCCTATTTTAGACAATTTTCATTCAGCTGTTCGGAGTTTTGTCATTTTTAATAGAAATTGTCGTTTTAACCATTATTTATTATTATTTCACAAATAAAAATAAAAAAAAACAGTCGTTTCAAGTATAACATCCTACGAAAGTATTGTCCTTTTTACAAATCTATTGTTATTCCAAGTTTTATCATTGCTTGAATATTTTGTCGTTTTATTGAGAGCAGTCGTTTGTAATCCCATGTCTTTGTTCAAAGATGTTGACGTATTGATACGCCGTTGTCGTTTCTCGTAGACATCATCGTATCATATTGTCGTTTCTGGATGTCATGTCGTACAAAGGTCTTGTTGTCCTCTACAGAGTTAGTTACTCGTTTTTCCAGTGAGTTGTCGTTTTCTGATTATACTGCCCTTTCTGCTCACCCCACCCCATTGAAATGGGTGACCCTCTGTCTCTACAAAGAGATTAACTCGATCCAAAGAGAAAAGTACTTGATGGCTGTTGCATTAATCCTTAGCTTAATCGACGTGCCTAATTTTTTTATTTATAAATTTTTTTAAAAAAAAAAAACTGATGGATGTATATATGTATGCATTTTTTTCTTTTTTTCTTTTTATTCGCTGGAGATGCATTGCATTATTTATTTGTAGAGTTTAAAATACAGCGCTAGATCTACCTGCAACAAGTCATATCGTAACATTTTGAAATATAAAACTCCGAATTTACCATGTTGCACTAAATAAATTCCATTATTTGATCCATAGTTAAATAATGACCATTAACAATTGATTACAAAATATACTTTGCACCCATTTTATACACATGAGACATAATACCTCATATATGTTAATATTGTACACTATGGGAGGACTTCAGTGATCAAAGTATTCTATTTAAGATGGGAACTGCCTAAAACATCGAAAGTAAAATGAGTGAAAATAAGAGAGATTTAGATGCAGATACAGTTGGTAAACGAAACTCATTAAATGTTGATAAACACACTATTGAAAGTTCAATTATAGTTCTTTTACGAGCCTTCGCTGGCCTAAATTAAGTGGCAATAGTTAGCCTGCTCCTCTAGCTATATATACCATAGATCATATTGAGCTTTATCATATCACTCAAATATTGAGTTCAAACTTATTCAAGGTTGTGGCAAGAGAACTGTAATAGTGTTAATTGGCATTAGAATAAGGATTCCTAATGAGGATTTCTCTACTTTTGCAAGGGGCACTTTTGGGCCTCTGGCTCTGTATGTTTGCTGTGAGCTTCTCTCATGTTTCTTCAGGTAACATTTGATTCTGTCACAAACTTTTCGGTTTTTAACTGTATAATTGAGGAAAAAAATTGTATAATATTTTTAATCAATGTTCTTTGACTGAGAGACATAATAATTACATGTGCCACTACTTTTTACTCGTTTTAGCTAAGTATGGTACTACTTCTCAACTTATAATTATAAATAAAAATAATTAAAAAAAAAAGAGGGGGGGCCGGGGGTGTGGGGGGGGCCTTTTTCACTTTTGGCTCTCAATATAAATTTGTTCCTTGAACTTTTAATGTGGCACTATGCTTCCCTGAATTATATTTTTATTTCAGTTTTGAACAATCCCCGTATAAATCAGGGAGCAAACTTGAGGCAAAAAGGATATAGATTAAGGGCCACGATTAAGACCAAAAAAATAGGTCAAGATAGTGAAATGGGACATTCGATAATTCGTCCCCCAAATTGAGGTAAAGACATAATCCGTGATTGTATAGAATATATTTGAAAATTTAAGAGCTAAATTGAGACTAACCCTCATAGTTCCGAGAAAAAATGAGAAAAATAAAATTTAAAAGAAAAAGATTATTTTCTTAATTGAGCATTATCTTACATGATTGCAAATTAGATACAAGGCAGCATTACGAATTTTACCGACATCATCTGTCACACGGTGGTCTCAAAGTATTGTTCGAGTCCCCATAAGAAGTTTTCAACTTCCCTAGCATTATGAGTACCATTGAAGGTCTTTTGTTCAGGTAACTCATCCTTCTTTGCCTCAATAGTTGTTGTGTTGGTCACTCATGTGGCCACTGCTCGCTTGCACAAAGCAAGATCACCACCCATCTCATCTACTCTAAGTAAAACATTACTGAGTTCTCTTTGGAAGAGATCTCGTACCTTGGCAATCTCTAAATGAAGAGACTTAATCTCGCGCCTTAAGTCGGCCTCTAGCCTACCAAGCGCATCTTTGATGCCGCTGTGGATCTCCGCATCCTCGGTCTCCAAACCGTCGGAACGGCCATCTACATCGTCTACACGCTCGCCCAACGTGCTCAAGCTGGACTCTAGTTGGGACACTCTAGCCTCTAAGCTAGTCACCACGTCCCTCGACTTGCCGCGGGTAGCATCCTTCTTCCCTTCATCACGCCCACATTCAGAAGCACCTACTTCGACAGGGTCAGGAGTTGCAGCCATAGTCTTCATTTAGACAATGGAACCACCAAGAGATAATGAGCAACCAAAGCTCTAATACCACACTGTCATAACCCTAGCCTCAAACTAGGCAATCGTGCGGTACTTAGCACAGTCTGTCGTACTAAGTCAGCCTACTAATACTCAAGAAAGGGACTTAGAGTAAGCTTTTGAGACAAAGTGATAAGGATGAGAGAGTTTAGATGAATGAAAGCATTGTATTTCTCTTAGAATGCTTACAACTCTCACAAATGGGACTTATGTACAAATGAACCCAAGGGGCCCTTTATATAGGCAAAGCCTAAACCAACCAAGGGTTAGGATCGTGCCAAGTGGCATGATCTTACAAAGGGCCTAGATTATTCTCAACTAAAGTTATAATATCTACAAAGATATTTACAATGAGAATTCTAGAACAAAACATGGTCTAGATCCTTCTAAGAGGTTCACCCACCATCTTGGCTCTTCTAAGTCATTCTAGGAGCTTCTAGGACCGTTCAACCCATCTAGCACTATCTAGCCTTGTCTAGAATCTTCTAGGACTTAGTAGCACTAACTAGAGTCTTCTATCATGGCCAAGACCTCTCTTGATTACTCTAGAAGTGTCTACTATGTTCTAGGGTCTTCCTCAATCTTTTTGGGTGAGCAGTATATACAGAGGACTTTAGAGCCATGAGCAACAACATTTGGATTTTTGGGAGCCAAATGAGCGGGGCATAACATGAAGCTGAATTCAAAATAAAAAAAGTTAGAATCAGAATCAAAAACGAAGCCAGAGCCAAAGCCAAAGTCATAATCGATACCAAAGCCAAAACCAGTTGTTCAAATTTACAAGCCACATCCTCGTTCTTTATTTAAGAAACAATTATTTCATTATCTGCCATTGCCACTGTACTTTCCACATACTAAAAAGTGATCTCCTCCCTTAGTCCCCTAGATTAGTACTCCAATTTCCTTTCCCAAGGTAGTAGTATTAAAATTAAAGGCGAAAGTTATGATAATGGGAGGATCGAGAAAAGAAAATTATGGTTGATAATAATTAAGGTTTATTCGAGTGTAATGATTGATACTGATGTTTCTTTTGAATTATGGGTATGTGAAACTGAGTTTATGGTACTATATATTTTATACTATTCTGATTTATTTGAGATATTAATATTGTTATTATAGCTATTATATCTATATATATATATATAATAACTGGTAAAAAATATCCTAAAATTTAGGTATTCTGATACCAAGTTATCACCGGGTAAAACTCTCAATGAATTTTTCGTTCTGATGATGGTGCTAAGTCACACTACTTAGCCAGCCAACCATGCACACACTCACACGAAGTTAGTGATAAGAAACGGAATGTGTAAAGAGGGACAAGCACACTCAATCTTTTCAGACGGGAACACATACTTTTATTTCACTCACAAAGTGTTTACAGTCAATCTAGGTAGGGATCTTACAAGGTTCTCACCAACCGTCCTCTGCCTTACATTATACCCCTATTTATAAGCAACTTGGCTAACAACCCTAGCCATCAGGGTATTCTGGTTAGACAATGAATCTGGACGTAAAACTGGGTTACGGAATTCCTGGACCCATGCATGCCTCTTGCCGGCACAAACCTGGCCCACGCCCGCGCACTAGTACCTTAGTGCACTACGTGCCCATCTGGCGCCGCACGCACTAACACCTTAGTGTGCCCGTGCACCCATTCGGCACCGCACACCACACCATCTGTTACGCATGTGCTGGCCACTAACCGGGGTGCTCTTGGAGAATGCTTTTCCTAGTACGGCGTGTGCCCTTCGTGTGTTCAACGCATGCCGCTCACTCAGTGGTAAGCATCCATCATACTCTCGGGTTTTTGCGCCACACCACTTTCGTGTGATCCTTGCATGTCCAGCATATGCCCGCCTTGTGCAGCACATGTCTCCCTTGAGCCAGAGCACTCGCGGCTCAATGCTCCTCGAGTGTTTCCAACCAACCCGCATGCTAGTGCATTGGTCCCATGCACCCTCTCCAATCTGTTGCATGCGTTGCCTATAAGTGCTCCCGTCATTTCTCGTGCACCCAATCATACACATGGACCACAGGTGTACCCACCCAAGTTCACTCGAGGCCAACCAAGTGTTTCCCATGCCTTTCCGTGGCATGGTTCAAAGCAGACCCACGCCAACCTAAGTGTAGTCTTTTGTTGCTTCACTTGTGATGGTGCAATTGAACTTCCTTGAGCGCTTGAAACAGCAAGCGGAGGCGAACAAAACCTATTGTCAGTTGCGATAATAAGTCACTGATGGAGAAGTCCACAAATATTAGGTCGAAGATAATCTACTCCATGCGAAGGGAGGTAGATTATATGTCCCTAAGGGCAGGGGACTAAGACAAGAGCTCGTGAAAGAGACACACAACCTGCAATAGGCTGGACATCTGGGAGTTGTAAGAATGCTTGCCTTGATTTCAAGACACTACTATTGGCCAAAAATGGAAGAGGACATTGAGTTGTATGTCTGAACATGTCTAGTATGTTAGCTAGACAAGACCATAAAGAAGAAGCAAGCGGGACTCCTGTAGCCCTTGCCCATCCCGAAGAGACCTTGGGAGTCTATCTCCATGGACTTCATTGTCGGGTTCCCAATAGTGGAGGGAAAACAATCGATAATGGTAGTGGTCGATCGATTCTCGAAGTATACGGCGTTCATAGTAGCACCCCATGCTTGTCCTGTGGAATTGGCAGCTGAATTGTTTTTCTGACATGTGGTGAAGGTGTTCGGACTGCCAAGGGACATAATAAGTGATCAGGATGCACGATTCACTGGAAAATTCTGGACATTCCTCTTCAAACTCATGGGTTCACAATTAAAATTCTCCACGGCAAACCATCCGCAAACTGATGGCCAAACTGAGCGGATTAATGCTTTAGTGGAAGAATACTTATGGCACTATGTGTGCGGAGTCAGAAAAATTGGGTGAGTTTACTTGATGTAGCCCAATTTTGCTACAACGTGTATAAGTCATCGGCAATGGGAATGAGTCCTTCAGAGGTAGCATTCAGACATCAGCCCTTAACGTCTTTGGAAGTGGCCAAACAGAAGTCATAAAGAGTGTGCCCTGCTGCATATCGCTTAGTTAGGGAAACGTAAGAGTTGATAGAGTAGGCAAGGGACAGCCTGGCCAAGGCGCAGTGCCAGATGAAAAAGTATACAGACCAACATAGGCGGCCTCTGGAATTTCAAGTAGGCGACAAGGTGTTGCTGAAACTTACATCGCAAATCTGGAAGAAGATAACTGATAAACGGTACCATAAGGGTCTCGTACAGAAATATGATGGTCCCTTTGAGGTGTTAAAACGTGTTGGTAATGTAGCATACTGGTTAGTGTTACCGGAACATATGAAGATACATCCCACCTTCCATGTCAGTTTCCTTAAACTGTATCATGAGGATCTTAATAGGCAACAAGCCAAACGAGCCCCTCCCGTGATAAGAAGGGAGTTTGATAAGAAATTGAAGAGGATTCTTGATCATAGAGTGATGGACACCAGCAAGAAAAATCAGAGAATTGATTTTCTTGTTCAATGGGAAGGCAGTAGCAGGGCAGAGGCTACGTGGGAAAGGGATGTCAATTTATGGCAGTTCAAGGATCAGATGAAGAGGTACTTAGGAAACCTCCCGATGAGGACATCGGCTCCAGCCGGTGGGGGTAGGTTTGTCACACCTTGTTGAGCTTGAGCTGCACCCGCACGCAGGCTGGTGCAGGTCTGCTTCAAACCATGCTGCAGAAAGGGATAGGAAATACTTGGTTGACCTCGAGTGAACTTGGGCAGGTACGCCTGTGGTCCATGTGCATGAGTGGGCGCACGAGAAATGACGGGAGCACTTATAGGCAACGCATGCAATAGATTGGAGAGGGTGCATGGGACCAATGCACTAGCATGCGGGTTGGTTAGAAATGCTCGAGGAGAATTGAGCTGCGAGTGCTCTAGCTCAAGGGAGACGTGTGTTGTGCAAGGCGGGCATATGCTGGACACGCAAGGATCACACGAAAGTGGTGTGGCGCGCACACTCGAGAATGTGGCAGACACTTATCACTGAGTGAATGGCATGTGCTGAACACACAAAGGGCACACGCCGCACTGGGAGAAGCATTCTCTAAGAGCACCCCAGTTAGTGGACAGCACACGTATAACAGATGGTGCGGTGTACGGCACCGAATGGGTGTGCGGCGCACTAAGGTGTTAGTGCGTTCAGCGCCAGATGGGCGCGCGGCGCACTAAGGTGCTAGTGCGCGGGCCAAGGGCCAGGTTTGTGCGTGCAAGAGGCATGCACGGGTCCAGGAATTTCCAACCCAATTTTGCGTCCGGATTCATTGTCCAACCAGAATACCCTGATGGCTAGGGTTGTTAGCCAAGTTGCTTATAAAATAGGGGTGTAATATAAGGCAAAGGACGGTTGGTGAGAACCTTGTAAGATCCTTGCCTAGATTGACTATAAACACTTTGTGAGTGAAATAAAAGTGTGTGTTCCTGTCTGAAAAGATTGAGTGTGCTTGTCCCTCTTTACACATTGTGTTTCTTATCACTTACTTCGTGTGAGTGTGTGCGTGGTTGGCTGGCTAAGTAGTGTGACTTAGCGCCATCGGAACGAAAAATTCATTGAGAGTTTTACCCGGTGATAACTTGTAATTTAAATCCTGAAGTTTAGACTCTATAAAAGAATACTCTGAGATTAAGAGTTTCTGAAAATTAATATTTTGAGTTGAATTTTTGAATAATTTTAACTGATAAAATACAATAGTATCCTTAAAATTAATATGAATAATATGGATTAATCTAGTTTTAATGGAGGAAATTATTATTTTTTCGTTCCTAAAATTGATTAAAAAATTTGTCTAGGGTATTAAGTTTCATAAATTCTTAATCTCAAAGTATTATTTTTTAGAGTTCAAACTTTAAAATTTAAATTACAGAATACCTAAGTTTCAAGGTATTTTTTACAGATATCCTATAGTTATATATTCATATATGTATGGGTAGTTTTACTGCCATCTCTCTTTTTTCTCTCCTCACTTAAGTCTTTTCTAATTAGACACATCTTAAAATTTAAAAATCTGAAATTTAAATATTTTCTTAAGACACTTTTCTTTAATATTACTTATTCTAAAATTGGACATTAATAAAAAAAAGTCTAAGAAAATTTCTTTTCCCACCCACTAGTTTTAGAGTTTCTAATCATTTATCATTTTCTTCAACCTTTCTCTTTCTTGATAAAAGCTCACTCTAAAATCTAGGTATTTTAATATACTGTTTTTAATTAAAAGAATTGATAGCACAATTTTGGAATTCAAATTATCAATCAATACTCATTATTTTGTGTTACAATTGTTTACTTATTTCTCCTAAAAAAATTAAGGTTCTTGAGTTATTTTTAGAGTTTTTGAGATATTTTTCATAAACATTAAATTAAAGCTTTAGGTAGAGAGAGAGAGAGAGCAAGCGAGAGAGAGAGAGAGAGAGAGAGAGAAAGAGAGAGAGTCACTTTTTTTTTTGCTAAATGGTACCTAGAGGAAATAACTTAGGTTCTTACGAAAGAAATTAAGAAACCCTTCAGTAATTTATTAAATAAAAGAAAATAAAAATGAAAAAGGTACAAAATATTTGAAAAATATAATCTCCAAAATGGAAAATAATAATAGCTGAAAATAGAAATGAACAACCCTAATAGGAGTCAGATAATTATGCCGAAACAAAATTATTGTCTTAATCTCCCAACAATGCCTCATTAAAAACCTTTTTATGTAAAACCCAATGGGAAAAACTATAAAAAAGGGAAAAAAAAAATCATATTATATTATAAATGGGCAACTAAGAACTGCGAAAACCACAAAACCCTGAATAATCTTTCTTAATTGCTTCATGGATAAATGGGGGAGCAGTATGCCACCAAGTCGGAGCTTGAATACTTGTCGTTCTAGAAGCCAAAATATCAGCAACAATATTCCCTTAGCGAAAGATATGGGAGACATGAAAATGCATCTTTGAAATCAACCTCAGACAATGCATCCACGATGTTCTCCAACGCCAAGGAACAGACAAAGAACGAGACTTCAGAATCGAAACCAAATAAGCCGAATCATTTTCCAGCCAGAAGTTTTTCCACCCTAAGTCCCATGTATAGAAAATTTCATGAATCATAGCAACCAATTCCGCCTTAAAAGCATTGGCCTTACCAATAGAAATGGCAAAACCTCCTTTAAAGAAACCCCTGACCGTCCTAAAAATGCCACCATAACCTGTTAACCCAGGACAACTATAAGCAGTACCATCTGTATTAACCTTTAACCATCCTACCAGTGGGACTCGCCAAAATACTTCAACTATTTTTGGAGCTTTTGATGGCTTTAGCTTGACGTTAAGACATTTCAGAATTCCTAACTCCTCTAAAGAATTTTTCATAGTACTTGATCCAACATTGTTAGATTCACCAACTACACGCCATACCAGAGTGATGGCCATATAGATAGAAGTGAGCTCATTATCAAACAATAACTTGTTACGTAAAGTCCAAATAACCCAAACAGCAGTCACAATAGCCGATCTCCAAAGCTGAGAAACTTGGCTACTAAAATTAGTCTCAAGGGTGTGATATCTCGAATTTCCTAATGATACCCAGTTCCTCACATAATTTAAAAAAAAAAAAAAAGAGCTAATAATAACAGAATTATATAGCATTTTCATTTATATTAGTGTCATGTATGCATACTATTTTAAATTCTAATTTTAAATTACTATGATAATTAACTTTTATTACGTTTTAAGATAATTTGCAGTGAATGCTCTGGAAATGCTCTTTGGTACTAGTTGATGGGCATTAATTTTGCTATAATTATATTATTTATTTTTATAATGCCACGTATAGTGCAATTATATCTCAGTTTGCTTGTTATTTATACTTCAATTAGAAAATATCTCATTAGATAAGTTGTTTAAGTGCTTGTTTTTGTTTTTAGTGATATTATTGATTTTGTACATTTGAAAATCCTTTAGTTAGTAACTAGATTTTTTTTTCTATCCGCATATTTATTTTTGCACAAACTCTTTTTAATTATACGTTATAATACAATTGAAAAATATGTATATATACAGTAAAAAATAATTATAATAATAATTATTATTATTATTATAAAAATAAAAATAAAAACAATAACCAACTTTGTATGTCGGCAAAGTCCATGGGCATGATATTATTTATAAGTTGTAATTGGATGTGTTTTTTTCCCACTAATAGTCTCTTTTCTTTGTCATTCCTTCCTCTTTAAATCTGTTACAATAGTATATATTACAATTAGAAACTATAAACCAAAGTGTATCGGTGCAAATAAGGAATAGGAAAATTATCTTAACTCATTTCTAAGGTAAACTTCTGGTTGTATCTAATTTCAAATAATGCTTTTTGTTCTTTTCGTGAATTATGTGTAATTAGTTCTTGGTTTCCGATTATATGAGTGTATATTTGTATATGTATGCTTATGAATTAGTGGGAGTAAGTTATATGTCTACGAGGAAGCTCTTTTTACCACACAAATGTAATTTTTAAGTTTTATTTTATTTTTTGAAATCATGAAACTTACTAGAGCTTTGCTAGATTTGGTATTAGTAATTGTATGTAATTAGTTTACTTTTTATATACATACATAAATTTTGATATATATATATATATATCGTGTAATCAAGTATATGTGAAATTATTTTTGGATCTTGGTGGAGAAAATATTAATTACTGTACAGATATTGTATTATTTTCTAACTAGGATTTATTCATAGAAACTAGAGAACCTTTATCCCATCAATTGTAATAATGAAAAGATGATGGTTTGTATGTTTTATAAATGCTTATTTGTTTTAAGTGCTTGGTGGGAATAAGTTGGAAAGTTCTATAACTTTACACAGATGTGATATTGCTTGGATGTTTGGGAATTAAACTATTCCTAAGAATTAGTATCTTTTATGTTTGTTTATAAAATGAATGATTAATTTGATTTTAGATGCCAAAAGGTTTTTAACCATTTTCTGCTATTAATTTGTGTCTTGGTAATGCATATGAACCCTTGAAATAATCTTCATATGTTGTACGAGACTAATCTGCAAATTTTGAGTTGGTAAAGTTTATTGATTAGATAATTTCTTGGTGTTCTCTATTTTCTAAGAAATATATCAGGAACTAATTATTTTCAAGTAAAGTTTAAAACAAATTTTATAATACCACATGCATAAAGATATTATTTGGATAATAATAGGAGCACGGTAATTATACCAAGAGCAAAGAGCATTCCACATAAGAAAAAAAAGCTCAGAATTGAGGTAAGTAACGTCACACCTACAATGTAAGAAATTCTTTATTCTGTGAATTTGTAGATATAGAATCTGTGGAAATGTATA
The DNA here is from genome assembly GCA_002914805.1 of Parasponia andersonii. NCBI lineage: Eukaryota > Viridiplantae > Streptophyta > Magnoliopsida > Rosales > Cannabaceae > Trema > Trema andersonii. The sequence goes on from JXTB01000029.1 coordinate 1,592,855, forward strand.
CATACATAATTGTCATTCAGTTTTGCATGAGACATGAACACGTGGTGTATTTATATTATCTGACAAGTATTGATGAATAGGGTGTGGTAGGCCAGCGCCCAAATATATGATATGATTCCTTTGGGAACACTTTGGTCCTCTTGGGGACATTGTGTTTCCTACGGGAACACTTTGACGGCAGTATGGGGTGGACCTCTACTATACATAGAGGGGATTTTCTGGGGCTCGAGACCTCCATATAGCTCATATTATGTTATACGTTCTCTGAGTGGCTCAGTATACAATTCACGGTCTTGTCAGGCAATGCAATATACACAGGGATCCTAATCATATAATTATCTATTCTCTGTCATATGCACTCTGCATCTGCATACGTTACTTACTGAGTTTTATACTCATTAATATTCTTACATTACAGAAGGTAAGGATGATATGTGAGTTAGAGGAGGAGCGTCGACTTTCTGACCACGGCTTATGTATGTGAGCATTTTGACGCTGTGGTTTTCTAATAGAGGATTTTCTAATTATTTTGTATGTATTTATTATGTATATTTTATGAGAGGCCCACATAGCGAGGGTGTATATATGTATATATTGGAGTATGCATAATTATGAATGGAATTTTGTTATTTCTTCTTAAAAGTTTTAAATTTTACCTTATTCTATCAGTTCTAAGTCAAGTAACGTCTCCCGATTTCACTAAATAACTATACAAATATCCTTACGTACGTGTGTGGAATCAGGGGATGTTACATAAATGTGTCAAGCCAAAGAATAGTAGCAAAGCCATCCAATCGAATACGCCGCCTAAAAGCCGAAGAGATAGCTCCCCAAAGACTACGAGCAAAGTCACATGAGATGAAAAGTAATCAGCAGTTTCCTCATTTCTAAAGCAAAAACGACAACACGAAGTCATGATAAGCCTCTCCGCATGAGATTACGTTCCGTTAGAAGTTTATCTTGAAGAAATCTTCCAAAAACTATAGAACACGATGGAGGAATATAGCTAGCCCAAAACTTATTACCCCATCTTTCCTTTACAGAAAGACCGACCAAAGAATTATAGGCATCTGCACAAGTAACATTACCAGAAGTAGAATGTCACCAAATAAATGTATCTAGAGAATCACAAATAACTATCTTCCGGATCTCTTAAGTAGTCATCGAAAAATTGGAAGTAAAGGAAGCAGGTAGAGACCATTCATAATCCGAAACAAGTTCACCAATGGTAGTATCAATGCTAGGTTCCAAAGTATCATTACAATCTATCATCCTAATTAAAGGAGAACTAAGCTAATTATCACCCCAGAAGCGTACCTTGGAGTTTCTACCAAGCACCCAAATTGACTCATCGATATGAGACTAGATATGAGATCTCAAACCACACTGAATAAAAGACTTCCAAAATCGAATTTGAGTAAAACCATTGGAGAAAAATCTCTCTCTTAAGAATCTAAAAACGAAAGAATCATCAGTCAATAAGCTCCAAGAAAGCTTCTTTATCAATGTCGTCTTGAGAATTCTAGGATCTCGAAGGCCAAGACCACCTTCCTCTTTAGATTTACAGCATATCTTCCAAGAGACAATAATCGGCTTAGCCACTTTGGATGATCCAGACCATAAAAAATTTCTAATTAAAGAAATCAACTCTTTTAAAAGAGTAACTGGCCGTCTATAAACTTGAAAAGAATAAGATAAATGACCCATGATTACAGAATTAATAAGGCTAACTCTCCTAACAATTGAAAGATTCAAACCTTTCCAATATTCGAAGTTATTATAAATCTTGTCCAGTAGCGATTGAAAATTAGAACACTTTGGAGAACCGACAAAAGAGACTCCAAGATAACTTAATGACGAACCACCTCTCCTCATACTCGTGAAGTTCAGGAAATTTGAAATTATAGCAGAGGGAATTGCAAGACCAAAATAAACAAAAGATTTAGAATAATTCACTTGTTGCCCAGGCAAAGTTTCATAATGCTAGAGGGCCCTCATGATAACTCTACATTGTTCTTAGAAGCCCGAGAAAATAAAAGCACATCATCTGCAAAAAGATAGTATAATGGAGCCTTCTCTTTTCTAGTAGAAGTTATTGAAACAAGATCGTCCTGACGAATCAAAATGTTGAAATAATGACTGAGGTAATCTTCAGCAAGAACAAATAAAAGAGGAGAGAGAGGTTCACCCTGTCTAACTCCTCTTGAACATGAAAAATAGCCATAGGGGGGACCATTAATCAGAATAGAAAGATGAGCCGAGTGAAATATATGTTTTACCCAAGTAACAAAATTGTTGTCAAACACAAAAGATGAAAGAACAGCTTTAATAAAGTCCCACCGCAAAGTGTCGAAAGCCTTTCAACTTCATAGCAAAATTGCCCCCAAAAAGTTTTTTATCCAAACAATTATAACATTCTGAAACGCCAGCAATACAATCTCTAATACTTCTTCTAGGTACAAAACTGGATTGATTAAGAGAAATAATCTGAGAACACATGCGACCTAAACTGTAAAAATCCAGAATTTTTGAGAGTAATTTGGACATTTTACCAATTTTTCGGATATAATATTGTGGGGAGAAATTTGCAAAAGTTTTGTACAGATAGACTAAATTACAAATTTTGGAGGACTAGATTGATAGAGATTTGAAATTTGAAGACTTATGTACAATTTTTGAAAAATTGCACAGTCCATTCAAAATAGGCCACGTGGCATGTTCACTCATTTCTCTCTCTTTCTTCTTTCTCTTCCCCCCCGATCAGTTCTCTCTTTCTCTCTCTGCGTTTCTCAGCTGCCGATACCCGACCACTGTAGGGAGTGCTCCAGCCACCGTCTGCCCATGCCACTGACCAGCAAAGCCTCCCTGTGCCACGCCAAAGCTCCGCCACCCCTCGCTAGCCGCCGTCGTCGCCTACAACGCTGGAAAACCGTTTAGACGCCGTTTCGGTTTTTTCATCACCAGCGACGATGCTGGCCACTATTCGACCTTCAACTAGTCCCGTTGGATTCGTCTCATCTCAAGGATCATCAAGATATATATATCTCAATCTCATTTTACCCGGAATGAAAGTTGTCATTTTTGGGTATTTCGAGTTTATGGTTGTTTCTTTTGATCCATTTTAGAATGTACTCGGAAAATGGAGAAATTCAATATATATATATATTGTGTTGTTTGGTGATCGGTACAGAAATCGAGATCAGACGGTCGAAATTTGCCTCGTTTTACATGCCACCAGCCCGGTGTGGGCCCGAAAACAAATTAGACAAGTTATATATCCAACTTAGCTATTTTAGGTACTAGGAATTCAGTGAAGAGGTCCGTTTGTGGAATTGAAGCTCTGGTGAGAAGTAGGTTTTTTGCAAGAGGACGATCGAGGGCTTGGAATTAGTTCCCGACCCTCCGGGCGATCGTCAATGACACCTTGAGGATTCAATAGCGTGGTATTGCTATTCGAGCAAGGTAGGGATTCAATTACTTGTTTTTTATATCATTTTCGAATTAAACTTATTTTCTGCAACATATGAGGACAAATGTGATTTTTGGTTTCTCGAATATCTGTGATGGGGATTGGTTGTATGAGATATATACTGTATTGCTCTGGAAATTTTCTGAGTACAGGTTATTTTGGGTATATTAAAAATAGGGCAATTATGCTACCCGTTTTTCTATAAAAACCTAGTATGCTGATTTTACTGAAAAACTAGAGTATGATTATTTTCCCACTTCAGTTCTATATTGCACGTGTCATAGGATCATACATGAGCACCATGTTAGCATCGTGGGTTTACAGTGTGGCGCTGTGTGCCCCACCGTCGGTGAAAGTCTATAAACTCGCTTAGGTTTTGTTACTTCTGATTACCTCCCCATTTGGCAGGTGTAGGCAATTCGGTTGCCCCTCCAAGTTTGGTAGGCGACACATAGATGTCACCTCCGAGTATGGGCTTAGGTATCAAGCAGGCTGTTGGGTACATTTAGTGCCATCATCCTGGGTTTCCACTGATAAGAGGATGTGAGCTCATGGGTATGGTTTGATTTGTGTCATGTACATATGAATTGAATGGTTTTGATTACTTTATTTTATATATATATATATGGATTTCCGGTTTGGATTATATATATATATGTATGTTTTGGACTAAACTAACCATGAAGGAATTCCCCATCATTAAAATGTTTTCGATCGAGGTAATTATTTTTCTTACTAGGCATTTTATTCTCACCACCCCTACCTTCTTCCTCAGGTGGTGTCCAGTGCGATCTTGGTGAGCAAAAGAAGTAAGAGGTCATCTGGATTGCAGTTCGTCTCCTGGTAATGCTAGGAGTTTGTTGTCATAGTCTTTGGACTATTTGGGTTTTGTATTAGCATTGAACCAAGATTACTGCTTTCTATTTTGTTTACAAACTTATTTATGCCATTCTGGTATTTGACTTTTGTTGTGGATGGTGGTGATACTTGGTTTTATACTTGATTTCGCGTTTTTAAATAATTATTCAACCTATGTTTAATGGTGTATACGAACTGTGAGAGTGGTTTACGGGATGGAATTCCGATTATTTTATTTAAACAGATTGTTTTTATAAAAACTAAAACTTTTGACACTTTTCAAATAAATCAAGGAATTTTCCACCTTTGTGAAATTTCCTTTTTGCCACTAGCCTGGGTTTTGGGTCGTGATAGAAATTTTTGGTATCAGAGCTTTGAGTTTAACAACTCAGACTTATCACCATTAAACTAGATTGAAGTATATTTTATGACAAGCATGCATCATTATCTCATTAACAGTTTGGCATATTGTTTCAGACTTTTAAGGATGCCTCCTAGAAGAGTTCCGAGGTACTAGTTGGGTGCCGAACCTCCTCGTCTGGATTTCACTCATCTAATCGATGTAATGTAGCAAACATTCGTCCAGATGAGCAATCCAGACTATCAGCCTCCAGCTCCGAAGGAACGTCAGTTGGATCAGGCTGATTATCTCTAATGGTTCATGCGTCTCTAGCCAGGGCAGTTTGATGGTAGACCAGAAGCTCTCATGGTAATTGCTTGGTTGCGTGAGATGGAGAGGCATTTTCGAGCCCTTGGTACTCCAGTTTAGTTTTGGGTTGTGTTTGTTGTTACCCATTTGACAGGGAGTGCCATTCATTAGTGGAAAGCAGTGGAACGGATGTAAGATGTAGTGAGCTTAACTTAGGAAGGCTTTGAATGGATTTTCAAGGCCCAGTATGACAATGAGGATCAACAGGATGAAGTTGTGAACCGGTTTGAGACGTTGACCCAAGGTAATAGAACGGTGAATAAGTACCTGATAGAGTTCACTGAGTTGGCAAATGTTGCTCTTGGACTGGGTACGAGTGCCAAGTTCAGGAATTGTCTAAATCAGAACATTTTCAACAGGATTGGTATCCAGACTTTCCATACTCTTCTTGAGATTGCAGTGCCTGCCTAGCGGGCAGAGGCCATCGAAGAAAGTTTGGATTCCAGGAGGAACTAGCGGAGAGGTAATGACAAGAAAGCCACCAGAAGGAACCAGAGGCAGTGGTCAGCCCAGGGTACTCCGAGCAGTGGGAGCTCGAACAGCAGTGGTTCTTCAAGGGGTGGCAGAGGCAGTCCGTATAGAGGATGTTTCGTTTGTGGCCAACCGGGTCATCGGAAAAAGGAGTGTCCCAACTGTCTGCAGAAATCTCCTCTTTCTCAAAGAGGACAGCAGAGGAGCCAGTCAGGTTCTGCTTCTTATCAGAACACTCAAGCAAGGCCGCAACAGTCACAGGGTACTTCACAGGCTTTTACTTTCCCTCAGCCTTTTCAGCATCAGTACTGCCCTCAGGGTTTTACTCAGAACTTTCAGACTCCTCTGGCTTCAAGGAGTCAGGGTGGGCGTACTAGTTGTCCAGGATCCAGCAATAGCTGTCCTGGCCAGGGAAAAGGCAACAAAGGAAAGGAAAGGCGACTCGCCAAGCCTATGCTTTTACTGGGGCAGAGGACACTCAGGATCGCACCGGTCGAGGTGTTGTTGACAGTATGATCCTTCTTTCATACTCTTGGGGACATGTTTTGTTTGATACTAGTGCATCTTATTCATTCATATCCTTATTGTTTGCTCAACTGATGGGGTTGGAATTTTCGGACTTGGATTATGTATTGTCGTTGGGTATACCTTTGGGAGGAATGGCCGACGTGTCTAGTGTGTGTAAGTCTTGTCGGGTTATGGTTGGTGATAGGAAGCTTCTTACTGATTTGATTGTGTTGCCGATAGGACAGTATAANGTGATACTCAGTATGGATTGGTTGTCGAAGTATCGAGCCGTTGTAGACTGTCATAAGAAGTAGGTGATGCTTTTTCCTGGTGATGGGTAACCTATTGTCTATCAGGCTAGAATGAGTCTGTTGAAGCCTAGTCCTGTTCTGAAAGTGTGCATGGGTGGAAGGAAGAAACTCGAGTGTTATAGGAACTTGTTTGCCATGGATGGTGAGGTGAGGACAGACGATCAAGACCCATGGATTCCGGTGGTGTGTGAATATTCAGAGGTTTTCCCGAAGATTTACCGAGGTTACCACCAAATAGGGAGATCGAGTTCTGTATTGAACTAGAACCTGGAGCTCAGCCAGTTTCTATTCCAGCCTATCACATGGCACCTACTAAGATAAAAGAATTAAGAGAACAGTTGGACGATCTACTTTCCAAGGGCTTTATTCGCAGTAGCACTTCTCCTTGGGGTGCTCCTGTTTTGTTTGCAAAGAAAGCTGATGGTTCGTTGAGACTTTGTGTGGATTACCAGAAGTTGAATCAGTTGACTGTGAAGAACAAGTATCCTTTGCCAAGGATAGATGAGTTGTTTGATCAACTCGGTGGTTCAAGATTCTTCTCTAAGTTCGATTTGAGATCCGGTTATCATCAGTTAAAGATAAGAGAGGGTGATATACCTAAGACAGAATTCAGAACTCGATATGATCATTTTGAGTCTCTGGTGATTCTGTTTGATTTGACAAACTCACCTGCAGCTTTTATGGATCTCATGAATCGGATCTTCAGGCTGTTTTTGGATTGTTTTGTGGTTGTGTTCATCAATGACATCCTTGTGTATTCCAAGACTCGAGAAAAGTATGCCGAACATCTGGGGATAGTACTCAAGACCTTGAGAGATCATCGGTTGTACGCAAAGAAATCGAAGTGTGAATTTTGGATGCCAGAAGTGAAGTTCTTTGGGCATGTGATTTCTCATGGAGGTATTTCAATTGATCCCACTAAGATCGAAGTTGTTCTGGAGTGGGAAAGACCAAGAAATATGACGGAGGTCCGTAGTTTCCTTAGTTTGGCAGGCTACTACCGTCGTTTTGTGTAAGATTTCTCGAGAATTGCTTTACCTTTGATGAAGTTGACCAAGAAGGATGTCAAGTTTGTTTGGGATCACGAAAATGAAGAAGCTTTTGTCAGGTTGAAGTAGAGTTTAACCACAGCACCAGTTCTTACTGTTCCTAACAGTAACGAGCCTTATGTGGTGTATACCGATGCTTCGAAGACGGGTTTGGGATGTATCTTGATGTAGAATGGTCGAGTTATGGCTTATGCTTCTCATCAGTTGAAGCCACATGAAAGGAACTATCCCACCCATGATCTGGAACTTGCAGCAGTGATCTTTGCCTTGAAGATTTGGCGATGTTACTTGTATGGTATGAAGTTCGACATATTCTCCGATCAAAAGAGTCTGAAGTATCTCTTTACCCAGAAGGATTTGAACTTGAGACAGCAAAGATAGGTTGAGTATATGGAGGATTATGACTTCGACCTACAGTATCATCCTAGTAAGGCTAATATTGTAGCCGATGCACTGAGTAGGAAGCCTCATGGTGCACTTGCTGCACTGGTGTTTGAAGATTGGAGGAACTCAGTTGCGATTGGTGACTACAACTTGCAGTACTTCAAGAATGAAGGGGTTGCTTGCCTGAGCAATATTGTGATTTCGCCATCACTTCTCCAAACTATCCAGCGGAGTCAGTGGCAAGACAAAGAGTTGAAGATAATCTGGAACAGGCTTCAAAATGGTGAACAGTTAGATAGTTGGAGCACTAACAGAGAAGGATTTTTGCTTTTCAGGGGAAGTTGGCTATAGCTAATAACCCTAATCTTCGAGAAACCATTCTAACAGAGGCTCACAAATCAAGGTTCATAGTACATCCAGGTAGTACCAAGATGTACTGAGACTTGAAGAGGCAGTATTGGTGGAAAGGGATGAAGAAGGATGTAGCTACCTTTATGGCTAAGTGTTTGACTTATTAGCGTATCAAGGCTGAACACCAGAGGCCAGCTGGATTACTTCAGCCATTGCCAATTCTAGAATGGAAGTGGGACAAGATCACGATGGACTTCGTGACTAGTTTGCCGAAGACCTTGAGGAAGAACGACGCAGTTTGGGTGATAGTCGATCGGTTGACGAAGAGTGCTCACTTTATACCGATCCGGATGGACTACTCACTTACTAAGCTCAGTAGACTGTACGTGGAGAACATCATACACTTGCATTGTGTGCCTTCAAGCATAGTATCTGATAGAGATCTAAGGTTTACTTCTAAATTTTGGAGAGCCTTGCAGATAGCATTTGATACGCAGTTGGATATCAGTACAGCTCACCATCCTGAGATAGACAGTCAATCTGAAATGACCATTTCTTGAGGATATGCTATGTTATTGCATACTGGATTTTAGTGGGAACTGGGATGATCATCTTCCTTTGGTAGAATTTGCTTATAATAATAGTTACTAGACCAATATGGGTATGGCTCCATATGAAGTGTTATATAGGAGGCCATGTAGATCGCCTTTGTGTTAGGCAAAACCCAAAGAGCATGTTACTCTTGGATCTGAACTGATTGAAGAGACTACTGAGAAGATCAAGGATATCCAAAAGAGACTCAAAGAGATTCAGAGTCGGCAGAAGAGTTATGCTGGCCCGAAGAGGCGTGAGATAGAGTTCGATACTGGTAATTCCGTATTCTTGAAAGTGACTCCAAGGCGAGGTGTTACAAGATTTGGAGTTAAGAATAAGCTTGCTCCAAGATATATTGGTCCCTTTGAGATCACTGAGAGAATTGGACCAGTGGCGTATCGCTTGAATCTACCTGCACAGTTGGGTTACGTGCATAATATGTTTCATATGTCAATGTTGAAGAAGTACACTTCAGACCTATCTCATGTTATTCACTACGTGCATGTACCGATCCAAGAAGATGTGTCCTACGAAGAGCAACCTGCTTGTTTGTTGGCTAGGGAATTGAAGGTGCTTCACAACAGAGAGATCCCACTTATCAAGGTGCTTTGGGAACATCACAAAGAAAACGAGACTACTTGGAAACTTGAGACGGAGATGTACAAGAAGTACCCTCATTTGTTCTTGACTTGTATTTTGAATTTCGAAACGAAATTCTTATGTGGGGAGAATGTAAAAACCCGGAATTTTCGAGAGTAATTTGGACATTCTAATCAACATTTTATGAAAACATAACAAAACATTTCATAGACTGTAATACAAATAGTGGATGATTTAATTTTTTATTTATAAGAAAATAAGAATGACCTAATTCAACTTTTCCATTTCTAATAGATTGGACAACTTTATCTTTATAAGTATTCAAAACTTTCATATTTGATTAACTATTCAATGTGGGACTTATTAACATATATATATACATTTATTCCATAACAGTTTAGTATTTTTTTCCCCTAGAAAAAGGTTAATCTCATTTTTAGTTGTTGGACAACAATCAAAATGTTATTTTGGTCCTTAATTTTTAAAATATCTCATATTTTATCCCTGATAATATTTTTTATCAGTTTTGGTTCGTGATTTATAACAAAATGTGCAAATTAAGATCATAGACCAAAATTGTGATGAAAAAAACACATATACACACAAAGCTCAGGATAGCATAACATGCCATCGTAAGTTAGGGACTAAACCAAGAAAAAATATTGTTCAAGGACAAAATCTATAATATTTTGAAAGTGGTGAACCAAAATAGAATTTTTAGTCAATTCTCAGCGATTAAAAATATTTAACAAAGAAAGAAAAATGGAGAGAGAGAGAGGGAGCCGGGAATGAGTGGCTCCACTTTGCTGTCGTTTTCAGGAATATCGTTTTTTTTTTTTTTCTGGAATGTTGTAGTTTATTGGCATTTATGGAACAAGTTGTTTAGAGGAGGTTGTCGTATATTATTGATTTATGTCATTCAAATATTGATGACTCGGTTTTGTCGGTCACAAGCGATGTAGTAGTTTCTATTGTAGTTTATATCAGCCTATCATTTCCGAACTGATGTCGTTAATCAGAATTTTGTCGCTTGCTATAAACTTCGTCGTTTCCATTTTATATCGTTTTCAGTTTATTGTCGTATATCAAAGTAATGTTGTCATTTGTAGACTCATTTAACCAACAGAGAAAAGATATTAAGGAATATTAGAAGCAGATAGCAGTTGAGGAAATTCATTAAATGGTTATTAACACAATAAAATTTCCAACGGGTCCGTTATGAGCACCTTCGCTGGCCTAAATTAAGTGAAGCAGTAGTTATTAGCCTCATGAACAGCTTCTCTCTTCTCCAATCTAGCTATATATACATACATATATACACCACAGATCATATTGAGTTTATCAAATCACTCAAATCTTGAGTTCAAACTTATTGGCTTAAATAGTCGTAATAGTACTAAAGTACTTGGCATTAGAATAAGGATTCCAAATGAGGATTCCTTCACTTTTCCAAGGGGCTCTTTTAGGCCTCTGCCTCTGCTTGTTTGCTCTTAGCTTCTCTCGCGTTTCTTCAGGTACGTTTGATTCTGTGACATACCCCTCTTAATCATTGTTTATTGACCGAGAGAAATAACAACATTTAGTTGGTGCTCAAGTACTTTTAGACAGATAGTGCCACAACTTTTTACTCCTTTAGCTTTAGTACGCAGTACTACCTGTCAATTTATTAATAATAATAATAGTTGTTGTACTCTTTGGCTTTTATCTCAGTTTTGAGTAATCCTCATTTACCAAATTTGAGGGAAAAATAAAAAACATAGATCAAGGGCCACATCTGAGACAAGAACAATACAACTCTAAGTAGTATAATGTGACATTTGAAAATTCGTGGGCCAAAACTAATGGAGCAGAAGACATAGTTTGGTATCCTAGAATCAGATACCTGAAAATCTGTCTCAACCTGAGACTAACCCTTTTGTTTGGGAACCAAAATGAAAATGTATGGGAAAAAAAAATGTGATTCTTTTCTTACTTGAGCAGTATCTTATATAATTGCAAAAAATATTTGCTACACTTTTTTTGTTGCTTTTCTCATTAGATGTGTGTATATATATATAATAATGAGAATCACTTATCTGTCTAATTTCAGAGGCCACAGGGATAAAAGAGGAAGAGACATTCCTTTCTCCAAAGAAACCATTTTTTAAGAAGCATCATGACTTCTTTCATCATCCAATCCCAAGATTCATAAAGCCTCTTCCTCCACTAGATCCAATTCACAAGCCAGAGCCAAAGCCGGAGCCGGAGCCAAAGCCAAAGCCAAAGCCAGAGTCGAAACCAAAGCCGAAGCCAAAATCAGAATCAAAGCCAAAGTCAAAATCAAAGTCGAAGACAAAGTCAGAGTCGAAACCAAAGCCGAAGCCAACATTTCCAATTTACAAGCCACATCCTCATCCTTTCTTTAAGAAGCCGCCGATTCATCTACCCATTTTTAAGAAGCCAGTGCCGCCATACTTCCCGAAGCCTAAGAAGCCATCTCCTCCCTAGATTCGTATGCTCCAATTTCCTTTTCCAAATAATAGTATTGCACATAAAGGCTTTCGTTGGTCGAAAGGAATACTATGGCAATACAAGTTGAAAAGAAAATGTGTGATTGTTAAATAATTTTTATTCGAGTGTTTATTGATTTGTATTAGTGTTTCTTTTGAATGGTAAGTATATGAAATTGAATTTATGGAACTAAATATTTTGTTACTTTCGATTTATTTGAGCTATTACTATTTAATACCGTTATCACAGTTACTCAAATCTAATTTATGCATTCATTTCTTTTGCTAACATAATTGGCAAATGGCAACATAATGGTTTATGACGATTAAAAAATCAATTCAATTTGATTCCAAGATATGTAGGCTACAAGGGACGGAGCCAGAATTTTTATCAAAGAGGGGCTAAAATTATATTTTATTTATTGTATGAGGTTATTGTGTATTTTTTTTTTTCATTTTTGAGTGGGGCTTTGTACATAATTTAAGTTAAAAATTTATAAAAATATGTGGGCAATAAGGCTTTTGTAAAAGAAAACAAAATTGAATCTGCTCAAGCGCCACTTATTAGTATGTCCCTGAGCCTATCAAGCGAAAAAAAAAAATGTCCCAGAGCCCCACTTATTAGTATGTCCCTCCGTCCCTTAAGTTGCTATATTCGAATTATCATTTTAGTAAAAAATAAAAAACAAACCGATATTTATTTTAGTAACTTCAAAAAATCATCCACTAAGTCGGCTATTCTTTTAAAGAGTAGGTTACTTAACCCAAATTCTACTAGGTTATGCGACAATTTTTACGCAACATGTTGTTGTTTGTAGGAGATTGTTGTATCTTATTGGTTTCTGTCATTTAACTATTGATATCGTCGATTTTTTTGGTCATAAAAGATGCAGTTGTTTTCATTGTTTGGTTATTTTCAAGATTATTGCCATGGGTAGAATTTTGTCGTTTCTATCATATGTTGTCGTCTGGTAGTGACGTTCTTTTCCAGACGGCTAAGCTTTTTGCCTGTCAGTTATGAACCGAAGACGTTTATTCGAAACTGTGTTGTTTATAAGAAACTTTGTCCTTTCCATTTTTTGTTGTTTGAGTAACTGAGTTTATTTTTGTATGAAGGTAATGTTGTCATTTGTAAATTTATTGTCGTTTATATTTTGATGTCGCTATTTTTTTAAGTTTAATCAACTTTTAGGAGAAATTGTCGTTTTCTATGTTTCTTTTCCGAGTTCAAGGTCGTATTTTTCTTGCTTAAAGTCGTATTAGAGTGACT
>JXTB01000029.1:1618504-1684644 GCA_002914805.1 Parasponia andersonii
ATGATCTGAGATTTAGACACTTCGACGATCTAAAACCCTGTCTCCTCTAAATGGACGTTTGCATAGTCCCTTAGGAAACCAGTAGGAGATAACATTCTGATACCACTGCCCCCCGAGTTTTATGGTGTCCGAAAACTGCTATAAAACTATAAATGAAGAATAGCCGAAGTAATAACCGAGTTGAAATAATAGCTGAAGTAATAACCGAGTTGAAGTAATAGCCGAAGAAGTATTATTGAATATTAATGAAGAAGATACAATAGGCTGTTGAAGATATCATGAAGAATTATTGATAATAACGACGAAGCTGTTCAGCATTCCAGGCATGCTCGACCTTTTGTCCACCGATGCGAGCTAAATTATATGTTCCAGGTCGAATGATATTGTCAATAACATAAGGCCCTTCCTAAGAAGGCCCAAATACACCAGCATCATGCTCTCTATTATTAGGTAGAACTCGTCGAAGGACAAGATCTCCAACTTCAAAATGTCTACCCTTGACTTTGGAATTATAATATCGAGCAGTGCGCCGTTGGTATGATGCAATTCGGAGCTGAGATTGTTCACGCCGCTCTTCTAAAAGATCGAGTTCAACTCTCAGCAATACATCATTCTGTTTTTGCTCATAAATAGATCGCCGCAGGGAGCCCGCACCAATTTCAACAGGAATCATCGCTTCATACCCATAGGCCAAGGAGAATGGACTCTCTCCTATAGTAGTTCGTTTTGTGGTGCGATAAGCCCATAATACTTCTGGAAGTACTTCTGGCCAAGCTCCTTTATGCTCCTCCAGCTTTGTCTTTATATTTTGCTTGAGTATTTTGTTTATTGCTTCGACCTGCCCATTGGCCTGTGGATGAACAACAGCGGAGAAGCTCTTTTTGATGCCCAAGTTATTGCAGAAGTCACAGAACTCGTCGCAATCGAACTGCTTTCCATTATCAAAAATTATGGTATGTGGTATACCATAACGACAGATTATAGATTTATAAACGAAATCTATCATTTTCTTCGCGGAGATGGTGCTCAAGGCTTCGGCTTCCGTCCATTTTGTAAAGTAATCGACTGCGACCACCGCATACTTCAAACCACCTCGCGCTAATGGAAGCATCCCGATAATATCAATTCCCCACACAGCAAATGGCCATGGACTAGTCATCGAAGTTAAAGGAACATGTGGTTTTCTAGGAATAGTCGCAAATCGCTGACATTTATCGCATTTCCTAGCAAATTCCAATGTATCCTTTTTCATAGTTGGCCAAAAGTAACCTTGTCGAAAAATCTTATTCGCGAGCGCTTGGCCCTTAGAATGATTCCCACATATTCCTTCGTGAATTTCCCTCATAATATAACGTGTTTTTTTTTATCATTGACGCACAATAATAATGGCGAGCTGAAACTCCTTCGATAAAGTTGTTCATCCTGAATGGTATAGCGAGCCACTTTCATGCGAAGCCGCCTTGCATCATCTTTATCTTCAGGGAGATCACCGCTTTGTATATATCGGATTATAGGGTCCATCCATGATGGTTTCTCATCAATCGGCATAATTACTTAGGGTTCTCGATGCTCAATGAGATAAGAAATTCAACAGAAACTACTTTCAATAATTCTGCATCCTTTGTCGAAGCGAGCTTAGCGAGTGCATCTGCCCGGGTATTTTTAATACGAGGAAGAAGCTGTATATCATAAATGTCGAACGTTAAGAACAACTGCTGCACCTTCTTCAAATAGGCCATCATTCTTTCTCCTCTCGCTTGATAATCACCCTTAACTTGACANACTATACACCTCGATTGCTTCGACCCTCATTTCCTGTGCGAGCTTTAGCCTAGCTATCAGCGCTTCGTATTCGGCCTCATTATTTGACGTTGGGAATTTGAAGTGAAACGCATAATGAATATTGTGCCCTTTAGGACTGATTAAAACTATGCCCGCACCTGCTCCATTCTCATTCGATGACCCGTCAACATAAAGCTTCCACAACTTTGATGTATTTGAGGCAAGTTTCTCGAGTACTCTCGTGGGAAGATCGACGTCGCATGTAAATTCTGCGATAAAATCTGCGAGGGCTTGACCCTTTATAGCAGTGCGAGGTTGAAAATTGATGTCAAATTGACTCAATTCAACAGCCCACTTAAGCAGCCGCCCTGACGTCTCAGGTTTCTATAAGACCTGTTTCAGCGGGAAATTCGTGAAAACCCGGATGGAGTGAGCATGGAAGTAAGGTCGAAGCTTTCTTGATGCAATGACGAGTGCCAGTGCCAATTTTTCCATCTCTGGATACCTGGTTTCAGCATCAAGTAATCTCTTACTCACATAATACACAGGTCGCTGAATATTTGCCTCCTCGCGAATTAATACGGCACTCGTCGCATACTTAGAAACAGGGAGATATAGGCATAATTCTTCTCCCGGATTTGGCTTTGACAAGAGTGGAGGGGAACCCAAGTGTTTTTTCAATTCTTGGAACGCCTGCTCGCATTTCTCCGTCCACTCGAACCTTTTTGATCCCTTCAACACCTCAAAGAAAGGTTGGCATTTATCGGTTGATCTGGATACAAACCGACTGAGAGCAGCTACTCTTCCTGCTAGGCTTTGCACGTCTTTGGGTTTACGAGGAGATTGCATATCAATCAACGCTTGTATTTTCTGAGGATTTGCTTCGATCCCTCACTGGTTGACCATAAAACCCAGAAACTTTCCAGATCCCACTCCAAATGCACACTTCTGGGGATTTAACTTCATTTGATATCTCCGGAGGATTTTGAACATTTCATCAAGGTACTTGATGTGATCTTCAGCTTTCTCCGACTTGACTAGCATATCATCGACGTATACCTCCATTGTCTTGCCAATTTGTTTTGCAAACATCATATTGACAAGACGTTGGTAGGTCGCTCCCGCATTGATAAGTCCGAAGGGCATCTTTTTATAGCAGTATAACCCTCGATCAGTGATGAACGAGGTGTGTTCTTCATCCAGCTCATACATGGGGATTTGGTTGTATCCTGAATACGCATCCATGAAGCTTAAAAGTTCATGCCCCGACGTCGCATCTACAATCTGATCAATTCTCGAAAGAGGGAAGCTGTCTTTAGGACACGCCTTGTAGAGATCGGTGAAGTCAATACAGGTCCTCCACTTCCCATTAGGTTTTTTCACCAAGACCGGATTTGCAAGCCAGTCAGGGTAAAAAGATTCTCTTATGAACCCAATTTCGAGCAATTTCTCCACCTCTTCCTTTAATGCGACGTAACGTTCTGGATTCATAGCCCTTCTCTTTTGTCGCACAGGCTTTTTTGATGGATCTATGTTAAGACGGTGGGATATGATCCTTGAATCAATCCCTACCATATCCGAATGCTGCCATGCAAAGACATCCAAATTAGACCTCAGAAAAGTGATCAATGAAGCTCGCACAGGTCCTTGAACCTCCGTTCCAATCTTCAAGTCCTGGAAGATAGATCGAATGATAAATCTTCCAGGTCTTCAACGGGTCCAGTTTTGACTTCGTCAATTTCTCGAGGATCGAAGTCTTTATTGGTTATTTCGATTGACGCTTTCACTGATGATTCGACTGGCGCTTTATCTGACGATTTGACTGGAGCTTTGCTCGTTGCCTCGGCTGACGTTTTGTCCGCTGACACTACTGACGCTTTGTCCACTGCCACGACTGACGCTTCATCCGCTGCCACGACTGACGCTTCATCCGCTGCCACGACTGATGCTTCGATCGCTTCTTCTGGCAAGTGGACCATCATTGTGCGGGATGTCGCATCCTTTGCTGGAGTTTCAGTGAGTTGTTATAGCAAGTCCTCGCATCATACTGATTTCCTCGCACCTCGCCTACCCCATGTTGGGTCGGGAACTTCATTGTTAGATGATAGATCGAGGTGACAGCTCGAAGTTCCCTTAATGTTGGTCTTCCTAGCACAGCATTGAAGGCAGATAGGCAATCTACCACAAAAAACTGGGTCATTATTGATGAAACCCTTGGAAAGGTCCCAACGCTGATCATCAGTTCAATCAAGCCCATAGGCATCAGGCTGTCACCAGTAAAACCATAGAGGGGAGTGGCGGCAGGCTTCAGGTCGCTCTCATTCAACCTCATCTTTTTGAAGGCATCGAAATATAAGATGTCCACAGCACTTCCGTTGTCGACCAATACTCGCCACAACTGTGTGCTTCCATAGTTAATTTTTACGACCAGCACGTCATTATGCGGATAATGGACTTCCCTTGCATCTTGCTCTGTGAAGGTAATATCCATTTCCGGTACTCGTTGAAGCTTGCGTGGTCGCTGATCAAGATGCATGACGTTGGTTAACAGCTGCTGTCGAGCTTCTCGTGCGTATCTATCCTGTGCTCGCTTGGAATCTCCTCCAACATGCGGTCCTCCAAAAATAGTTCGCACCTCATGCTGAATTTCTGGAGGTCGCTGTTGGTCTTCTTCTCGCCTTTCATCGCTCTGCCTGGTATACTGCCGCAATCGTCCCTCTCTAATCAGCATTTTGATTTCATCTTTCAAGGCAAAGCAACTATTAGTGTCATGCCCAATATCATTGTGATATCGGCAAAATTTGTTGGGGTCGCGCTTTGCCCTGTCCCGCTTCATTGGTTCTGGTTGTCGGAATCGCTCCTTCTGATTTGTGACCGCATAGATATGATCTATGGGCACGTTTATTTCAGTGTGGTTATTAAACCTCATAGGAGCTTTTGAAATCTCCTGCCTTTTAGGTCTAGGCTGATTCTCATTTGTCTGTTCATTATTCCTCTTGTTTTTCTTATTACCGCTATTGTTGGTGATGACCGTAACCTTTGCCGCATCTGTCTTTCCTTCTTTTTTAGTCTTTTGAAGATTTTCTCGTGAAGATTCTAACCTTAGATGTCGACCGACTCTTCGGTAGAAGTCTTCGAGAGTTCTACACTCTCGTTCAAGCAATTCCTCCCAGAGTTTTGTTTCTGATCGCACCCCAGCCATCATAAGAGTAAGAACTCCTCCTTCAGGTGGGTTGTTGACCTTCGCTAGCTTTGAAGTGAACCGATTAAGATAAGACCGTAGAGTCTCCTCTGGACCTTGTCGGATTGCAGCCAAACTGACAAGCGGAACAGTGAAATTCTTTGCGGCCTGAAACTGTCTCAAGAACGCCGTTTGTAATTGTTGTCAGGACGAAATTGAATTAGATTTAAGTCCTCGAAACCACTTCTTCGCTGCTCCTGAGAGTGTTACAGCGAAACATCTGCAGCGTGCATGATCACTAACCCGATGAAGTTCCATCAAGTTACTGAAGTGATCCATATGGTCCTGTGGATCAGTCTTCCCATCAAAAGTGTTGATGGTGGGAAGTCTGAATCCGGTGGGAAGGGCTACAGCTCGAACCTCCTCGCTGAATGGCGACTGTCGATACCCATCAGCGAGCTCATCGTCCCAGCCAGCAAGTGCATCTAATGCGATCCTTAAATTGTGAACACCGACGTTCAGAGGGAAAGCATCATTCCTTGCTGGTGATAAAAACGACTTTTGTTCGTTATCCTGTTTTACGGCGGGTTGGTCAGGTAGAGTCTTCTGCGACCTATGAGAGAAATCCAGTGACATAGTGTGACGAGACCGGCTTTGGTCGTTGTGATGCGATACGGATCGATCATGACCACTTCCTCGCTCTAAATACTGTCTTAAGTCTGCAGGATCTTGTCTTGACTCCCTGCTAATTCTTTCGAAAACGCTTCTCGATGGTCGTCCTTGTTCGCCGCTCAAGCGATCCTGGCTATTAGTGGATTTATGGGAAGGTTGTATATGATCACAGTTCGTACTTGAACTCTCCGTACCAGATTCTGGTGGCAAGTTTGCGACCTTGCCTTTCCCTTTGGAGATGCGATCTTCATGACGCTCCTGCTGAGTTCTTGGCTGGCCGCGTCTTCTCGTCTCGAGGATCTATATTCCCTTCTCAGGTAATTGAGCAGGATGTTCTTTGGGACGTTCATGTTGTGGTGGGGTCACCATCTGCCCTTCAGCAAGTCGTCACAGAGTGTCATTGATCTGGTTAGTGACTTGCTGAAGGTTCACGAGCGTTTCCTCCATACGATCCTGTCTCTGGGAAAGGTTCTCTGTTGCCATCATAGTAGGCTGATCCGGAGCAGGGGCTGCTTGTGTAGCAGCAGTACTTTGAGGTTGGTTTTGGCTAGTTCCGGTGACTCTGGTAGTGTTTCTAGTGTTTGCCATTATTGAAAAGGTGGAATTTGACAAATTTTTCTGCCGGAATAGCCCTCCTTCTAGCGCCAATTGTTGATGGAGGTTTTATCAACAATAAATTTAGAAAAAATCAAGAGATGTGGTTTGTATGAATCGAATTAATAATCAAAGCAAATAAGGAGAGAGGATTTTATAGTGGTTTAGCCCGGAAAAAGATGAGCCTACGTCCACTGTTTTTCTTACTAAATTATGAACACTCAAGGTTACAACGTTTCGTCTGGAGATTGGAAAAAAACTGAAGAGCAATTGGAATACTCAAAACTTGCTTCTCCTTCGGAACATGGAGTCCCCTTTATATAGGTAAAGGTAACCCTATGTCCCTAGGATCCTAATTGTATAAACGGGTAACTATACAATTGGGTAACGTAAATTAAGTAACAACATAATTGGATAACCCTCCAAAAACGGATAACTAGTTGATCATAAATAGGAGACTTCTGTTTCCCTTTCCTTGTAGGTTTCCTGTTTGACATAGCATATACTTCTGTAAAAAGAGACTTCACGGAGAAGGTCGCAGATAACCTATGGAAGAAATCGCACATAACCATCACAGAGGAGATCACATATAACCTGTGGAAGAGGTCGTATATAACCATCACAGAGAAGCTCGAACTTAACCCTTATGCGACCTTAGGATTTTAGACCGTACAACAGTTTGCCACTATCTAAAATGCTACAATGCAAAGCAAGAAAAAAGAAATTGTATTATCTTTCTTACAAAAATGACAATTTATATTAAGACAGAAATAGACCGACTATAATGCAAATTTTAGAAATTAAAATCAAATAAGAAAGCGACCTTGACCGTCCATAACCAAGTCTTTAGCTCCTTCATCTTCATGCTTCTTTAAGNAAGGTAACCCTATGTCCCTAGGATCCTAATTGTATAAACGGGTAACTATACAATTGGGTAACGTAAATTAAGTAACAACATAATTGGATAACCCTCCAAAAACGGATAACTAGTTGATCATAAATAGGAGACTTCTGTTTCCCTTTCCTTGTAGGTTTCCTGTTTGACGTAGCATATACTTCTGTAAAAAGAGACTTCACGGAGAAGGTCGCAGATAACCTATGGAAGAAATCGCACATAACCATCACAGAGGAGATCACATATAACCTGTGGAAGAGGTCGTATATAACCATCACAGAGAAGCTCGAACTTAACCCTTATGCGACCTTAGGATTTTAGACCGTACAACAGTTTGCCACTATCTAAAATGCTACAATGCAAAGCAAGAAAAAAGAAATTGTATTATCTTTCTTACAAAAATGACAATTTATATTAAGACAGAAATAGACCGACTATAATGCAAATTTTAGAAATTAAAATCAAATAAGAAAGCGACCTTGACCGTCCATAACCAAGTCTTTAGCTCCTTCATCTTCATGCTTCTTTAAGATAATAAATCCACTTAAGTATTCTAATTAGCAGCATAATTAATTAGGTAAATGAAAAAAAAAAAAAACCTCATATTGTGATAAACTTCTAAGTTGTAAAGCTTCACTAATACACTATAAAATTGAAGGTCAAGACCAATATTTTTTTTTCTTTTTTTTCTTATTTATTTAGTAAATGATTGGATCTGCCCATAGCCACATGACCCCACGTTATCATTGATCTCTCCCTTAGATTTGAAGGAAAATTCAGTATGTGCACAATTCCACAAGCCATAAATGCAGACCCATTTCGATTCTTACAGATGTATTATAATATTAATCTCATTTATGGTAACTGAACTAAAGCTCTTCTATGTTTAAATAAAATTCAAACTATGTTTAGTATCAAAAGAAAACTTTCTTAACTAAAAATTTGTTTATTTGATAAGTGGAAAAAATTTCCATGGCACGAAAATTGATGGCTGTATGGGGAAAATTAGGAACTGTTCACAATTTTCCAACCAAAAAAGACAAAGAAGAAATGAATTATTTACTTAAATGAGAGCTCCACGATAAGATTCCTGAGGACTTCTGCACAGTAGCTTCACTCTATTGGTGGTCAGTCAATGAGTACTTATCACGCATAATGGCAATTCCGATAAAATATCAAACAAAAAGGGTAATTAAGGAATATGAATTGTAGCTTTATTTGTTTTGTATTGACTTAAGCGGAAAAGGAATAATATTTTGGACCGTCAAACGCACTGATAGAAAATATATAATGAAAATGAGATAAACTCAATCCGCTTAAGCCCGTCGTTTCGTTGTCTTAAAGAAAAGGAAGGAAGAAAAACCCAAAATTTTGGAATAGAAAGCGCGAGAAAGTGAGGTAAAGTGAGAGAAAGTCTGGGAAAATTTATTTGAAACATGGGTTTTTTGAGCTCGTTTTGAACTCACTCTTGTTCTTTTTCTTTTTCCTGATGTGGGTTTTTCGTGACTTCGTCCACAGACTCTTGTAACCATCAAAGAGATAGAGTCCTTTAGCAGAGAAAGCCGTTCTCTATCATCGGGTAATCTGGGTATTCTTCATTTTTTTTTTGTTTTTATTTATGGATTTTGATCTAATTTTGATGTTAAAGGTTCTTGCTTTTCTGGTTTTATGTTTGTGTATATATCTATGTATATATCTGTTTTTATGTCTTTTGTTTGTTCTGGTTTAGAACTAAGCTGAAGTTGAAGGTGAGCTTTTTCTCTAATGATTGATTTGAAATGGGTTATTAATATTTTATGAAATAGCAGAATACCATTTGTCGGCAATAAAGTTACAGACTTTATTTTGTTTGCCTGTTATAATCTATATTTTAGATATGCTAGTTTTGGATTAACTGCCAAGTGGGAAATATGATATATTAATTACTGGATTTTAGCCCAATTCAACATGCACTTACAACTGGGACAAAATGAGCTTCTTGACATTCACTTTTTATGCTTCTATACGGTCTTGACATCAGCCTTATAGATTTTTTTTTTTTTCCTTGGGTTGGTGGATTGTTTACTTTAAGATTTAGAGTCCTTTGGTTTAGGGTTGAGTTAGTCATTGACCCAGTTTGACATTTTTTTTTTCTCTGTGATATGATCTGTAACCAACTAAACAGATGTAAGTCTTAGTGGGAAGCGTAGTTTAAAAAGAATTTACTTGTGTTGGTATAAAATTGGAAGAATTTACTTGGAGCCATAGAATTTTCTTTAAAAACCATGAAAGATGTATCTAACTTTATTTAGGGTCATTTTTGTTTAATGGTTGCTGAAACTCAAATTCCGGGATATGCGAAACTATAGACTTATCAAAGGTTGTTTCCTTCTTACCGTTTTTGCCTTGAATATCTCTCTATCTTAGTTCTCACCGAAGTTGTATGTTTTGTGTACAGGCTATAACTGCCGATGGAAATTTGATGCGTATAAATGGTTTCTCCATGGTACACTGGTACTGGTATTAATCCTGATTAAGTTTAGAGAAGCGGAAATAATTCCAAAGGATGGTATGATGGATCAATCAAGAACAAATAAACAGTACCAATACAATTCCATTGAACCTGGAAATGAGGTGTTTCAGTCCTCATCTCAGACATTTATTTCTGACACTCATAGCAGTATACGTGGAAGCATGAGATCCCCAAATCCGAATATATTAGAAGTTAAACCTGGGCTTAATTATTCCTTACAGACAGGTGAGGAGTTTGCTCTTGAATTTATTCGTGATCGAGTGAATCAGTGGAAGCCTTTGCTTCCAAATGCTGTTGGGGATCCCAATTATGCGACAGGCTATATGGAACTAAAAGGCATCTTAGGTATCAGCCATACAGGGTCTGAAAGTGGGTCAGATATTTCAATGCTCCCAGCAAATGAAAAAGGTCCAGCACAATATGAACGAAAAAACTCATCGGCAAATGAAGATAGAAGCATCTATGCATCAGTCCAATCAGTACCACGAATGTCGTCGGGCTATGAGAGTAGTCGAGGAGTTAGTCATGGCTATGTTTCTTCTGGAGCCTCTGGTAGCTCATCTCTGAAGATGAAGGTTCTTTGTAGCTTTGGTGGTAAAATTATACCTCGACCTAGTGATGGAAAGCTTAGGTATGTTGGAGGTGAAACACGCATTGTCGGTATCAGAAAAGACATTTCTTGGCAGGAACTAACCCAGAAACTTTTTTCAATTTATAACCAAACTCATGTCATCAAGTATCAGCTTCCTGGAGAGGATCTCGATGCCCTGGTTTCTGTATCTTGTGATGAGGATCTGCAGAATATGATGGAAGAATGCAACGAATTAGGAACCAGGGAAGGCTCTCAAAAACTGAGAATATTTTTATTCTCTATGAGCGATTTGGAAGATGCTCAGTTTGGTCTTAGCAGGATGGATGGTGATTCGGAGGTTCAGTATGTAGTTGCTGTCAATGGCATGGACCTGGGTTCAAGAAAAGACTCAAATGTGCATGGATTTCCAAGCTCCTCAGCTAGTAACTTGGGCGTGTTAGATAGACAAAATATTGAGAAAGAGAAGAATATTACTGCAGTCGGCCCAGCAGGAGTGAGCAACATGGGTTTGACCAACAATACTGTTTTGTCATCAATTACTCAATCTTCAGTACCAGTCATACCAAGTTCCTCAAATGCTTATGAAAATCATCCTCATTTTTATCATGGTGAGATGATTCATGGAGAAAATATGAATAATCCACTGCACAATGGCCATGTTACTTCTAGTTACTCCCCCTTTGTAGAAGTTTCTGGTTCGATGCCTTTTCACAAGACTATGGATCAACAAGGATTTTCAACAGTAGGACAGTCAATCAGTGGCTCGATAGTAGAGAATTTGGAGGTGCCAGTAATGCATGTGAAAGTGAATTCTGATGGTTCAGCAAAGCCAGCCAGTCCAGCCAGTAACCCTGAAAAGGTTTTCCCCTTGGGGAGAGAGTATGTTGCCCCTTCACAGCCGTATGATAATAATTCAGCTGGTTATATTCCTATGGAAGAAGCATCAGTTACTGCACCAGATGATGGTCAACGCTCATTGTCTTCAAAAAATGTTGGATGGTGCCAAGAGCCTCACAAGATTGCTCCTTTAATTGATTCTGCAAATCCACCACAGGTTTCTAAGCTCAGTGAGGATGATCATCAGTCTACATCTGGTGCTGCATTTGCTCCTGGTTATGTTAGGTCTGATTCCACTGTAAGTGACCAGAGTTACCCTGAACCTCCAGTGCTTCCTCAGAGAGTTTTTTATTCAGAAAAAATACCAAGGGAGCAGGTGGACGAGTTGCTGAATCGATTATCAAAGTCGGATGATTCACATGGTTCCCAGTTTGTCATCTCTCATCCACGTTCTGATACTACACATCAACATCCAATTACAGATGATCAGAATAAATTGGAGAAGGATGGAAACTTGGCCCCCCAGACTGAGCATTCCTTCTCAACAGCAAAGCCGTTACCTGTGGATACTCGTGCTGTTGATGATGGACTTAGCAGACTTCAAAGGTACAAAGAGTTTGCTGATTCAGTTTGTCAAATGAATGCAGAGCGTTTGCAGAATATGGATGGCGAGTTAAAGCAGGCAGTACCAAACCCTGCGGATAATAAAGATGTTGTTAAAGAGGACAGCACTGTTAAGACCGACCAAGAAACAGTTTCCTCCATAAATGGCCATGAAACCCCAAAAGCAACATCTGAACATCCAGATGGAGGTCAGATAACTTCTGTGGAGCATCCTGTGGATCCTGCACATAATCATCAAGATCATGACTTTCATGTACCCACTGAAAATGTTACACCTTCAACTGGAATATCTGCATCAATGCAGGGAGACATCCTTATTGATATTGAAGACCGCTTTCCTCGTGATTTGCTTTCTGACATTTTTTCCAAAGCAATACTTTCTAAAGATTCACCTGGTATTGACTTGCTGCACAAAGATGGGCCTGGTTTAAGTTTAAAAATGGAAAATCATGAACCTAAGCGTTGGTCATATTTTCAGAAGTTGGCACAAGAAGGGTTTGTTCAGAAAGATTTTTCTCTTATGGACCAGGATCTTGATTTTTCATCTGCACTAGGAAAAGATGGAGTAGATCCTCCTATGGGTGTACCTACTGATGGAATTTCACAGGACCATGTTGATCCACAGCTGAAATTTGGTGAAGAGAATCATATTGAATTATCTGGACCAACTGTAGCTGATTCAACTCTGCATCCAAATTATGATCATTCCCAAGCAAAGGACACTGAAAGCATGCGATTTGGTCGTATGATGGAGAACCTAAGAATGCAAGATTCAGAATATGAGGTATTTTTAACTAAAAAATAATAATATTAATATTTTGTTTTCTTTATATATATCTTCTGACAAGATTCCTGGATGTAGGATGGGAATTTTCATACTAGGAATGTCGGTCTGCCTCCTCTAGATCCTTCCTTGGGAGATTTTGATATTAGTACATTGCAGGTATGACGCTTGTCTACCATGTTTGTCCAACTTGGCACTATAATTGAGTTACTTTAGGTTCAGTCACTGTAAATGATTATAATTGACTTCTCAAAAGTGAAGTTTGTTATTGATTATGATAACCATAAGTTTGTAAACTTACAGGGTTCCTGGAGTGGCTATTGGTCCCTTCTTCTTCTTCTTCTACTTCTTCATGTTCCTCACTTA
Organism: Parasponia andersonii; assembly: GCA_002914805.1. Classification (NCBI taxonomy): domain Eukaryota; kingdom Viridiplantae; phylum Streptophyta; class Magnoliopsida; order Rosales; family Cannabaceae; genus Trema; species Trema andersonii. The sequence continues at coordinate 1,631,344 of JXTB01000029.1, forward strand.
TGATTTTCTTTTTCTTTGAAAGGTCTCATAATGGTTTGATTCAATTGAGTACGTAGTTTTAGGACATGTATTTTGCATTGGGACTGCTGTTGAACCGATTAACAGTTGGACAACTTCTATGTTAGTTAATGCTCTGTACTGAAATGCGCTAGTAATTTGCAAATTCTATTTGCTGCTAGGATCAAGCTTTATAGAGTTTACAGGGTGATATCTGTTTATTCTTATTTCTTGATGCACTTTATAGGCCATAAAAGATGAAGATCTTGAAGAGCTAAGGGAACTAGGTTCGGGTACCTTTGGGACTGTGTATCATGGAAAATGGAGGGGAACGGATGTTGCAATTAAGAGAATAAAGAAGAGTTGCTTCACTGGGAGATCATCAGAGCAAGAGAGATTGGTAATGACCCTCCCTGAGAACCTAAAAAATATTTTTAATCATCTGATTTGTACAATCTATCTTCAATGTGTTGCTTGAATATACTTTACAAACTAACCTTTATCAAAGCAAATGATGGAAATTATAATTTTGAACTATATTGCTTCGGTTATTTTATCAGTATTGTAATTTGTTGACCATATTAGATATTACTTGCTCTTATTCTCAGACTATAGAGTTCTGGCGGGAAGCTGACATTCTTTCAAAGCTTCACCATCCAAATGTAGTAGCATTTTATGGTGTAGTGCAAGATGGACCAGGGGGCACATTAGCTACTGTAACCGAGTTCATGGTCGACGGTTCTCTTAGGCATGTTTTACTTCGCAAAGATAGGTAAACTATACAGAATCTCTTGTTTCCTTAATTGTATCTTTACGTCAGATTGTTCTACCTATGCTTTATAAAACTAATGTTTTGCAATGGGAAGTATTCTGGTACATTCTAGACATTTTGATTATTGATGTTATTAGAAAGTTAAGCTTTTTCTATCTGTAACAATTTATTTTTTGTTATTTGAATTGGCTGTTCTTGTTCATTGTTTTCAGATTAACCTCACCCCCCTTTTCTCCTATCTCATGTTTAATATGAACTTTGCTTGTAGGTATCTTGATCGTCGCAAGCGTCTTATAATCGCTATGGATGCAGCATTTGGTATGGAATATTTACACTCGAAGAATATTGTGCATTTCGATTTGAAGTGTGACAACTTGCTTGTGAACTTGAAAGATCCTTTACGGCCAATTTGCAAGGTAATTCTGATGGTTTACCCATGTCGGGAAATGTTAAATTTTGTCAGTGATCATGAATGTCTAATAAAAACTATATTGTCTTCCAGGTTGGTGATTTTGGCCTTTCAAAAATCAAACGAAACACACTGGTGTCTGGTGGTGTTCGTGGAACATTACCATGGATGGCGCCGGAGTTGCTTAATGGCAGCAGCAACAAGGTCTCTGAGAAGGTAAGATGTCAGTAGTAGAGATTGATAGTTCATTTGACAAAAAAAGAATTCTTTAAAAATTTGCGGTGCCACAAATAGAATTTGACTTTACATTGACATAGAATAACAATTCCAAAAAATTTGGTTGGTAACGAATCTTATAAGATCTCAGCATACTGGAAGTGTCTTACTGGGTTTCTGGTACTAGTTCCAAAATATTCTCCAGCAATCAGTGCAGAGTACTTGTTCTCGTCCCTTCTACTTAATTGAGAAGCTTTGGAAGCAATCTTTTTGACTTTAGTCCCAGCGTTTTTTTATTTTCACTTCCTCTTTTTTTTTTAAAAAAAAAAATTGTGGTCATCTTTATGTTTCGGAGGAGAAAAAAATGGTTGAACTTGGTCCAACTTCTTTAGTTATATCCTCATGGCTTGCACTAAATCTTTACGGCCCTTATTCGCATTTGTTATATTAAATTAATTTATTTTGTTACAGGTTGATGTGTTCTCCTTTGGCATTGTTTTATGGGAGATTCTCACTGGTGAGGAGCCATACGCCAACATGCATTATGGTGCAATTATAGGTGCGTTTGTTATCAATTAAGTCTTCAACTCACAGCTCAGCTCAAAGTTATATACTGTTTTTCAATTATGTACTATATCTCTATCTTCTTTTGTTATCCTAATGTATACAAGGTCCTGTTTCTCCACGGTTATCTGTAGGTCATTCACAAAATTTTTTTGACACATGCAGGAGGTATTGTCAATAATACCTTGAGGCCGGCAATTCCTAGTTACTGTGATTCTGAATGGAGAACACTGATGGAGGAGTGTTGGGCACCTAATCCTTTAGCTAGGCCGTCCTTCACAGAAATTGCAAATCGCTTACGTGAAATGTCTGCTGCTGCGGCTAGCCAAGCCAAAGCGCAGGCTCAGAAGCCATCTAAATGAACAGAGTTTGTGGTTCCTTGTGCCGTACTTCTTCGATCGTTACAAACTTGATCATTTATTCATTCAATTGTATACTAAAGATGGTAATATATTTGTACTTGTAACAGGGATAATTGTCTTTCCCAATTTGATTTCAAAATGGATTGGTCTCTCTGTTATGGCAACAATTTTTGTTAGTTGCCAAGAGGAACATTGGTGGATGGTAATGGTATTGCTCCGTATTCTGCTTTTGACCTTTGTAATCTTCTTTTAATGCGCTTTATCTATCATGGAATTCTAATTGTTAAGGCCAACTTTTAACTATGATGGCGTACCTTAAGATTTAAGAATTGAAGAGGACATTGATGACTATACTCGAAACTCGAAAGAGATTCTCAGAGTTCATACTAAAATGTATGTTAATGCTTCATTGAATAAAGGAGGATCACATTTTTATGCTAGACTTAAATCTGTAAGCTCCAAAGAGACCAACAGAAACATCGTATTAGTGTGATTTTAATGGAAAACTACAAGGACTTAATTTTGGATGTGAATGCCTATAACTTCTACCTCAAATATATCCTTCAATTTTAGGAAGAAGTCTAAATTTTACACTTGGGAACTCCTGAATCGGATAGAAAGCTTTCCAGTAAAGATTAGACTTCAAACCAAAAAAGAAAAAAGAACAATAGACAAGAAATTTCTTTGCTTCATTGGGCATACCGACAACATAACTCACATGATAATTCATTTTATTAGTTTCTAATATAAAACAACTTTAATTATGCCATAATACAAAATAACTCACGTCCGTATAATGATTTTATCCAAGACACTAGGAAGAAGGAACATTGTTAACTTGCCAAGCTGATGCCAGCAATATGGGCCTCCCTTTCCATCCAAGCAGCAAACAACCCTTCTCACTAGCCAAAGTGTACCCATCACAGCAATAGACAGACAGCATCATCCTAGCTTGACTCAAACACTTCAGTCCCAGTACTTGAAACCCGGCTCGACCTAACTGCCTTCTCCATTGATCTACTCGTTCATGCCTTTCAATTCTACTTGAGCCTTCAAAAGCCACAATGTTCCTTATCTCCTCTGCAAAATGAAGCCTCTCTATCTTCATCCTTTGTTGGCTATTTCGGGGAAGACTAGCCTCAAGGGAGTCGAAAATAGCGGAATAGTAGTGAAGGGACTCTAGGAATCTCCCAAGAAAAAATGGCCCATTATGGTTTGCATCTTGTTCTACCACTGTGAGCAGAGTTGGGGATAGTTTCTTTAAGGCTTGAAGGATTGCCTTTAGAGACCCCCTACTTTCTTTAACATACTTGTGCAAGTGCATGAAACCATTGAAAAATAATGCTTCCTCTTCTCTCAAATCCAGCTTCTCTTTATTCAAAAGTGATGGTGTTACCGGCTCAGATAAAAGGCTGAACTTTAATGGTATGCCTAATGAACTAGCTTCATCCACAAGAGCTTTCATGCTGGCTTCCAGCTCTGCACCGAGATTCTGATCATCATCGATTAGTCCTGTTATTCGAAGCCGTTTTGGTGGGCCATCGGGCCTAGATCCAAGAGTTCTTATTAAAGATGGCCACTGAAACGTGTGTTCCATGCCCAAGTCAATGATATGAAGGTAGTCCTTCCCAACAGCTGCTTGACATATGGCTTCATTTGCAACCATATAACCAAAAGCAACGAAAGGAGTTGCCTGGTAAAGGAGTTGTAAAGCTTCCATTTTCTCCTCCCTACTGACCGAAGAAACCTCCATAGAACCAGCACCATTCATAAATGTACCATTTGTATTGACATTGTTATGCAGAACTGAAAGCCTGGATTTCAGTCCTGTGGCAAAGCAATAAGAGACCCTTTGCAAAGAATCACCAAAAGGACTAACTGAAGCCCAGATTTGGCTAAGTATTGAGTCTGCAAGTTGGGTGTCTCTGCAGCCCACAGCCTCAGCACAAGCCAACAACATGTGAACCAGGTGAAGCCCCTGGTCCACACCATGGCTAACCTCTTCAACACTAGGCACCAAATCACGATTAGCATCATCAGTAACCTGAAAATCCTCAACCGGAGAGCAACTAATCTCCATATCATCTCCTTCCAAACTCATTGGAACATCTTTACAAACACCATCACTGGCCATGGAAAACATCTCAAAGACAATTTGCTCCTCTTCTGGTGACTCTTTGTTCTCACCATTAATGTCATAGTGTTCCATGTTAATGAAGCTGTCAACGAATTCATCGATCTCCCAAGCTTCCAAACGAGGAGTGCTAGTAGCATCCGTTGGTGAACATAGATCAATCTCTTTCAGTATCTCCTCCCACTCTCCTTGTTCTTCCTCAACTCGAGCTGGACAGAACCTCCTAATGGCTAGATCATGGTTGAGAGTATTGATCTCAACGTTCAAAGCTTCCATTTTTGGGCTTCTGGGGCAGGTTGAGAAGGAGATGAGTTTGGTGGGGTGTTAAGTAACAAGTTGTTAAACTTTTTGGTTTGGAAAAGTGAAATTTGATGATTCCTTTATTATAGCTAAGCTATGCGCTAGAATATTCTTCTTGCTTTTGTGATAAAAGTTATAATAATATTTTATTATTATGTAAGCTGTTCTATTCTAAAAGGGAAGCATTATATTTTTTAGAATTATTAAAGGGTTATAAAATATACAAGAAAAATCATTGGTAGATAACTTATTGTACCGTAGTAAGAACAAGTTACAACCTTGGACATTTAGAGATCCAATTAAAATACTCGATTGTAATCTCATGATAATAGGAATTATGCCTCGTCGTATGAAATAAAGTTTACTTGGTACTAGGTAATTTTAATTTTCAGATACTATAGATGATAATATGATTGTCCAATATTCAGAATAATTGTATTTGGTTATACATAATAATCTTATTTATGATTTTTAGGATGTTAAATAACTGTATTTAGTTGTGCATAAGAATGTGCCTAAATTAAAATTAAAAAATTAAATTACTTATAAAATAATAAAATTCGTTAGTATAATATAAAATAATTTGCTATAATTTTTTGAATGTCGTATTTTTTTTGTTTCATTTTTTATGATGAGTTTTAGACGGAAAATCATTTAAAATTCACATATTTTAATAACTTTAAGACGATCCTCACTTAAGAGAATTTGATTTTCGATGTAATTACTTTATAGGTGATAAAATAATACCAAACATACGAATATATTGAAATATTCATTCTCACCTAAATATTACCCCACACCAAACACCCCCTTAGGGCAAGGCATTCACCGGAATTAATATAGAATATGCCTAAGTTTGCTAATTGCTATATTTCACCAAAAACCAAAGTCACACGATCGCACTACATACACCAAATTGTGAAAAAATTAACGGGGATATTATATATACATACATATATATTATCCTAATTTTACTATCTAGAAATGGCTAAGTCAGCATATCAGGACCTGAAAGGAAGAAATTGTCACTCAACATAGCTTTGGTTACAGAATTTTCGCAATGTAATTTTTACAAAAGGCAATACCCTTCTAGTTTTTCTTGATTGGCCACCTATAATAAAGAGAGAATAATCGAAATAAAAATGATAATTCATTAAAATTTCTTGAAGTAATTATTTACTTAAGAAAGTAGAAACACTTAAAATTGAGAATCTTAATAAGTATAATTAATGCAAAAATAGCCGGCCTCTAAGAAAAACAGATAGTACCGGTAATCACGAAGGTGTATCAACACTAACATATCTGATTTTCCTCTATGTATTGGTTTTTTGCTGTTGTCACAAGTCTTTCTCACCCTGGTCGGCCAACAAGCAATGAGACACAGCAGGTGGCCTATGCCTAGCTTGCACTCAATTTTGACTTTTTCATTTTCTTTTTGAGCTCAATTAATTACTTTAGGACATGAAATTCTTTAAGTTTAATTATGTTCTCTTCTACCCATTATTACCCCTCAAATTCCAAAACCAAATGTGTAAGTTTTATAAAAAGCAATACAATTTTGTACCCCTTTTTCTTCAGATGGTATGAAGTTTAGCTGTATGAGGAGACCAAATTTGTTTCATTAATATCTCCATATGATTATGTGCACCGGTTATATAATTCAAAAAGAAAAATAAATTGGCATGTTGTTAGGTTTTGGCTGAATGGTCAAAATTGTTTTCTCTAAGTCATGGATTTGGTACCTATAGTTGGAAGTTGGTGCTAAATTAATTGTAATTATTAGTTGGAATACCATCTTACTGGCCATCTTGTTTGAGTCTGAATATGAAAGGTACAGAAAATGCGCCCATAACGTTCCTAGGGAATAAGTTGATATAATCATAGAATAAATATTATTTTATTTCAAAATTTGGTGAAAAAATTAGTTATGTAAAGGTATAGGAGGATCTCTAACATAACTCACGGCTATTATAACAATTATTACTAATAACATTCGGGAATGGTATGATTATTGCATCATAGCCATCTAGAATGTGTTTTATGACAAAACCGACAAATGGGATAGTTGTGCCACTTGTGATGATCTCTGCCAATGGCATATGTTTACAAGAAAAGGAGATTCAATTGTCTTACGACATTTTGAGTGCAACTATATGTGTAGGTTCTTCAAACCTGGTTTCCTACAACTCCTAGAATTCATAGATCTAAGATTTTGTAGAATGAACCTTACTTCATTTTTGTTTTGGAATGTACCTCAGCACCCATGAGTCTTTGTAACAAAAAGTATGGCAGTAGATTATTATAGTAACTCCATCTTCTTGTCAATATATTTATTCTATTATATTCCGATTAATCAAATATCATTCATCTTCCTATTTCAATTCTATTTTATTACAACTCGTATTTGTGTTTTAAATTTATTAGTGAACCAAGCGCTATTAAGGTGAACAAGCTTTCAAATATTAATTATATATATTCTACATTTCGTTAACATGTCCTTTAATACCTTTAAAAATAAGTCAAGAATAATAAGATACTAAAATAATTTACAATCATAATAATGTTCAAACTTTATTTGAATATTATTTACACAGACCTTGATTTAGCAAAGTTATTCAAAATATATTTTTTTATGTATTATTTAACGAGATCAACAATTAGATTTATATGGGTCTTATATCAATCAACGAGATCTCTTCAAATGCTCAAATATGACTAAGATAATTGTAAAATGTAATCGAACTACTTTGAAGTTAGAAGGGCTATTATTGCTGCTTATATTGAATATTAACATTGAACTAAAAGAGATGAACAGTCAGAATTAGAACAAATGTTCTCCTTTTTTCTTATTCAAAATAAGTTATGTTTGATAGGAGAAAAAAAAGGAGGATAAGAAGGGTAAAGCGGAGAGGAAAAAAGGGTCAAAGAGATAAAATTGAGTGGAAAAATTTGAAGTAAGGCCACTTTATATTTCTCTCCCCCCAAAATGGAGAAAAAATAGGAGGAAATATTTTTTGAAAATTAATGAGTAATTTAAATTACTAAACCATCTTTGCACACTTAATTTTAAATAATCACAATATAAAAATAAAATAATCATTTTGAATTATACAAATATTCTTCCTTTCCTCTTAACCAAATAATTAATAATTACGAAGTAAAGTGTTTTCTTTTATATTTTATATATTTTCTTTCTATTATATTTTTCTTTTTGCCCCATTTTCTTTCCTCTTCACCGAACCTAAGGAAAGGGTAATGCATAAATAATTTCTGTTCAGGAATCCAGGGTATAAGATTAAAGAAGTTTAGGGGTATAATTATAATTTCTCCTTTTCTTCTCTGTTTTCCTCGTACGTCACGGTCGTTTACGTGGAGCATCTTTCTCTTCCAAACAATCCAGCCTGTTTTCGCCACGTGGATACCGTGAAAAACCCCTGCTTTTGTTCAGAAGTCTTGTGCGCGACACGTGTCGACGTATAGATGCCCTCAGAACACTCTCTCTCTATAAAACCCATATTTCAAACTCCTTCTGTCCCTCCTTTTTAAGCCTCTCTCTCTCTCTCTCTCTCTAAACCTCCTTCTCTCACTTAGGGTTTCTTCCAGTGGAGAAGACTCAGCTGTGATTTGCTGGTAAGGACTCTCTTTGAGCTCTTGTTTTGGTACTTTTAGTAGCTTTATGCTTGGATCCTTTGTTGTGTTGTTTATATTCCAAAATTCATGTTTTTGGTTGCTGAGAATTTTTTAGGGAAAGGAGATGGAAAATGAATCTTTTTTTTTTTTAATTTGAAAAGAAAAAATTATGGTGAAACTAATGGGTTCATGTACTTGAAGTATATTCAAAATCCGATTTTTTTTTTCACTTGTTTTTTCTTATCCATACAGAGCATTAGGGTTTAGTTAAGAGGAAGATGAAGTCTTTAACTTTTTGAATTTCAGTGGTTAATGGTCTGAAAATGGAATGCATGCATTGAGAAGAGAGAATTTAAGATTTTTTTTTTGGTTGTCTGTCTTTTATTTTGTAGCAAGACCTGTGATAAGCTTATACCAGGCTGAGTAGACTGTTTGGGTTTTTTCAGATTTTTTTTTTTTTAAATTTTAAAAAATTTATAGTATGATCTGTTATTTGCCATGACAAGCATCAATTATGTTCTCTTAGCTAGTTAAATCAATTAGAATTCAAGACAGTGATCTCGAACAATTCAACAATGTCTTAATCTTATTCAGCAGTTACCCATGCATAAAAAAAAAAAATGACTTCTTCAATCAGGACTTACCTGATTGCACTTTCACTTTTTACATTTTTGTTTCTGAAAGTGAAAAGCAGTGTGTGTGTGTGTGGTAATGAAATGAAGTGTGTCTGCTGTTCTCTTTACTTCAGAACAACAAACAGAAACTATACTTTACCGAGTAAGCCTTTAACCTTACTATATTGTGTGTCATACTGAAGCTCCTTCACAGGTTTAGCAAATTGTTATGGTTTATCATTGTGTATTTGTTTTATGATCGCATATTAGCTCATTTAATATCATATAGACACGTTTTTAAGTTTAGCCAACATATCTTTACCTGGATTGAGCCATTGACAATAAACAAGGTCCACCTTGGTATGAAAATTGCTGTAAAGAAGGGACCTGAAAATCACAGAGTTGATTCTAATTGTGACAGATAGAAAGCTTGAAAAATTTAACCAATGGTTGCTTTTAAATATTTGTACTTGGTCATGAAAATGCTCAGTTATTCTCATTCAGTACTTGTACTGGCAGGTACATTATTAGTTTTGTAGCTTGGCATTAATGTCGAAATAGTCAGGACGGGAAAAGCATACCCCTGTAATCAACCATGGATCAATCAGAACAAACACAACAGCAGCAACCAGTGATGGGTATTGTAGCAGGTTCTGGCCAGATGTCGTATGGTCCTCCCTCTTATCAAACCTCTCCCATGGTGGCTTCTGGCGCTCCTGCTGTAACTGTTCCTTCCCCAACTCAGCCCCCTGGTACTTTCTCTAATTCCTCACACCAACTTGCATACCAGCAAGCCCAGCACTTCCACCACCAGCAGCAACAGCAGCAGCAGCAGCAGCTTCAGATGTTCTGGGCTAACCAAATGCAAGAAATTGAGCAAACTCCTGATTTCAAAAATCACAGCTTACCACTAGCTCGGATCAAGAAAATAATGAAAGCTGATGAGGATGTCAGAATGATTTCAGCCGAGGCTCCAGTCATATTTGCTAAGGCATGCGAGATGTTCATCCTGGAGCTGACTTTACGTTCTTGGATCCATACTGAGGAAAATAAAAGGAGGACACTACAGAAGAATGATATTGCGGCTGCCATCTCCAGGACTGATGTCTTTGATTTTTTGGTCGATATTATCCCTAGAGATGAGTTGAAAGAGGAGGGACTTGGCGTCACCAAGGGTACCCTTCCGGTGGTGGGCTCACCAGCTGACATTCCGTACTACTATGTTCCGCCACAGCATCCTGCAGGACCAACTGGGATGATCATGGGGAAACCAGTAGATCAAGCAGTGATGTACGCTGCTCAACAACCTAGACCACCTATGGCTTTTGTGCCATGGCCACAGACTCAACCTCAACAGCAGCAGCAGCAGCAGCAGCAGCAGCAGCAGCAGCCACAAACAGACACTTGATCCTTGTTCGGAAGTGTTATGTCTGGCACCTGAAGCTTGTTTTGGCATTGTTAGATATGGCTTTAAGTTTATGTCTTTAATTTGTAGTGAATTGGTAGCTTAACAGTAGTTGGAGCTGTGAATCTATGATAGAAAAACATTGGAATTATGCCATTCTCGTGCTAGATTGTATCATTTATGGGTTTGTCTTTTGTCTTATGTCTTTTTAAAGTTCTCGCGGGTTGTTGCATCTTTTCATGACCATTTTGTAACTTTCTTCTTTCCGTTGAGGGGGCGGCAATTAACTGATCTTAGTCTAAACTGCTGCAGCCTCAGAGATCGTGAAAATCCCCATAATTTTATGGGAATTCTGAGAAGTTGTATTTATCACTTATCAGCATCACAGAAGGATTGTTAGTTTCAACATTTGTGGTTCGTTTTCCGAGAATGTTAACAGACTCTTTATGCACTGCATCTGCAATAACATATTTTGTTTTGTACTTCTTATTTATGAAATCAACACCCTTGAAAGCCCCAAAATTTGTGATAATTCTGAACGGCGCAGAGGAAATGCGCCAGGTATGGAGTATTAACATCCTCTCTTCCGTTAGTCATAGAAGAACACCTCTAATTTTAATTAAGTCAAGATCTACGGTCAGAGCAAACAGAAAATACTACCAAAAAGAAAATCTTACTGAGCTCAAAAATGGTGAAAAGAAACAAAATTGAAGATTTTCCTCTGATGAATAGTGTAGCCAATTCAATTAACTTTTCTGGGTAAAAATAAAATAAACAAATAAATAGAGCTATCCTTTTTTTTTTTTTCTCTTGCTGATTAACCAGCTAAACAAATTCTACTGATCAGATACGAATTTTACAGTTAAAGAAGTAACCATCTTATTGCTCAGAAGATCTTTTATCTCGTTTTCTCTTTCTACTCCTCTTATCCAATAATCCTTTCTGAGCTAGCGTCTTTAGTTTCTGCTTTTTCCGGTCTTTGGCTTTCTCCTCAAAGCCATCGTCCCTCATCTTCATTATCGCCACCCGTCTGGCACTGTATACCTGTTCATAAAAAATAAGCAAAACTGAGATATCCACATTTTTCACTCGCAATCCAATAGAACATAGGTGTAGTAGATCGGATTTAACCAGCTACCAATTTGAAACACTGATAATAGGTTTTTAAAACTCCCTCAACTTGAACATTGTCCACCTAAGATTCTACTTTTAGGGACGAAAAGGTAACCACTGAAAAATTCTACTTTAAGCTAGTATTGCACGTATAAAAGTTAAATTATTCTGAAAGATTGTCTTATGGCCTCAGAAGATATTATTCTAGCACTGAATACGATTCACCAGTTCCAGAATCAGTTTAGAAGTAGGAAATGGTATTCCAGATCGACTGAACAAGACCATACAGAAGCACACAGCACATTACGTTATTAAAGCACCATGTGATGAAACAGGTATGCATAACCATTAAAACTTCTCAATGGTTTCATAACACAATGAGTCATAAAGTTACCATATTACAATCTTCATGCTCAAGCCACAAACATTTCAACAACATCCACCATATAATTACTTGTGCATGACAGAGTATAAATTACTCAGACGCAACATCTAATCAAGGAATTAATGGTGGTGAAAAACATAAGCAGGAAGGAGCTTTTATAGTGAACTGTCAGCACTTTTTAAACAGTTGAGTACATCACCTATGGAGCTTTTAGTAGAGATAGGTGAGGATCATATGCAACAGAAAACAGAATAAATTCTTTCAAAACTTGTGTTTATTACAAAGTTGTAATTAGGGATAACATTGCATTTAAAAGACAGATCAATCTATCCCTGTACCTTTTTTATATCAGAAAGCACCTCATTCTCTTTGCATTCAAACTTTTCCAATTGTTTCCCAATAACAGCTTCTATTTCATGAACGAGGTCTACATCACTCTGCAAAGTACATGTCCAAACAATAAGCAAAGTAAAACTAATAACACTAGTATTAATAATAGTCCATGGTTCTAAAAAATCAACTAATCAGCTAATCACTTGGGAAACAAAGCTGACAGCTAACCCTCCTCTGCCTGCTCTTGCAGTACGCCCAACACGGTGAATGTAATCTCTCGGGAACCTGCAGCGGCATGACCATTAAATTTTACAATAAGTGCTTGTTGCATAAAGCATAAACAAAAAACCTTGAATCTAAACAAAGAAACCTTGGAATATCATAGTTGATAACAAGATCAACTGAGGGAATATCCAAACCACGACTGGCAACATCAGTTGCAAGCAATATGGGAGCTTTTCCAGATTTGAACCGGTGTAATGCAGAGAGCCTTAGAGGCTGAGAATTGAATGAATGCAATGCCGCAGCTGTCTGATCAAGCTCTTCTAGTAATAAACCTAAAAGGTGACAACTTCTGCATCCACATTACAAACATGAAAAAAGAAAAATACATCAAAAAATAATCGATAGATAACTATATGCATTATATATTGTATGCTACGGGATGCCATTGCATATCACAGTAACACGGGGACAAAGCTGGACAACACAGAGAGGGTAACAATGCACATGGCAGCAAGGTCTAACAACAAGAATTTGTAACCAACAAACAATACGGCAACCAGAGGCATATTCCACAATCATGAAGCAAAATCTTTGAAGTTAGAAGAAAAGAATGCAAAGATGGTACAAGAAAATTCAGATTATTCAGCCCATATGAAAGAATACCTGCAAGTTGAGACAAATATCATGGCAGAACGAATACCCATATCTTCCATTTTAGACAAAATGTGGACCAGATAAACATCCTTCACATCTTTGGGTACAAGAAGATACTGCTGCTTAAGAGTGTCAACTGTCTTGAACCCTTCATATGCCTCATAAAAGTAGGCCTTATTAGCAGAAAGTTCCAGCAGTGTCTGCAGGTTATCCGTCATTGTTGCAGAAAACAACAAACTCTGTCGATTCTTTGGCAAGCACTGAAACACTATTCTCAACTCCTCTTCAAACCCAACATCTAAAACCCTATCTGCTTCATCCAAAACCAGAAACTGATGCAAAAACAGAGCAAATATCCCGGTAATGAGTTCATAGAAAACAATGCAAAAGAAAGAAACTATCACAAGTTAAGTTCACATAGAGTATTAAGACCTGAGGAAAACAAACTTAAGGAAAACATTGAATAAATGATTTCAAAGTGCACAAGGCATTTGCTTAATTCAACATGCATACTACAACATTACATGTTGCTAAAAACACTTCCTCATGTGCTTCTATTCCTCAAGCTAAAACCTTTCCAAAATCACTCCTTGAGACGTAATCATAGAGTTCTGGACTGAAGAGCTATATATACAAACCTTTACCTTAGTGTGTGTGTGTGTGTGTGTGTGTGTGTGTGTATATGTATAAAAGAAGAAGAAGTAAACCCTTTACCTTAGTATTAGAGAAGACGGGAGGAATATCAGAATTTTCGAGCAAGACCTTAATCCTCCCAGGGGTGGCAATCACCACATGAGGCCTGGCAGTCAAGCTCTTCATCTGGGTAAGCATGTCCATCCCTCCAACGATGACAGAGCAACGCAAGTGTACGGCCGAACCCAGTGCCCGAAACTGCTCGGCCAACTGGTACGCCAGCTCCCTCGTGGGCGTCACAACCAACGCGAACACCCCAAAGGGGTCCTCCGTCAACCGGTGCAGAATCGGGAGCGCGAAAGCCGCCGTCTTTCCGCTACCGGTCTGGGCCAGGCCCAGGACGTCCCGACCGGCGAGAATCTTCGGGATGCAGTGGGCCTGGACCGGCGTGGGCTTCCGCATCCCGAGCTCGTTGCATGTCTCCACGGCCCAATTCGCGAGCCCGAGCTCCGTGAAAGTGGTGGTGCTGGGACTTGGATCAGCGCTTGTCGACTTCTCGACGCGTGGTTCAGAGTCATCGGCGGCGACAGGTCTTCTGGGTTTTGAGAGAGGTTTAGGGTTTTTGGAGGATTTGAAAAGAGGGAAGCTTTCGTTTACTACGAAATCTTCTTCTTCCATTTTTTTTTTTTTTTGGTAGATTGTAATTTCAAAGAATCGGAACTATATATATAGATTTTAGGTGTATTATCCTCTCCTATTGGCCAAATTTTCCCGGAAAATTTACAGAGAATGATCGCAGAGAAAATTTTCCAGTTTCAGATTATCTCCCGCGAAACGACATACTTAGAGAACCTAATTGATCTGGACCGTTCGATTAGACACACTTCAAGATTTGGGCCGGAACAGTTGAATAATGGACTGGCCCATATATGGTGGCTTGAAAATGTAGGCCCAAAATATTCTTGACCTTTTAAGTCAAGGGCACTTTCATTGATAGCAGTTCTAAGAAAATAAAGTTTTATAGCAATTTTTATTCTTTCAAATAAAAATTGCCGAAAACTACTACTCAAAAACTGATACTCAGCCTCATCACCTAAAGTGAAAAAATGCAGTTTTTAGAAGAGGTAGCAGTTGATTAATTTAATAACGTGGGCTAGTTGATTAAAACTTAACTGGCATGAAAATGAGGAAAATAAAATACAAAAGGGAATTTCATAAATAGAAATTTAATAACAAAGTTAAAAATTAAAAATAACTCCCAGATTAAAAATCCCCAACCACAAAAGGTGACTTCCAACCTAATTTATTCTACTTTCATTTAGTTTGAACAAGTAGAACTTTGTGTTCAAATTGAATGACAAGACACTCACAAAAGTATTAGGAAATTTTAGTGGTGACCTACCAAAGATGACAATATCACCTTTGACAATCAATCACCAAATGTCAAAGGACAATGATGGCTCATGATGATCACCAACCAAGTGACTATTAGTCGTTAGAAAGTGAATTTAGAAGGAATCCAAGTCCAATGAGATGGTCACTAAGGTCTCTGGCAAACCATGTATTGAATGATACTATGGTACAAAGTTGTTAATTTTCATTCACGTATCTTAAAATGTGGTATCTGGGCCTAAACAAACACATCATTGGGGTAGGTGGGTTTGTAGGCCCATACAGATCATGGGCCTCAATTAAGGCGCGAACAAAAAGTAGGCCCATTAATATACTCCAACATTGTAGTGCAGCTCCGTCAACCAAGCTTGTCTTTTTGGGAGTGGACACGAAAGGCGGCAAGAAAGAGAGTCGTCCCAAGACCAAGGCAGGCTTGTTTGGCAGTTAAAAGAGAGAACTAAACTAAATAGAATCGAAAAAAGAAGAAGAGAAAACAAAACGTATTTGGAGAAAGTAGAGTTAATGGAGTCGCCATTCAGGGATGATATAATGAAGGGTAAGGTGGCTTTGATCACAGGAGGGGCATCTGGAATTGGGTTCGAGATATCAACGCAGCTCGGCAAACATGGAGCTTCCATTGCCATCATGGGACGAAGAAAGCAAGTCATTGACTCTGCTGTCTCTTCTCTTCGATCACTTGCAATACCGGTAACTTTTTTCTTTTCAACTCATCATGTTTGTTTCTGTTTGGTTGATCATGATTTTTTTTTTTTTTAAATAAATATGGAGAAAGAAACTAAATTTTGCTACTTTGATTGATTTCATATGTGCCCATCTCAAGTCAAAGCCTCTTAAAAAAATAAAAATAAAAAAAAAAAAAAAAAAAAAAAAAGGAGGGAGAACATGCATGTACGTTGCTTCTGTTTAATTAGGTTGTTTACTTTTGCCTTTCCTACCTTAGAGGGTCCATAACTTGTATGCATATATTTAGAGCCACACAAATTATTATTTGTATTCGGCCAAATCCATGATCTTTCAAAGGTTTTGATTGGCTATATATTTATCGTTCTTTTTTTTTTTAATTTTCCTGCCAGGCTGTTGGTTTTCAAGGGGATGTTCGTAAGCAGGATGATGCAAAAAGAGTTGTGGAATCGACTTTCAAGCATTTTGGTAGGATTGACATACTTGTGAATGGCGCGGCGGGAAACTTCCTTGTTTCACCGGAGGATTTGACACCTAACGGATTTCGAACAGGTTTGGGTTTGGGGTTGTAACAATCATCGATATATGTTTGACTTCTTTATTTAACTTTCTTTCAGAAGTACTCAATTCATTGACCTTAAATGTTCCTTATCTATGGATCAGTAACTTTTTTGGATAGTAGATTATTAGTCCCTGCTATAAGCATGAGGACTGTTTTTACATTAGGAGCTAGTGAGTACAAACATTCTTGATTGTAGTAGTTATGCTTTTTAAGGTTGGCATAAAGTTGGGATTGAATTTTAGGTATCGGAACAAGTTTACAGTCGATGAGTTTTATAGACAATTCTTGACTCTAAGGAGTCAGAGTAAACAAATTACTAATTTGTTTACTCTGATTGGTTGTCAATGACCCTTTGGAACAAGTTTTTCCCGCAATAGGGGAATCTGAATAACCGGAATCTGCTTTGTCTTTTCATTGCAGTTCTTGATATCGATTCTGTTGGTACGTTTACAATGTGCCATGAGGCGCTTAAGTATCTAAAGAAGGGAGGACCAGGAAGGAGCAACTCATCTGGTGGTGGAATAATATTGAACATTAGTGCTACTTTTCATTATACAGCTGCTTGGTATCAAATTCATTTGTGTGCAGCCAAGGTTGGTTCGATATGATTTTAGATGCGACTTACTTATTTTTCGTTTTCAGTGTCTTTTTCAATCAAACGTTTCTTACTACAGGCGGCTGTTGATGCCATCACAAGAAACTTGGCATTGGAGTGGGGAACTGACTATGATATTAGGGTCAATGGGATAGCACCTGGTCCAATTGGCAATACTCCTGGAATGAGTAAACTTGCACCAGAGGAGATGAATGGCAACAAAGCAAAGGACTACATACCATTGTACAAAGAAGGGGAGAGCTGGGATATTGCTATGGCTGTTTTGTATATTGCTTCAGATGCAGGTTGGTAATCTCATTCTATTCAACAGAGTCATGCATTCACTGTGGAAGATATCTATCTATTTATTTTAATAACCTTGCATAACGAGTTATTGCAAGTGATTTCGAGAAGCTAGGGGTGTAAAAAGAGCTCAAAAGCCTAAAATCTGATGAGTCAGTTTGAAAAAAGTCTGATTCGAACTCAGTCCGAACTTAATACGATTCGAATTTAGTCTGAACCCAATTATTCTTAGAGTTAGGCTTGGGCTTAATATTTTTTACATGAACCTGGTCTGAAACCCGAACTTAAAATCTAAATCTAAAACCTGATTTAAAAAGCTTGAAATTTTAAAAAATATAATATATACATATTTATAAAAAAGCATATTTTTAAAAATTAAAGTAAAAGTATTGTTTTGTAATTGTGCTCAAAAAAAATTCTTTCACTATTTCCTTATTCCAATATATATATATGTATATTAATTTGGGGTTCAAAACTCCGAAAGTTAAACTTGACCCGAACGTAAAGTCTGAAACTCAGTCTTAAATTAGAATCCGAAGCTTTTGAGACTGAATTTTAGACATGATTTTTACTAAATTATACTCAGCCTGACCCGCCCTAAAACTTTCTTAAAGCCCGAGCCCACTCAAACCTAAACAGTAGCACAGACAAAATTGGCTAGTTACAGGTTTTGTATAGTTATTTTCGATAGCGGCATTCTTGTCCTAGTTTCCTTTTTTCCTTAGTTAATAGGAACGGTCTTGGGCTTCCTTACAATAGGTTTTGCTGATTTTATTTTGTTGTTTTGCTGTTTTTTTCGATAATAATTCATTCCTATTAGGAAAGTAGTTCACTAGGGGAAAAAATATAAGTGGTGTGGAGTGACATAATCGAATGTGAAGACGAGTTTCCCCGGTTGACTCACAACTTTCCTTAGAAGAGATTCATTCATAGTAAAAAGTACATATATCATACATGTATCTCTTCGGCATATATATATATATTGATATATATGTATATTCCAACATTTTCTTGATATGCTCCCAGTATGAGTATTTACCTTCCTTGGCAACTTTCATTCATTTTTGTCAACCGTGTAATGTTAGGTAAATACATAAATGGAACTTCTGTCGTACTTGATGGAGGAATTTGGCTGAGCCGCCCTCGTCATCTACCAAAAGAGGCAGTAAAGCAGCTTTCGAGAGCCGTGGAGAAGAGGTCTAGAGATGCACCTTTACTCCCAAGGAGCAAGATTTAAGCCACATAGTAAAGATATATATAATAGTTGTTTGGTGTACCGACCCTCAATACTATGAAAAACTTTGAATTAGCGTATAACCACCATAAGTATTTGCTTTAAATAAATAACGCATTGTCACCTGTAACATTTTGGTTATGTATTGCATATATTCCATATTTACCAAAACAAATTATTTTCTCAACAACTGCAAAAAGGGATAGAAAAATTGAGAGCACCTTATTTTTAAAAGACTTTTAAGCGTTTGGCAATATCCTGAATTTGGCTTCCAACTTAAGAGGTTTTTGGTCAATTTGTACACGAAAGGTCCAACATTTAAGAGATTTTATAAGTAGAATGATAATCTTGGACAAGTCTTTATACGGTATTTTTTAGCGTATAAAGTGATAAAACGTAGTCCAAGCCTAATTTCCAGGACCTCCGACGGCCACAAGTTTTGTCTCTGTATAAGAGTGGGGACACAATGACATAGAAGACACGAGAGAGAGACGATCCCAAGAGTTTGGCACTCAGAAAAAGAGCGAAATATAATCGAAAGAAGAAGAAGAAGAAGAAGAAGAAGAAGAAGAAGAAGAGAGATATCAGAGAGAGGTAATGGAGTCACCGTTCAAGGCTGATATAGTGAAGGGGAAGGTGGCTCTAATAACAGGAGGAGCATCCGGAATTGGGTTCGAGATCTCTACGCAGTTCGGCAAACATGGAGCTTCCATTGCCATTATGGGCCGGAGAAAGCAAGTCATAGACTCTGCTGTCTCTTCTCTTCGATCACTCGGAATTTCGGTACTTTTTCTCCTCAAACTCATCATTTTTGGAAGGGAAATGGTTTTTTTCCTTTTTCCCCATTTCGTGTTTTGTTGCTAATCGAATTGGGTTCTGTTTGGTTGATTAGGAAAAAGTGGAGAAAGTAACTAAAGTTGCTCACTTTGATTGATTTTACATGTGCCCATCTCAAAACAAAAAACATGTGTATTCATTTTGGGCTACGTGATTGAGTAGACTTTCAAAAGGGTCCATTTTGATAGCTCAATTATTCCAATTGAATCTGGTTTGTTCGATTTTGATACGTTTGTTTAGAGTTTAGACTACATGAGTTTGTTTCTATGAAGCCATGATCTCTCAAAAGTTCTGACTTTGTCACATTATTTCATATTTCTTCTTCTTGCTTTCAGGCTATTGGTTTTCAAGGGGATGTTCGTAAGCAGGAAGATGCGAAAAGAGTTGTGGAATCGACTTTCAAGCATTTTGGTAGGCTTGACATACTTGTGAATGCTGCAGCCGGAAATTTCCTTGTGTCACCTGAGGATTTGTCCCCTAATGGATTCCGAACAGGTTGGGCATTGTAACCATCATTTTTATTTATATGACTCTCTTTTAGAAGTTCCCATTGACATTAAAAATGCATTATCTGTGTAGCTTTTTAGCATGAGAACTGGTTTAGGAGCTAGGGAAGAATATTCTCGATTGGAAAAGTAAGGTTTTTTAAGGTCGAAATGAAGTTGAGATTGAACTTTAGGCGTCGAAAGATGATTAAAGGAGACGGTTTTTGACAGTAACATGTCCAAGTAACTACTGTTTTCTCTTCTTACTGGATCACTCAGAGAGCTAAGAAAACAAATTGTTTACTCTTTAGTCGATGAGCCAATTGGAATTTATCTCGTCTCTTCTTGCAGTTCTGGACATTGATTCCGTTGGTACGTACACAATGTGCCACGAGGCACTCAAGTATCTAAAGAAAGGAGCTCCTGGGAGGAGCTCATCTGGTGGTGGAGTAATATTGAACATCAGTGCTACTTTACATTATACAGCTGCTTGGTATCAAATTCATGTGTCAGCGGCCAAGGTCAGTTCGATAGGTTTAAAAATGTGACATGCTCCTTATATTCATGTTGAATTCTTTTTTGTACTTTTCATACTACAGGCAGCTGTTGATGCCACTACAAGAAACTTGGCATTGGAGTGGGGGACTGACTATGATATTAGGGTCAATGGGATAGCACCTGGTCCAATTGGTAATACTCCTGGAATGAGTAAACTTGCACCAGAAGAGATAAATGGCAACAAGGCAAAGGACTACATGCCCTTGTATAAATTAGGAGAGACGTGGGATATTGCTATGGCTGCTTTGTATCTTGCTTCAGATGCAGGTTGGTAATCTCATTCTCTTGAGCACTATCATGCATTTACGTGGGAAGGTATTTTTCTATTTATTTTAGGGATAATATCACTTTTATATTTTGTATTTTGACATTTTATTCAATTTGTACCTTATATTTTAGTTATTATCAACATTGACTCTTAGATTTGAAATCTGTTACAAATTTATAACTTACACCAATTTAGAGCAGTTAATTTACTAAAATGATTTAATATACTTATTCTACCAAAATGATTTAATAAACTTATTCTCAGATCAATTTTTATGTAATTTATTTTCAATTTTTTGAACAGAATTTTAGTAAATTATTGCGCTAAATTAGTGTCATGGGATAAATTTATAATAAATTTTAAATCTAAATGTCAATATTGATAATAACAAAACATAAAATACAATTTGAATAAAGTGTCAAAATACAAGTTATAAAAAATGATATTATCCCTTTATTTTAATAACCATGTAATTAGTAATTGCAAGTGATTTCGAGAAGCTGATAGTTGCCACAGACAAATTGGCTAGTTACGGGTTTTGCATAGATATTTTCATCAGTGACATTGTTATCATAGCTTGACATTGTTATCATAGCTTCCTTTTTTCCTTCCGTTTTGGTGATGCTTTCTGGGCTTCCTAACTATATTTCCTTCCTATTTAGGAACGTAGTTTCTTAGGTTAAGAAACGTAAAATGATGTGGATTGACAAAATTGAATGTGAAGATTATTTTTCCCGGTGTTGAACGTGAAAGTCTTGACTCCTAATTTTAGTTTGGAGTAGATTCATTCATCGTAAAAAGTATATACTTCATACATGTATAGAACTATTTAGCATATATACTCTGAAATTTTCCTGGTACTACCCCAAGTATGAGTATTTTACCTTCTTTTTTCCATCCTTACTTTTTGTGCCTTGGAAACTTTCATTTATTTTTGTCAACCATGTAGGTAAATACGTAAATGGAACTACTCTCATAGTTGATGGAGGACTTTGGCTGAGCCGCCCTCGTCACCTAGCAAAAGCGGCAGTAAAGCAGCTCTCTA
Source organism: Parasponia andersonii (assembly GCA_002914805.1). NCBI lineage: Eukaryota > Viridiplantae > Streptophyta > Magnoliopsida > Rosales > Cannabaceae > Trema > Trema andersonii. The sequence continues at coordinate 1,653,071 of JXTB01000029.1, forward strand.
GAGCCGTGGAAAAGAGGTCTAGAGATGCACCCTTAGTACCAAGGAGCAAGATTTAAGCCACATAGTAAAGAAAGATATAATCATATTTGGGTGTAACACCAATACTATGCTGAACTTTGATATAGCTAATAACCACCATAATTCAAGAGAGGGCTTGATGCTTAGATAAATATTTCATTGGCTCTTGTAAGATTTTGGATATGTATTACGGTATGTTGGTTGCAATAACTAGTACCAAAAAGAACATTTTCTTAACAATTGCAGAAAAAAAATGAAAAATAAAAAAGAAGAATAATTATCAATCAGATACAAAACTGGCATGAAGCATTGTTGAGCCTCATCTGAAAATTACAAGACCATGGTTTACCTTGGACTTTTACCAGCTGGGAAAGCACAAGGCTTGTGAATTTGGAGACAGTTGTCTAAAGTTTCGGTATTTCAGAACAGCATACGCTAGCTGGTGATACCCGAGTCTCTGCAGTTCATAGGCATCAGGACTTCCGCAAATGTGTCCTTCCGGCATAAAGCATCGGTTGCAACATTTCACTATTCTGCTGTGAAAATATCCAAACTTGCTTTCGAATAGGCTCCGGTAAATTAAGAAATTGTACTCCAAATGACAATGAGAATGTTTTCCTATTGTGATTTTGCTCCAAGATGAAACGTCTTTCCCAAACTTTTTAAAAGCACCAACACAATCTCGGTTCTTAGCGACAAACTGACATTGCGATATTTCGATCCAAAAACATTCAACATCTGTGCAATGGTGCAGGATATATTGCCGGGGGTTGATATCTCAACTTATCATTACGTGGCAATGGTCCCTCCTGAAGAGCAACGTGGTATGTTTTGCAGGTAAGAGAAAAATATTGCTCCAAGTAAATATGTAAACTATTATCACATCACCTTGTTGGCCAGAAAAATAAAATATGTAAACTATTATCACATCACTTTGTTGGCCAGAAAAATAAAGTACCTCTTCCAAGTTTATCTGGAATGGCTTTACGAAGTCTTCGAACATCACTGGAGAAAGGCTCTTTATTTTCTCTTTAACCTCCTACGAAAAGTAAGAAGAAAGGATGGTCGTAAACTCTACATAGTGACTATATATAATGACATAAAATAGCCTCCCATTGCATAAGAACTTGGCATAAAAGGGGAGAATTGAGTGAATATCCATCAATGTTAGCTAGAAGGCCAGTATGAGAAGCTTAGGCATTCCCAAAAGTAAATTCTCTGAGCCTCAGAATTACAGGCTCAAAGTGACTCAACAATGTCAACTTCATTCTATTATTTGAAAGATTGAAAAAAGCACAAGTAACCTGAAATTAGAAAGGGTGTTTGCTTAACTTACTAGTCCAGTTATCCTCGATTTCTCCAACAGTTCCATGGTTATCATGTCAAGTATGTGCCTATTTTTCCTCAGTGCATCCATTGCAAGCTCTTCTGTCTCTTCAATATACTGCAAGTAATATCAGATTTCACAATGCCATAAAATAGATATTATCAAAGCAAATATGTGGAGAAACGGGCATCCACCCTATGGAAAAATACCATGATTTAGTTTCATATCTCGTCAGACTACAACACTAACTGGAGTCTTTAAGGGTCATGTAACTGGAAAACTAAATAGAATTGTAAAGAGCATCACTTGTTTTAAGAGCAGTGTTTTTCGCTTAGTCATAAACTAGTTAGAATTGTAAAGAACATCACTTATTATAAGAGCGTTTTTCATTTAGTCATTCTCTCGCTATTGTCCTCTTAGTGTAAAATGAAAATTAATACAAAAGCAGATTATGGTTACCCTTGTCAGCTCTCGAGTAAATAGTTCAGACACTTCCGGCGTCATATTGGCAGGGATCACATGAGGGTCGTCCCACTAAAAGCAGGAAGGTAAGGAGAATTAGATCAAGTATCAAAAAAACCAATGAAAAAAAAGCCCAATATTTGATTTTGTTGACAATTGCAACTTTTGAGAATAGAGATAATTTACTCTATATCTTATCAACTCCCCATCAGGATTATCTGGGTGATCCACCAGTCCAACTCTTTTTGTTAGAGCAAGAAGCCCCAACCTCCGATTCTGAGGGCTGATTACCATCTCTCGAGCAATCTGAAGAGACAAATTAATTAAAAGATCATTCCTACAAATCTGTTACGATCCTATATAACATCGGCACCAAAAATGAACCAGGACAAAAGTTCAATTTGGTAGAGTATTGAAATGGACCAAAATAATAAAGCAGTTATCATCATATTACACAGTTTGATGGAAAAGTTTTCAACCAAAAAAGTATACATGTTGCTTTGAATAATTTGTAGCTTTGCACTGGTACTCATAGCCACTCGTTCTAGAGAAGCAATTCTCTACTAGTATTATAAGAAGTATTCGCAGTTACCTTTGTTATCTTCTCAAGATCATCCTTTCCTCCATCAGTTATATCATCGCCAAATACAACACGTTCAGCACAACGACCACCATGAGCAACCACCATTTGCATTGTCATGTAGCCAAATGTTGTATAACCTTGGTCGACCATATTTTCTCGGGGGTAGAACACAGAAATTGCAGTTTCCTACTCATATTGAGAAGAAAATCCTTAAGAAGGTAGCTCTTACAAAATTTTTACAATATCCACCATGAATCCCTACTATAGGCAGAAATTGTACCTTGCCACCAGGCAGGAGCTGAGAGAATGCATGCCAATCAAACTCTGGAAACAAATGAGCTAATACTATGTGACCAGCTTCATGTACAGCCAGCAGCTTCTTCTTTTCAAAAGAGACCTGTTATATAATTATTTTTCCAACATTAGCTAAGAGTTGTCATCGATAGTAACCACCAAAGGACAGTGCAGACAGACGTACACTTTCTTCACATTTCTGCTGCTCTTCTTCAGTGAGAAGTACACCCATACCCTCAAGCAATTGTTTGTCTAATACATCAACAATGTCTTCCTGGTAAATCTTCGAATGCCCCTTTCTCACCTGCAAATATTGTATGCAATGAAACAAGACAACCTAGATAACCAGTAAACCAGTAACAGTTGCTAAAATGTATGATAGCGAACTGAAGAACTCCAGAATCATACTTTCACTTTCACCTGACAAAGCAACAATCTAATAATCAACTGCTCACAATTTTAAAGAAAAAGGAAGAAAAACATCAATGTCACAAAAGGATGACCAAAATGAAATAGTCCCCAACTAATTAGAGAAAAACTATAACATATTCCCACAAATAGTTAATGCCATCTATTCTTTCAAACACATGCAGTAAATAGTTTCATGCCTCTTAATGATAACTAACCCTAAAACAAACTAAAACTTAAGGAAGGTATCGCTTCAAATATGTTAATGCTTTACTCACCGACATAATTGCTGCTTCATTGACAAGGTTCCGAATATCTGCCCCAGAAAATCCCACTGTCCGGAATACAAGCTGAAGGGTCCAAAAAGAGAAACCAGACTTTAGTTTCCCTCAAATTAAATGCCATAACTTAAAACCATTATCACCATGCCTACTAAGGAATAATAGGAAATAACAAAAGGAACATCAACAACTTACTTTTCCAAAGTCTACATCATCTGCTAGTTGCTTTCCTGCACTGTGCACACCAAACATTTGAACACGTTGCTTGGAATCAGGCAAACCGATGTACAAACGACGGTCAATCCTTCCTGGACGAACAAATTCAAGGTCCAATTCATCTGGTCTATTGGTTGCACAGATAAATATCACTGCTTGTTGAAGTGAGAATCGATCAACCCCGATTTTATCCTTCCTAAACATGGCCAAATATAAATGACAAAAGATGGGCAACAGAAAAAGCAACTATTACAACTAAATTGAACCCGAGTTAACTAAAGTAAGCCCAATCCCCACAAATACTTGGGAGACTGCGATCTCTCTGGCTTCCTCAAATAAATCTTTTTCTTATTCTTGATCTTTAATCACGAAAAGAAAAATAAAAACATAAAGCTTTATTCTGCAAGGAAGATGTATGTTCTTAGTTCTAAGCATGTAAATTCATGTTATTATTTACTAAAGGCCAAAAATTTTCTTTTACAAGGGTCTTTCATACAAGTACCATACAATGGAGAAATGGATCTAGCAAGTATCTAACAAGCCTCAATGCAAGATAAATTAAAACCATGCATTTGGAGGAGGGAAAAAATAAAAAGCAACAACAACAACTAATACTTTTATCAAGATAATTTTGAATTAATTTGTGAAGTACTAGAGTATTGTCTTTGAAACAAGAACTCAAAATGACTATAACTTTCTAGGAAAAGTAACATGATAAATTAGACAGTAGCAAACAAGCAAACCACTAGATTAATTATGGAATCACTATGCAAACTTATTGCCTATAGAGTTCGGGACACACAACATTTTTTTGCTGAACAAATATTTCTAGTTACACTACTATACTTACTCCCCATCAAGTTGCGCAATCAAAGCCTCAAATGTTGCCCTTCTTCTAGGATCCTTTCTTGCATGTCTTCCAGCAATAGCATCAATTTCATCCACAAATACAAAAGAAGGAGCCTGCACAGATGAGGAGTGGGAATGATGATAATATGAATTAAAACATTTGGCAGGAAAAAGAATTCTCTTTTTTAACAGAGAGACAACATGGAAAAGGGGGAACAGACACGAAGTTTCTCATTGAGAAATTTAACACCTTAAAAATTAAAAAAAAATAAAAAAATAAAAAAGAAAGTAAGAAACAAAACAAAAAAAAAGTTCCAGTTCGGTCCTGCGATTCAAGCTCCGGAGCTTACCCTCTAAATTCTATACAAGTACATGAACTTTATTTAAAAGCAAAAACAGAAACACAAAACCAACAAAGGTGAAGAATGCTTACATTTCTCCTTGCAATAGAAAACATCTCATTGATTCTCGCAGCACCACTTTTTTCACTATCTGTAAACTCAGCACCAGAAGCAAACACAAATGGCAGTCCACTTTCCTTTGCAAGTGTCCTTGCAAAAAGAGTTTTTCCCGTTCCAGGAGGTCCAGAGAGAAGAACACCCTGTTACTCAGATAAACTTGATCATATTACAATCTAAATCTCTAAAAGTACCTCCTTGCCTCTGTATAGCAGCCAAAAATGGGGAAAAAATTACCCGAACAAATTGAACACCTCTTTCATAGTACTGCATTGGGTTTCCCATATAAATCATCAACTCATCAAGAAGATCCCAAACATCACCCCCTAATACTACTTCCTTATACATTGACTTTGTTTCACCAACATCTCCAACTGGCTGAACAAATAGTAAATGAATTGACTTAGAAATCTATGATAAAATAAAAATTAAAGAAAAAAAATAATTGGAGAACAGAATATTTACCAAAATGAAATTTTCTGCATAAGCCATATCAAAAAGTTGATTATACTTCTTGTGAAGAAAACGCTTAGAAGTGATGAGAAGAAGCATTGCAGATTCCCTTAAGAGCCAAAGAATTAGAATTCCAGGCAGCAATGCAATCACAACTTTCATAAAGTAATGTATCTGACGCTTCTGAAGAAGGTCTACTTCAACACCAGAACTAGTGATAATCTCAAACAAGTAGGGATCCAGGGGAATATCAACCTACCCAAAACGAAATAAGATTAGGTATTTACTAGTGAATGAGAGAAAATTTGATCAATATAAATTTCAGTCAGAAGGTCAACTTACAACATATTCTAGTGGAAAACCTTCTTTCATTGTAACATACACTCTTTTCAAATCCTCGGTGAAGACAACAGCAGCAACCTGTCCAAAAGAATCAGAACATGCATACCTGGTACTATTAGGTGTTCATTAATATGAGAATGTACAACACAACGCATGAGAATAAAGATAACAACATCTAAACGTTCATTCCATTTCAACTTAGTAGCATATAATAAAAAGGTTAAAAGTAAACCATTTGCACCCAGCAAACAAGATAGAGAAATTGAAGTGCTACAAATCCTTTCACAAAAAAGTCGATGCAAACACAAAACTAAAAATCAAGGAGATAGGAAGCTGCAAAACAGCAGTGAGATTACTGTGGAGAAAACTATGCCATCACAGGGAATAATGCAAGAACTTACCTCAGAGCAATCAAGCTTTTGAAGAAAATAAGTGTAAGGAAGTTCAGGACGATAGAGCCACCATCTTTTAGCTATCCATAATGCCCTGGCCCCCTCTGTCTTCGCTTCCTTTTCCACAACATCCTTGCGAAGACTGTTTTCAACCTCTTTCATGTCAAATTCAACTACATACTTGGCGTTCATTGAATCAATTTGCTCACTGAATTTTTCCCTTTGAATGATCTCCTTCCACTTCTGAAGTCTTTCACGCCAAGTTCCTCCACCTTCCTGAATTTCACCTGCCAAGCAAAGACCCAAAAAACATAAATAACATAACAGCTTCTAGGATTTCAGATTATAGAAATTAAAACTATAAAAAAAAGGATTGTTCAAACATATTTTCACACCACCTTTACCACGACTGATGGATAACAAGCATAATTTAGCTACAGTAATATTTTCCTCTAGATTATTATAAAGATGGACTGCTACTCAACCTAAAATTTTGTGCAAATTCCTCAACAATCATAAAATCTGTTGCAGAGCAATTTCATTGAAGACTAAATAACCAGATTAGTTTGCAAGCTTAACTGTAAAACAAAATATGGTGAGGTATATGCATTAAGACAAAAAAGATAAGTTATCCACTAAAGCAAAATACAATTAGAAACTGTATCATTTCCACTTTTGCCTCCTCTTGTAAAGAGTGTATTCCGATGGTCTCATTTAGAACCCCAAGTTTGACCTCTAGATACCTAAGAATGCACTTTTTCCATATTCATTTCCATATGATTGGTTTACTGGTGAATGGAATTAATTCCAGAATGCCGTAATATAAAAAAATATTTCCCTGACAAAATATCAAGATGACAAAAGAAACTCAGTGTCCTTCACCAAGTTCCAAGTAGCATGCCTCTCGTTGGACACAAGAAACAACTATTGTGAGAAGATATGCATGATATGTAACCCCAACTTAGACAAAATTAAAAGTCATATTGTCATAATGTACACAGAGCCAAACAAACCTGAAATTCCCAATTCTTCCTTAAGCTCTTTCTTTTCTTCTGCATTTAATTTTGCATCACTATCAAGGATTTGCTTTAGATTTTCCTGGGGCTTTGAATCAGCATCCCATGCATCCTCTCCCACATAAGAACTATCATGAACAATTGTTCCATCAGGTCTTTCAATAAACTTCTTCATTTTCAGTCCTTTGGGCATAGTCTTCCTCCACATACTCTTCTTTAACCTGCATTTACAGGAATAATCAAATGCTACAAAATAGTAAATGCAGACTCAGGAGAAAGTGAAGAAGCCACATATCCTTGTCTTTTAATATAGACAGTGTGCCTTAAGGGAGTACTTTCTATTGATAACATCCTTATGGAACAAAAACAACAACAAAATTGAAGAATAACTCACTTTCTAACGTTACTTGGTGACGGCTCAGGAATCAATGCCTCCATATAAGCCTCTGTCAATTCTTTTCTCTGGCGAGCCAGGTAAGGAGCTCGAACCACTGAGTATATTCCTCGAGAAGAAAGTATGGCAACAAAGACATAGAGAACCAATGCAGCAATTCGTTTAGAATCCCATGCTTTCAAATCCTGGGAATAACAGTGATTGAGTTTTGTCATTGTTTAGATCATCAGTGAAGTAGCATTCAACTTAATAACAATCCTCAAAACTACGAGGAAAGAAAAGGAAGTAAGGAAAACCAACATCGTACATCAGAACACATTGTCTCAACTTGCAATGAAATTTCGATCACAAGTGTTCCAAAAGCAACATCCTCAATTCAAGTCAACATTGCTCAAAAGTAATAAGACATTAATTCACGTATGCTGAGCAAATAAAATCCTCGGTTGCCAGCACAAGTACTAATGAGAAAACTCAGAACTTGGCCTCAAAATATCCAAGAGAGCAAACCAAAGACTCGAATTCAACTATTCTGCAACCCTTTCCTACACTACACACAACCAAACAGAAACCAAAACGAAATACAGCTACACTCAAATTTAGCAGAATTACCTTCCAATGTCGCCACTTGTTCCAATCGACAAACTCCGGCAAGATATCAGTCCTAAACCGTTCCAACTCATTCCCACCAATTTTCACTCCTTCTCTAACTCGCCCCGCAAACTCGTTAACCTTCACATTGGCATTATCCAAATCAAAACCAGTTTCCTTCTTCACTGACTCGCCCAAATTCGACCAGAACCGCGCCGAGCCTTGCTGTAGAGCTCGAGACAGACTCAGCCAAGAAAACCCATTTGACCCATTTGAGTTTGCGGCAGCTAGAACACGAAACCCGGGTTTGTGGCGGGAAATTCTGGGTCTGTAGTTTGATGGTAGCTTGAAGAGAATGGGATTTGGGATCGTTTGGGTGAGTGGAGCTGAAGAAAACAGAAGTGGGTTTGGTTTGTAGGAGATGATAGTAAGGTCCATTTATGAGTACAGAACTCAAAATTGAAGAGACCTGATTGAAAAGAACAAGAAGCAAAGCATTTATCAAAGTGGCCTCTCTTAGTTTTGAGTTTCAAACAGAAGAAAAATGGTTTCAGTATTGTGTTTTGAGGGGTTTGGGGGTTTATCCATAGTAGACTTGGTGCCACTACTCAGTGCTCTTGTTTTGAATTCTTGAAAGTGTGCTTAGCCGGCTTCTAAGTTGTAACAACGGAAGATTCGCAAGTCTCATCTTACATATAATACAATACACGACACGACAAGACTTCGCTGCTTTTAAACTTTCAAGTAACACCCAACTAGACCTCTGTTCCTCTCCTCAATTTCATGTCGTTGGCCCATTTTCATTTTTTCTTTTTTTTTTCCGAAAAAATTACTCGTTTTTTTGTTATTTATAGATATACATAGATGTCCATTTTTCAGTTTTTACAGATAAATGGCTTCTTTTTCTCTTTTTTTTCGTGAAACCGACAAAAACTTTACTGAATATAAAATTTTTTCTGTATAAAATTCGAACTACTCCTCTCTCACACGCTCACACACCCTTGAATCTATCACACTCGAACTACTCCACTCTCAATACACTCGCAAACCCTCTTGAATCTTGGACCGTCCCAAACATAGCACACTACATAAAACTTATAGAAAATGGTTTTTTTTTTTTTTTTATCACCTGGTTTTAGTTGATCACTAATTTTACTTTCAATAAAAAAATTACAATCAATTTTGTTAGAAAGAAAACTCGATGCTGCTTAGGCTTCTCGGTAACTAAGTGGCCTTTCCTGTTGCTAACATTCGTAGCCACATTGATGGGTGTAAACCTTTCAATACCATGCTGTAATAATAAACTTGAGGAAATAGAGGAGAAAATCCACTATTGAGTTGAATATGATAAATGAGAAATTTAGTAGATCATATAAAAAAGACGGAAATTTGAGGACATTTTGATGTATAACTACCTTGTGTCGTATAAATCACCCAAGTGACTTCATAGTCACAAGGCTATGTCGCATAACTGACTTGGTCACTACTCACTAGTCACCTTAGTGTCATAAAAATCAAGAAAAAAAAATACATTAAAATCTAAAATTGTCAATTAATCGCCAAAATACCATATGGATCTAATTTCCCCTTGATAACACTTGCAAGTAAAACGTCACAATTTACAAGGGCCAAAATCGCCAAACACAGCATCGGCTGCAGGAGAAATTACTCTAGAGTCAATTTTCATAACAAATGTCATTGATTACATATGAACAACCATGAAGCAAGAGAAGATTTCTTTTGAAAGGATTAGAGAAGAAATACAAGAAGATATGAACACATTTCAAGCTGCCACACTAAAGAGGAAAAGAACATACATAAAGAAAGCTACAACATCGTCACAGCTCCGACAGAATTGCGGGGATGTAATGGGACAACTCGGCGGTTAAAGATTGAAATCCATTCACAAGCTGTGTGTGGAATTCTTGGTCTTCCTCTCCAATCAATCTACAGTGTACACGGATGGCACGCTTACATACTGCCATGAATTCAAGGAGCGCTGCAATGAGCTGCTGCAATTCCTGAGATCGCAGCCTTGTTGCAGGCTCACCAGACAAGAATGCAGTGCAAACACTCAACACTCCACTGTTGACCTTCATATAGACCAATAAAAGAAAAAAAAAAAAACCAATGAAATAATACTCTATAGAGATGTATATATCTCGAAAGAGGAATGGGGGGCTGGTAAAGAAAGTTCTCACATGAGAAAATTTTGATAACAGTTAAAGTATTAGTTCAAAATCAAAAGATGGACAATTCATTCAACAAAACCAACCTGGACTGCTACACTGCCTTGAAGAATTCTCTGTAGACTCTGTAAACGTGGGAGTTGGTCCCCTTCTGAACTGCGAGGCTCTTCAAGTTCATTTCGTAATGCAGCTGTTCGAGTTTCAATCATTCCAATTGCATTTTCTACTGGGGAGAACTCGAGTGACTCGGATTTAGTCACCAAAAGCCTATTAACAAGTGCAGGGAATGATCCTTCAGTCTGAAGAACAGTCCGTCTCTTCCACTGGTCTTCCAATCCACCTTGAGTCTTTCCATTTTTGGTGAATGGGGTATCAAACAAGAAACGATCAAAGACACGAGCACGGACACTTCCAGTAGACAGAGAAAAGATTCTCTCCCTTCTGCTACCCAAATCTTCATCCTCCATAACTGGATCAACAGCGGTTATTTGCAGATAGCAAACTCCAGGCTGCAATTCATCTGCCTTCACTTGCCTAGAATCTGGAATAATATGCAGGGTGTGATTCCCATCCATCCTAGACTCGTATATGTGACTAAGTTTCTCCATTATGTCACCTAACCGTACATCACGGGGCTCTCGATATACGTATTCCTTTCTGTCCAGCTTTCCAAATCTATCACCATAAAATCCCACCCTATAGTAGGTGGCGTCGGTGAATGGAATTGGGCTTGATTCCTGCTCAAGAATTGACTCGTAGATATTAGTAAGTAGTGTGTGACACTTAGCCAGCTGTCCATATGATCTCCTGCTTTTATAAACTGGAATGACAAGTTCCAGAATGCTTGCACAGAAATGAAATAGTTCAGCTTGAGAGAAAAGCTTATTTGCAAGTTGTAGATATTTCACGGCAGAATCAACTGTGAGTTTCGAAGCACCATATCCCTCAACCTCAGCTGCAGATGCCTCAGAGGAGATCTCACTACTAACCATTGGGCATATCTTACGTAGAGCAGTTATATGATCTTTGCTCCAAACACCATCATTTCTAGCCACAAGGGCCTAACATAAGTTAAAATAGATGTATCAGACATTTATTATGAAACTAATCAGAGACCAGAGATCAAGCACCCTGTGAAAAGATTAATAGCACCAGTTCAACATCAAGCTACTAGGCAGATGTGCTAATAATTACCTAGAGCTTTTACCATCTGAAATGTGTCCTCATAGAACAAAATTATCAGCTCTTGGTCATTCAACATAATATAGCCATGTTATGAGGTGAAAGATTATTATATTCAGCCTATGTGTGTGCCTATCATTCTACAATATCAATCATGATCGAAAATTTCAAATTCCAAACCACGCGAATAACTACCATATGTTTTCTCCTATGGTAGCATGGAAGTGAATAAAATTCTAGAAAATCCAAGCCATTTGTAAAAAATCAGCATTAAAGCATAAGCACACAAGTCACTGATAAGCTTTTGGTTGAATTACTGATCGCTATCCTAGTTTTGACGTACAATAGATGTTCCATATAAAGGTTGCACTTCAAGCTATAATCCATTACCTGCATTACAACCCCAGCTACAGCCACAGCACATTGGGCAGCTTCTGCCCAGGACTGCATTTCTTGATGTGCATCACATAAATGAAGTAACCACATTATGTGAAGATCTGGGACAGGGGCAAATGCCATTGCAAGTTTATAAAAGCTTTCGGCAGCTGCATATCTATCCATGGTCATCAAAGAGCCCTGAAAAAAGGTTGCAACCAATTTAGTGACACAATATTAGAGCATAGAAACTTTTATTCATCTAGATAGAAAAACAATTGCAATCTGCATGTAAAGGGGGAGGAATAGGGATTAATCAAAATGCGATGCGCAATCTAGGAACACTTGAGAATCAAGCCCGCGAGTGATACAACATCACTATTCAAAAGAATCCAGGTGAAGTGTATCAACATAAAATCAAATCCAACTGCAATCCCATGTCTAAAACAATGCAGACACTGCTATTCTTACCAAAAGTGAATGTTCCAAACTACCATCAAGAGCAAGAAGAAGACTGTCAGAGAGATATTTCACATCTGACCAGGACCACTTGCTCTCTGTCATTTTTTCCGGGACAGCCAGTGGTGCAGTCTCAGGAAGACCACTCTCCCTCAACAGAGTGGGGCTCTTTTCTTCGTCCGACATTTCCTCCAAAGATTTTCTAAGACGCCTAGCTTCACCACTCTCTTCCAATCTCCCATCGGGCTTCATCTGAGTCACTTGCACATCAGACATCAGCTCTGACAATGTAATAATCAGCATGACTCTCAACCTTGCCGTCTGCATAAAGTAATAGAAAGAACTCTGCAAAAGGAAATAAAAAGTTATTTACGTCCAAAAATTAAGATCATATGCAGTGATACATGTGAGGAACCTACCCTAACAAGTATCTGAAGCCCAACAACAGCCCTTTTTCTGATGTTGTCATTCCGAAAAACAGCAAGACGAAGAAGATGGAAAGTAACTTGTTTTAAGAAACGATCATTCTCTCTGGCCATCAGAGTTACACCATGGAGATTGAATATACTGTTGAAAACAGGAAGCAAGGCTTTCCAAAAAGCCAGTGGTTGATTTCGAGAGAAGAAGCTCATAAATATGGCTGTAATACAATCAAGTTTCCCATAGTCTGTAGCAATACTATGGGATGCGGCCAAAACAGAAAATTTCTCAGTAATTTCCAAAACCTGAAGACTGACAGAAGCACTCAAATTTTCTTCCCAGAGCTCCTGAAAAAGATAAAGTTGTTAGCCACCCAAAAATAATAAAACAAATTGTAGCAATCAATTAAAAAAAAGAATAATAATAATTAGAGTACCAGCTTTTGCCTCAATAATGGGTGTAAAGATTCTCTAAGAGCCTGAGCAGAAGCTCCAATTCTAGATGATTGTGCCTGGGCCAGAGCTTCTCTCAATGAATATGGCTGGCTAGGAGAGCTCAACTGAGAATTTACCCTTTGCCACAAATACCCATTTTCAGGTGTTCCCTGAGGCTGCATGAGTGAGATTCAACATAAGCAAACATGCATAATAAAATCGAGCAGATGATACCATCTAAAATATCAAGAATTTGGACAAGGCACAAAAAACTACCGAGTGAAGTAACAACTCTTAAATTAATACAAGGATGAGTGGAATCAAGAAGTAATAACAACTAATATTGATAGCAAAACGCTGGAAGCATTGATTTCTCTATGGAAGATCACAATAAATCAACTTACTCTGACTTCTTGTCTTGATGCCTCAGATAGATAATTGTTGATTGCAGGAGAAAGTCTGTCAGAGTACTTAGGAGAAGTCGGTGCATCCCCGACCGGACTGCGAGAACTAGAGCCCATAAGCATGCCATCAGCAGATCTTCTGTGCTGTAAAATGAATCACAAAGTTATTGTCACAGGCAATAGAAACAGAAAGAGCGAAAATCTACGACAATAAGATTATAATGTATCTTTTTTGACCACCCTTTTTAGTTAGATGGTCACTTTTTTAACCCAACATGAAAAAGTGATTAAAAGACAGCATTTATTTGCTTTCCTTCTAAATCACTTATGAAAAGCACTTTTAGAAACCTTCAATACAATGAACAGCTCCTTAGTAAGGGGTTTTTCCTTTATTGCTTTTAGCTGAATTAGTAACATCCTTATAATGCATAAAAGAAACTAAACGGGGTAAATCATATGCAACAACAAGAAGAAAAATGACAGAGGCCGAAACCCCACGGGTAAATAAATCCAAGCTAAATTGATCCTTTGAATCAGCTAACTTATCAACATCAAATTTTTACGTTCTAATTGTTCAAAATGTTTCTTTACAGATAAAGACTTTGTGTACTGAAGGATGACCATATTTTGGAATCTGAATAATGAATATGTCAGTTTTTTCATTATCAAGTTGATTATAAATCCCATATATACCGAGTAAATAAAATTGTGCATTTGTCACCATTTAAGCTACCATATCAATTTTATACTACTAGAATAGAGAAACATTAAAAATAAGAATAACAATAGATATAGAACCTTAACCCATAATATAAAGAAAACACTATAGGTACGCACGGTGTAACATAAAAGGTAAATTAAGTGACCAACAGTCAATCACATGATCAATTGGAAAGGGATTCAATATTGAGGAACCTCAAAAAGAAGTAGGCATTCCTCCATGAGTTTGAAAAATAATCTAGTCCGAGCAATGCTCTGCTGCCACGCCTTCACAAGTGATGCATCATCAAGATTGCGCACAATTTGCAAAATAACTATGAGAACTTCGCGTTTTTCAATAGCATTAAGGTTGTAAAAGAAAGGCATTTCATCCAGAATCTGCATAGACCACATTGCTGATCAATAAATTTGACTGTAGATTAAAGATAATGCTATGGTACTACAGAGAGCCAGAAATTCTCCTTCCAGAAAAAGGAGACAGAAATTCCGATTTACTGTCCCTCGGAGAACTTTTAGTTTAAGCAGTTATGCATACTAAAAATCTTATTTTCGAAATACGAGACAGTTAATATGCCCTGGTAAAAAATAGATATAAAAATATAACATAAAAGATATAAATAAATAAAATAGAAACTTAGATAACACCACTCACCTGGCCAACAAGAGGAAAATATAACTGGGCAATATATAGTTTATCTTCAGGCTTTTGGTAGCGAGCATCAAATTCATGCTTACACAGGAGGACCACCAGAATTCTAGCAGCCTACAAGGAGATGAATTTGATGATTACCAAAAATATTGGGGAAAAAGAAAAAGGGAAGAAAGAAGAAAACCGTAATGGCATCTCATACAAGTACAAGACTTGTCACATTACAAAAGTACATTTACCAGAGAGGTTGAAAAGAACTGCAAGCAAATCAAATTTTAACATCTCCAAGATACTCAATAGATATGTAAATGAACAATGTAAGGAGTATACAAATGCCTCCTCCCACATCATGTCAGTGCAGATTATCCATTCAAAACTCACCTTTGCTCGCAGAGATAAGTCGTCATGATCCCAGGTAAGGAAAAGCTCTTGAATTAGAACAGATGAAAGGTAGTTCCTAGAACATGAACATTGACTCTATCAACAAATCTTAAATAAATAAATTGCCAAAATAGAAGTTTAACTGCTACTGAAAGACCCAAAATTTATTTGGAGTTCCATAGTTAAGGGTGAGCTAGTCGAGTTATAATAAGCAATAACCAAGGCAATCAATTTGATTGATGAAGTACCTATCTGAAGGGTCTCTCCCAGGCATTTCAACAAAAAGATCATGATCGCATATAATCTGCAAAAATGTGAGCTTGCAGTCATGCAGGGGAGGTTGACAAACTCCAGAAAACTTGTCCAGGTACAAGGACACCTGCGGTGGGCAGAAGATTCAAATTTTATTTCAGCACCTCATGCATGCAGCAACCCTCATTATATGCTTACTTGACTGAAAACGCCATGATGTTCTTCTCCATGTGCATACGTTCTTTTCCCATTACCTTCTCTCTTACATTACCTCTGTCCTACTTACTTTAATGCAACCCTCTCCATGACCACACCACAGCAACAACAGCAACAACCAATAATCACAACAATAACAACAACACAACAAAATTATATAGAACTACAGGTCTTACTTGCATATCTGTACAAACAATAATGCATTCATATTATGACTCAATCCCTAGCTCTACTACAGGAAAATGCAGAAGTATATGGAACATATTCCAATAAGGAAAAAAATAAATAAAAGAGGCAAAAGCCTACCAATTCAAAAACTTGGCGAGGTTCAATAATCAATAGAAGATCATAACAAAAGAAGGCCAAACTACTGTTCAAGCGTTTTGCCAAGCTTAAGCCCTTCTTACAACGCTCATGTACTTCTGTGAGCAGGCAATCATACAACTGCATGATACATCTGAAAACACCTTCTTTGAGTTGCATAGGTGGCATGTCTTCACCTGCACCATTAAAGTAACATAAATTTAAGAAATATGAGAAGGACAAAAGTTATGTCCCTGTAAATACATGTTCCACTGTAACTTACCTGATGGAAGACTATGATAGAAAAGGCGAGTCTTTTCCAATGCCATTGACTTCACAATAAGTTCAAGGAAAAACCAAGCCATGGCTAAAACATCATCGTATACTGGTCCAACACGATAGCCCTTAGCCTGCAGAATAATCACATGCAATTAAACAAGTTTAGGCGAAAAAATAAAAGGCAACAAAGAAAAAACATGTGACAATAATGTAACAATTCCTATACGCAAATAGAGCAGATCATTACAACATAAAAATTTGTAAAAACACATGCAGTGATGTCACACATCAGATACGCATTTGACTAGCTTTAAGAACTTCCAACAAATAAAAATAGAAATAAAAAGCTTTTTGCTTGATTGGTTTTTTTGGTTTTTTTTAAGCTTTATTTGGGTGGAAGAATCCTTGGAAAACTGGAAATGATACATGCAAGTGTACAGCCACACATCAGATGCAAATTTATACCAGCAACCGTGCCCTGTCAAGGCAGCAAAGAAATTCAACTCCATGCGGCAAAACTCAAATATTAGACCCACAACTGTGAGAAGTATAGCTGCAAGCTATAGAGTTTCTTCAGTATCCTCAAAAGAGAATTGTTCAACCCTGAAGGTTTGACAAAAGAAAGTCACTATACCAAGATTATCTCACCATTGATATGCAAAGAATCAGGCAGCTGCAAGTCTGCAACTTTCTGAATAGAGAGATTCCAATCTTTATGAAGAGCATTTTTACTGCTCACCCCACATCAAAACTATGTTCTATTAATCACAACATACATACATGCATACATATATATACATATATTAAGGAACTCAAAATGGTTTTATTCATATTAAAAATCAGTTAATCCAATCAGTTGAGTGTAGGTTTTATCTAAGTACAATAAAATTTGTGGTTGGAAAGGAATAATAGAGTTTTTGAAGATTTGGAGGGGAATATTGTGTCCTTGTGGGATAGAGTGAAGCATTGGTTGGCTCTTTGGGTGTTTTGATTCTAAAGATTTTAAATATGTTTTTCTAATTTAATTAGGATTGTTGTTCTTGGTTGTAGGCACTAAGATGATACCTTGTTATAAAACGCATTAAGATGACACCTTATCAACCAACTGGGGCTAACTTAGTTGGTCCAAGGTTTTAGGGTTGTGTGTGTGTGTTTAGGGGGGTCAAGGGTTCAAACCTTGACAGTGTGTGTTATTTTCCTTTAAATTTATAGTAAGTGATGGTCATTAGTTAAGCCCCACTTTTTAAAATTAAAAAAAAAAAAATGATACCTTATCATCTTTTATAATCTAATGTTTTTCTTTGGTCTCATCAATAATATCAGTTCCTGTTTCTTATCCCAAAAATAAAAAATAAAAAAAATAAGGGGCCTATCTGAGTATAAGAGAACCCAACATATGAAGGACCTATCAATAGTGATAAACAAGAAAACCATATGCCAATAGCAACTGACAAATGAAGAACTAGCAGGAAAGCCTCACCTTACTTCGAGCCAGGCTTCCCCAAACAGTGGACAAACCAGGGTAAACTGGAGGCTGACGACCACCAAAGTCATCAAAAGCATAATCAACATAGTTAACTAGAAAATGGTTTCTTTCAGCATCATCAACAGACTCCTGCTGCACCCTACAGAAGATATTCCAATTTCCAAACAATGTCAAACAAAATCCAAAATCAACCAAAAATAACTTGAACAAACAATTTAAAATAGAAATATATCCATATAATTTGCCCTGCACCTCAAATATACATGAACCACAAGAAAACTTCTATCTGTCTCAGGCAGATCATAAGAAATTAATTTCCAATGTGTCGGCAACTATGTAAAACCATAAATTTAAATAACACACCTCGTAACGATATTAACCATGGCTCTGAAAGCTGCAACCTGAAAACAGTGGGCATAAAATTGAGATGGCAGTTTACAGCTAAACCACCAATGAAATAATTTAAAAGAAAACAGAAAGGGAAGAAAAATGCTATCTCATTACATGCTCAAACTAATCAAGACAACACAAAGCTGAGTTGTGAGGAACAATGAATTTAGTAGCATAAATTGTTAACTACAGTGCACTGGAAGAATCTTAAACATAACCTGAAGGGTTTCTCCACCATTGCCTATTAGATGGAGAAGCATATTCAAAATTGGATGAAGAAACTGAAGCAATGCAGTCGAATCAACATTCTTCAAACTGTTAATAGCCTGCAAACAAAATTAACAGCCTTATATCACTCTATAAGCCTTAAAACTGTGTTACAAAATGTGTAGATTATTCTGACCTAACTATCGCATGACTATCACACATAGAAACATATAAAATTTTGAGGATAGAATAAGAGTGAGCTAAAAGCTGCATAATTAGACGAGATTTTAGAAAGACAGAAACACGCTTCCTAGCAAGTACCACTTCATCCAAAAATATGAGATCCACATACTCAACAACTTTTATGACACTTGAATTTCATTATCAAATAATACTACTATAAGTCTGTAATTAACTACCAGATATGAACAACTTCCAACTCCAATCACCCATCCAATTAGTGGGATTAGTAGAATACTCAATGGCTGTATTGTTTAGGATCCTTTGGGGTAGATAATATTCCCCTGGAAATGACCTTGGTTCTACAGCAACCAAATCTTGACAGTTGCTTTTTACTCGATAAAATGAATGAGAATTTTTTTTATACAAGAAAAGATCGAGAAAAAAATCAAATAATAATTAGATTTAGCAAATCATGAGTCATTACCTCAAGAAGTTCAGAACCCCAAGGCGGGCTCGTCCGAAGAGTGTGCCTATCATATTCAAGGAAAAAATCTCTAATGCGTTCATTGATGGGATACAAGGACGAACAAAGTCTTAGGCGCAATCTAAAGACATTCTTTCCATCCTCCCAATAATCAAGCCTCTCCTGCAATGGAGGTTACAGGCAATAAAATCATCCACTCCAGAAAACCAAACTAAGAAAATTATACAATCATGAATTAAAAAAAAAAAAAGGTAAAAAAAGTGTCGAAATCTCAAATAATATCTGAAGCATACCCTGCCAGTATCCTGGAGATAGTGTGGAACCAGCTCTTTCATAATTGGTAAAGAAATCTCAGTTCGCAACCTAAGCAAAATCATAACCATCATAGCTTTGAGATTCACAAAACAGATGGTCAAATACACCTAGAGAGAGAGAGTATCAAGGCCATAGAATATCATACGAATAAAGTAGTATGTAAAGCCCCCCCCCCCCCACTCTGAATAATTTCAAGTAATAAATGAAGCAATATCACATAATGATAAAACTTTCACATCCATGATCCAATCTACAGGGAAGAATTCAAATGTTATTGGTTTTCCATGGATAATCATACTGGCTACGTAATTCTTCCACCTAAGTGCATTTTTCTGCCATATCGATTGAAAAATTGTATGTATAAAATGATCTATTTGGAATGAACTTCAATTCAATTTTTAAAACAATATTGAATAGACTAGAACTGATTAGATCCCATGCAATCCGCTGGTATGATCATACTCAGGTGAGTTTCCAGTATCAAACAAATTTAAACTAAAGTGGCCTCTATAAGCTATAGGCTATAGCCACCACAGAACCCCAACACCCTCTAGCTCTAGGGATCAAGTTGTATTCAAGCTATTTTGACAATTATCTTTGAGGCAGAAGCGCATGGTGTAAGTTAAATCTTAAAATACAAGAAAGCAATAACTGCATGGTAAGATAAGTTTCCTTTTCCGTTCCAGTTTCAAGAAGGAAAGGAACGGAAAATGAAGAAAAGAGACCAGCAAGGCATATACGTACTGAGCATGAGTCGATAATGGGAGAGATGCATATCCGATTACTACCTGGAAAATGCATGGAAAATTAATCATTTTAATGAAACTAAAGCACCCTCATAAAGCTAGCCATAGACAAAAAAAAATAGAGAATATTATGGAAATTCAGGAAGTATACAATGGATATTGAATCTTACAGGCTTCGGAGCTTCCAGTTTTGTTTGAAGGTCAACATGGAATAAAGTGAACAAAAGATGATGAGTTGGTGTCCAGGTAGCAGGGAGAGAAAGTTTAATCTCATCATGGTAGCTAGCCACCCTAGCCCCAACAGCAACTTGAGTGTGAGCCCACCTCTGAAGCGATGCACCATGCTCCCTTGGATACATTGCCTACTCAAATGCGTGGCACAAAGGTAAGAACTAAGGTTACAAATTTTCATAAAGCAAACTGATTTTTCTACATAATAGTGACGAAGCCATATTTACCTCCAAAGGCTGTCTACGAATATCAGTATCATCCTCTCTAAGTTCAACCCGCACAAACAAATTCCTCTTCCGACTTAAACTAACAGTCAGGGGATATACATAGAGAAAATGAAAAAGCTGCAGAAAAGGCTCGTTTCTTGTTGTAGTGCGGAAGTCAAAAGCTTGGAACTGGAAGTCAACCGATACAGTTATTTAGCAAAGTGGGAACAAACAGAAAGCATTAACAAAAAAAATATATTCAAGATTTTGAATCCTATTCATCGTAATAGAAATT
This sequence comes from Parasponia andersonii, assembly GCA_002914805.1. Lineage (NCBI taxonomy): Eukaryota > Viridiplantae > Streptophyta > Magnoliopsida > Rosales > Cannabaceae > Trema > Trema andersonii. The sequence goes on from JXTB01000029.1 coordinate 1,673,958, forward strand.
CATGCACCTAATCATATGTATGATGCATCCATTTGTGAGTGAAAAAAAATGAGAAAGAACGGATTAAAAATAAATAAATCAACCAGATAATAAATCAACAAGATAGTTGATACACATACTTTCAGGGGGCAAAAATTGTCTTCTAGCCAATGATGGTTTGAGTTCAAGAAAGAAAAGGCAGAACAAAAGTGTCGTACTTACATCATCAGCACTGAAATCTTGAGTTCTTTCAACACTTGATCCGTTTCCAGAAATTTCTTTAGCTTCAAAAGAATTCCACTTAGAGCTGCTACCATAGGCCCCATCTGAACCATTACTGGTAAGCTTTCCATATGTAGAATCAGCAACGCGATCCCCCGGATCATCAGCGGTCAGACTACCACTTTCTGAAATATTTTCCAAGTCAGCATGGTCTATCTGGTGCTTCTCAATTTCCAGTCTCAAAACACCTTTTACAGGCTTATGAATTTTGCGTTTAGGATCCTACACACCACAGGAAAACCACCCACAATAACACATGAATAAATTAATGAGAAGAATGACCTATTACATATACAAGTATTTACACAATGAAGTATATGAAACTAGAAGTCTGTTGTACCTGAAGTGAGTCCTCAGTATAGCTCTCTTTAACTTTATTTAGATTTGATATCTCCACTATAACAGAGCTTCCACTTGAATAACCCAGCTTCCCATCTAATGTGACCTTTGCACTAGGCTCAAAAACACCCTCGTGAGAACTTGATCCAGACACACTCGGAGCAAGAGGGCTGCTTGGGGAAGCAGACCCACCAGAAGCTGCAGTAATGCTGTTATCAAATAATGAAACAATAGCCCAGGCGAAGGACTCTTTGTAAGGCATTATTTGAGACCACACCTGCAATTTTTGCTTCTCTCTCTCAGTCAAGTGAACCTGTTCAGGTGAGTGAAAACATCAGTTATATCAACTAGATTTTGACCAAGTTTGAAAATGGATACTCATATCATACACGTATACACAAGCATATACAGATAAACCAGCCCAGCCACCCAAATAAGTTATGAAAGAAATGTTTTATTATATTTTTCCCTACAACAACCAGTGGGAACACTATTGTTTTATTAAAGCCCCGAAAGTTTAGGTTGTAGAACACATTGATCAACATCCTGATCTCCAGTTCTAAATCTTAACTCCTAATCCTTTGTGACAGACGGCCTACCAATATTCTTAAACAAAAGAATCTAATTAGATAATTGTCCTAAGCAGTATAGCTATTAAGGTACAGGGGCCTATTACAGAAGCACCTCCAATGCTCTTCCAATAGGGAGGGAGGGAGAGGGGGGTGTGGGCGAGGTGGGGAAGCCAATAATTGCAATGGCAATTTCAATCCCTAACAAGCATTCAAGCATCTAGATAAAAATTGCAACTACAGGGAGCAGCTTACAGTGTCAAATTCCTATCTATTGGAAAAATCCTTCAGGAGTATATATGTAAAGTGCCATGCATTGAGGTTCATAGAGATTATAATAACTTAAATCGTAACAGTGCCTGGACATTCACATACTGGCTCTTTACGGGAATATACCGAAGGAGTAACCCCGCCTTCTTCTGTGGCATGCCTCTCTAACTGGATTAGCAGACAGACTGAGGCGGAAGGAGCATCTAAATAAAAGATTCCATGAGATTCAGATGAAACATTCGCCTGGAAAGAAAAAGGGAAAAGGTAAATTCCTAGCTAATGATGTATGCAAAATGAAAAAGAAGTGCACCTGGTAGAGATATCTTAAAAATTCAGACCTTGTGGAGGGAAAAAAAATAAAGGACAAAGAACAAAAGTTGATACAGTGGCTTTAATGCCTTATAACTTACATCTTGCATTTCAGTGGGTAGCACACGGAAATTGAAATCTTCAGACAATTTTTCTCTTCTATCCCTATTGTATAAGCAAATTGTGCCGGAGAATGGCTCTGAAAGTATATATTTAGAAAGAGAGGTCAGTATTATTACACACAGCTCTGAAGTTGCAAAGAACAACATGACATCATGAATACCCTTAGCAAAAAGCAACTCATCAACAATATAGCACCAGTACAAATAGTTGCTTACCAACTAGTCCTGCTTGGAATGATAGGGATAGAACTTTCACAGAAATCTTCAATCCACTGAGACCACCCAGCCAAAAGAGTGGGAAAATGGACAAACAGATCAGTATGGGGAAAAATATATCAATAATAGGATAACCAAAATTTCTACTGAGCAAAAAAAAAATTTGGTAATTCCATACTGTGATATAGGAGTTTCTGGAATCCTTTGACCAAATATCAGTGACCTTTCATTTTCCCAGTCAAAAGCCGGTTCATAAGCTGGTAACGGGGACTGACCAAAATGCTGCAAATATTTTTTTGTTTATAAACTCATTAATCCTAGTGAGCTTGAGGAAGTAAACTAGAATGAAGTTAGATGTATGATACAAATGATCCTTTAGAAACAATATCTGACCCATTACAACCTTCAAATTATTTGATTGTGATGAGTCAGAAGTAGAAGCCTCAATAAATTGCCGTCCTGAGGTACTTGGCACATCATCATCAGTGGTATCTTCAGCCTTGGTTCGCCTTGCATTAGCGAGACGCATTTCTGTAAATGGGTTGAAGAAAATTGTAAACCAATAGGAAGTTATAAAACCAATTTTCATGTTAGAGTACTAAATGCTGCCTAATTTTATAAATTTTTTAATTCAGCAAACAAAGCTTCCAACAAAGGGAGAGAAAAACAATTCTGTAGTACCATATTCTTCCAAAAGTTATATATTACTATACTAATAAAATCATTGTTTTAACTTGCATTTGCAACAAATAACGCTTCCAAGGCATAAATTAACAAATAAACAAAACCTAGTACCACAGACAAAGCAGTTGTCTTTTGATTTCTAAAACGATGGGTTCTTTCTATTGAATAAAGTCACTAACTCTGTAAATAAATGGCGTAGAAACTAGCCACTCTACAAAACAATCACTTTTTAGTTAACCATATTGTACAATAACCACCATGCAACAGTTAAATATTATTTTACTACCAATTATAGTCTTAGTACCTTGAGTTTTTAAACGTATCAAGTATAGAACAGTGAAATCACTAAATTCCCACTTCAACAAGAAGTAAAATGTACTCGATTGTTAACGTGTATTCACAGAAAACTCAAAGAAGGGTTATTACCAGTCTCAATATCAGTATCAGGGCCTTCATAAATCTGGTTCTGGAACGACACAGGACCAACACTCTCATAATGACCGTACTTGTTCTCATCCTTAACCCAATCCGCCGTATAACACTGAACCAGCTCCTTCAGATGCGGCCACTGCTCCAAATTCTCCTCAAACTGAAAAAGACGCCAAAAACCCAGATAAGTAAATAAAAAAAAAATCACAAATTCAAACCCAAAGAATTAAATGCAAAGTCCTCCATAAACACTATCCAATACCCATTCGGAGCAAAACCCAGGCATTACCTTGTTGTGCCATTTTGTAGTAGCCGAAGCGGAATCCCGACGTGGCCGGAGGTGCAGCATTGCAGATCTAGGGTTTGGTTCTTCGTTTGACGAAGAAAACGATAGTGGGTCGTAATGGGTTTCTCCTCCAACTTTGAAATTTTCTTCCTTTGCTTTTATGGCAAAGTAAATACTAATTGAACAAAACCCATTTAGTGGGATATTTGGTAGATCTAACTAAACCCCAATTGGAAGCAAAATATAATAAAAATTTTGAAAAAATAAAAATAAAAGTCTGAACTAGAAGGGAGTAGCTTAGCTCAGCTCAGTTTGGTCTGAGCTCAAAACCAGAAGCATAGCACAGTACTTAACTGTACACAAGTCAAAATGGAGTCTTAAGGAGAGAAAAGGCGAGATGGGTTATAGCTAGTAATTGCCTTTGTGGCTTTGTAATTACAACTTAGAAGTGTCAAGTGAGTTTTTTGTTTATTTTGTTTTTCCTTTTTTAATTATGAATATTATTCGGACCCCAATGTCCAGGGTCTTAAAAAATGGAAATAAAAAGTGTTTTTATTATTTTAATTTTCAATATTTTGCTTCTAAGAAAAGTAAATTTTAGCTTTTAGTACAGTTATTTTTTTGGTTTTATATGGATACTTTATGGCTTCTGACCTAATACACCTTCCAAGTAAAGCTACAGCTCAGCAGCATGGATCTCCAACATTGTTTATACACTGTGTTATATCTTTTCTGTTTTAAGGTTTTTTTTTGCATTAGATAGAAAATATGTGTATATATGAGTTTGTTGGAAAAGAATAGCCTAAAGTAATGTTTGGGTCAAAATAGCAGATTCTTTCTATTAATAACAACTTCTGTAAATTATCTTTACATGGATATTATAATGGATTAGGAATAAAATTTAATGGCGTAGAAGTTTGAAAATATTGTAATACTAATGTTCCGAAATCAGTATTCAATTCCGTACAATGAGGATAATTAATTAGTTAATGTTTGTGTATATAGTAAGCAAGAGTATTCTTTTGTTTTCTTTGTTTTTTAGCTAATGACATATAACATTACATAGAGTTTTCCTCGCAAAAATAATTATAGTGATAATTTGTGACATGCATGTTTGTTAGACATAAGAAACGTATTTCCCTTATGAATTGGCAATTGTAAATATCATTATTTCTCTACACTTGGGTTTATGGCTGCTTCTCACCTTTAATTTTGGTTGGATGATTATTCATTGTGTTTTGGATATAATTCTGAAAAATCTTACCTTTCTCAAATATTATTTATTTGTTAAAAAAAATGCTTGGACAGTGTGAAATAATATGAAAATAAAACTAAATGAGAGGTATTAAATATATACTTGAGAACACGGGCATTATATATTTTTCCAAAAATAATGATCCTATTAGTAGCCCTCAAGCCCGTTATGCTACATGGGCCAAAGTATGCACCGGCCCGTTATCCTTCCAAAGTCACGGGCGGACAGAGTAACACTACTAGTTGGCCCCACTATCCGTTTTGCGGGTGTGTAGCTCCACAACTGATCATGATGCTTGGAGAGGGCATAACAACCCGGTTCAACCCAATCCGGGTCTCTTTGGAACGGGCGAAGAAATTTGAAAATATTGTAATATTAATATTCCGAAATCAGTATTCAATTTCCTACAATGAGGATAATTAATTAGTTAATGTTTGTGTAAATTGTCAATTTCGAATTTATATAGTAAGCAAGAGTATTCTTTTGTTTTCTTTGTTTTTTAGCTAATGACTTATAACATTATATAGAGTTTTCCTCGCAAAAATAATTATAGTGATAATTTGTGACAAGCATGTTTGTTAGACATAAGAAACGTATTTTCCTTGTGAATTGGCAATTGTAAATGTCATTATTTCTCTAAACTTGGGTTTATGGCTGCTTATCACCTTTAATTTTGGTTGGATGATTATTCGTTGTGTTTTGGATATAATTCAGAAAAATCTTGCCTTTCTCTAATATTATTTATTTGTTAAAAAAAATGCTTAGATTATGTGAAATAATATGAAAATAAAACTAAATCAGAGGTATTATATATATACTTGAGAAAATAGGTATTATATATTTTTCCAAAAATAATGATCCTATTAGTAACCCTCAAGCCCGTTATGTTACATATGCCAAAGTATGCACCGACCTGTCATCCTTCCAAGTTGCAGACGGATATAGTAACACTACTAGTGGGGCCCCATTATCCGTTTTGCGGATCATGAAACTTGGAGAGGGCACAATAATCCGGTTCAACACAACCCGACCCAACCTAATCTGGGTCTCTTTGGAATGGGCAGACCACGTGGTGGTGCCCAACTTTGATTCCGAAGACTAATTGAGCGTTTCATTAATTTAATGCCCCCGCTCGAGTTATAGGCCCACGTTACCGAGCCCGTCAAGAAAACGCGTTAGCCTAGTGTTTTATAAACAGATTTAATTGATTAACCATTGTTAATGTGGGATTCATAAACATTGGAGTGTTTCATAAAAGCGTTTATGACTAGGTGATTATTTTTCTCTTTTAAGTCGGACTTAATTAATGATTATCATTTATTATAAATTTAAAAAAATATATCACATGTATTATCAAAACTTTGAATCTATGATCCCCAAATTCAGACACATCTCTAAAATTTTAGACTAACTAAGCTAATACCAGTTAACTTCGTAAGCATAACTTTATGTAATTGTTGAACAACAAACACCCAAAAAGCTTGAAGAATCATTATAGAATATAGAGTATAAATTACCAATTATTAATGCCAAGTTTTTTTTCTTTTTTTGAAAATCTATTAATGCCGAGTTTAAATACTAATAGAGTGAGCAAACTAACAAAATATGCTGCTCAAAAAAAATAAAATAAAATAACTAACAAATAAAATGTGTATAAATAATTGGATCAAAACCAGCAACTACACATATTGTGGCGCTGAAATACATAAGAGAGTTTTTTAATAAATTTTGGTATCTATACGTGATACATTTCAAAGAACCAAAAATTTAGAAGGAACGATAATTAACTCTAGAACTTAACAGCAAACTAAGTATTGTAATTCAACTATAATCAAATATGCGTATGTATAAGTGTGTATGTATAACTTTAATCTAATAACTATGAACTTGGTGAAAGCACAAGTTGTCCTCAATTGGGAGCTTGCTTATTTTTTATCGTCTTTTTACCTATAGTTTTTGTCGACATACATGTATATCATTGTGTAAAAAATTGGGAGTACCGTTTCTTCTAAACGAGCATGTGCGACACAAAATGAGTTTAAATTATATTTTATATTTTGACAATGAACTTTTTTTCGATAATGCCTACCGATAGTAGGATGTCGTTAGTTTTTCTGTTTTTTTCTAAACGAACAAGTGTAGCACATAATGAATTTATGTTATATATTGTATTTTGATAATGAACTTTTTTCAATGATGTCTATTGATAACTGGGATTTTAATAATTAATGTTTCAATATTTTATATATTAAAAAATAATATCAAATCAAATTCTCATTTTTTTTTTGAAAAAATTTTCTTATCATTTTTTTTTTCAATCTAAACAAGAGAAAATCGAATCTCTTAGAATTTTTTTTTCTCCCTCAAAAAATCCAATCTCTAAACCGAACCTATTCAACATTTATTGATGCTTCTTGAATTCATAAATCCATGCTTTGTTTCTATAAGTTTGGCACCTTATTAAGCATATAAATTCGGCAGTAGTATTTTGTAGTCTATATATGTATATGAAATATATATAGTGTATATATATTGTTATTTTCTCTTTCCAATTTTACTTGGTGTTTGTACCTTGCCTTCATTATTCATAATGCAATTTGTACTTTGAAACATTTAGTTAGAAGTTAGGAGATAATGAATTTTTTTCTTTTCTCTTTTTTTCTTCCCTCTCTAAAAAGAAAAGCTATATAAAACCCACGTCGTTGTTATGAATACAAATAAAACAATTTACAATAGATGTCTATCGTAGTATTGTTCTTTTGTTCACCGAAGGTAAGCAACGTGCAGGGGCAGGTGAGAAAGGGCCAGTGGGGGCATATGTCTCATTGGAATTTGGGAAATTTTTTTTTTTTTTTTTCATATATTATAAGAAATTATGTTTTTACTAAATATGAGGCAAAATAATCCTATGCCCACTGAAAATTGGTTAAAATTATACTAAGGTCCTAAATTATATTGATCCAATTTTATGGATAATGACTTGTAAACTTTATATCCTTATGTGAGCATGTAACCCAGGTAGGGGTATCAAAGTATTGGGAGGTTTGAGTCAGCAGGCTTGTCTCTCGGAACTTTGTTTCTTTATACCAAAAAAAAAAATGATAATCTTTTTTTTTTTTTTAAGTTTACTATTAAGTGGTGTATTTTCAAATAAAGTTGTTATTTCTTGTTCCATTCTTTTTCCAAATGAAGTTCTTTTTTTTTTTTTTTTCAGAGGTACAAATGAAGTTCTTATTGGCAGTCGTTAATCCATTCTTTTCTAACAAACATAATTTCGTTTAAAGCAAGAGTTTAAAGTATAAAAGGATATATATTATTACAAAATGATGTTTAAGTCAATCTACACTTGGATTTGAAGACACGCAGAAATTCACACAAACACGTACATATGTTTCTCTTTAAGTTTTTCAATTCATCATATTCGTACAAATCAAAGCAGTTTAGCGATAGTCTTCTCAAGTCTCAATGTATTAGCTTTTCAATAGAGTTGTCCCAATATTTTTCTCACCAACCAAACACAAACTAGGCTAGAAAATGAGCGACCTTTTTCCTTTTTCACCTATATTGACCTTCCATAACACCTTTGCTTAGCTTCACTGTAAAAACTAGAAATTCCTCTATTGTGCTTCTCACTTTATTCATGAAGTAATGAAATTAAGCATATACAGGTAGTGAATCAGATTGAGGACCTATAAACCAAACATGCATTTTGCACACAGGATTTGTGAAAATTAAAAATAAAAATAAGGAGGAAGAAACTTATCATACCCTACTAGTGATAGACATCATCAAAAAACCCTACTATTAATAGACATCATCGAAATGACAAAATAAAGTTTTATAAATTTTAGAAAAAATGTTTTTCCTTTTAATTTTTCATAAATTTTTTCTTGTAATTTTTTTCCCTCTAAAATTTGGATTTTTTCAAATGGATCCTGACTTCTAAGGGGTTCCAAATGGAGCCTGCTTCTAATTTTGTGTGTGAAGGGTCAACAGGGAAAGAAAGTGAACAAAAAATGATGGGTTGGCATCCAGTTAGCAGGGAGAGAAAGTTCAAATCTCGTCATTGTAGCAGGCCAAAATAGCCCCCAACAGCAACTTGAGCGTGAGCCCAACTCTGAAGTGATTGCACCATGCTCCCCTGGATACATCGGCCACTCAAATGAGTTGCAAAAATGTAACAAGACGATAAACATAGTAGTGATAAAAGCGATCAAGTTGTATTTACCTCTAAAGGCCGTCCATGAATATATCAATGTCACGCTCTCTAAGTTCAACGTCCACGAAAGGATTTTTTTGTTGCAGTGGGGGAGCCGAAAGCTTGGAACTGGAAGCCAACCGATACATTAATTTAGTAATGCGATCCCCCAGATCATGATCAGTGGTCAGACTAGCACTTTCTGATATATTTTGCAAGTGCTACTCAAATTCCAGTCTCAAAACACCTTTTACAGGTTCATGAGCTAGGAATTATACATGTGAGTAGTCAGTCCACTGAAAAGTATGAAACTAAAAGAACATGAGTGGGTGCCTGGTGTAACTGAAGTGAGTCTCTAGTAGAGCTCTCTTTTAAGGGTATTTAAATTTGATATCTCCACTATAACAGAGCTTCCACTTGAACAACCCAGCTTCTCTTCCGATGTGACCTTTGCACTTGGCTTAAAAACACCCCCATGAAAACTTGATCCAGACATACACTTAAGCAAACCCGCCAGAAGTTGCAGTAATGCCGTTGGCTGATAATGAAGCAATAGCTCAGGCGAAGGACTCTTTGTAAGGCATCGTTTGAGACCTTCTCAGAACTGCAATTTTTGCTTCTCTCTCAGTCAAGTGAACCTGTTCAGGTGAGTGTAAACATCAGTTATATAACTGAGATAGAGAAAGAGAGAGAGAGAGAGAGAGAGAGGGGTCAATATTTGCTAAACCACCCAAATAAATTATGAGAGCACGTTCTTTATTTATTCCTACAATGACCAGAAACCCGAAAGCTTATGTTGTGGTACACATTGTTCTGCATCCTGATCTTCTCCCACACTTAGTTCTAAGTCATGATCTAATCTTTCGTAACAGACAACCTAGCGATGTTCCTACACATAGGAAGAGTAAAGCTCTTTTTATTTTTCTTTTTATCTTTTATTTTTTGAAAAGAAAAGTTTCATAAACATTATAGCCAAGACACTTCCTATGCTCAGACATTTATTCCTTAATGAGAGTTCAAGCTATCTCCTATCTAGATAAAGATTGCAATTTGCAACTACAGGGAGCATCGTACAACGTCAAATCCCATTTAATTGAAAAAAAAAAAAAAACTTTTAGGAGTATATAAGCTAAGTTCCATGCACTGAATAATGCTGCCCTATTCTCTACATTTTGAAAACAAGCCTAGTACCACCAACAAAACAGTTGTATTTTGATTCCAAGACAATGGATTCTTTCGTTTCGGAACCATAACTTGAAGTCATCGACTGTTTCATGTCCTAGAAATTAGCTTCTCTACATAAACAAGTATTTATATGTTAACCATATTTAACAGTAAGAAGTTAACAACAATGAAACAGTTAGTACCAATTATGGTCTTAATTGAAGAATGGGCTTTGGCCAAATGCTTGAATTTCCAAACAAATCAAGTATAGAACAGTTAAACCACTAAATTCCTACTTAAGCAACAAGTAAAAATGTACTTAATTCTTAACATGTATAAACTGAAAAAAAAGAAGGGATTTTACCAGCCTCAATTCCAGTAGCATGGCCTTCATAAATCTGGTTCTGAAACGGCACAGGACCAACATTCCCATAATGACCATACTCGTTCTCATCCTTAAGGACCATAACCCAATCAGCCTCAGTCGTATGACACTGAACCAGCTCCTTCATATGCTGTTACTGCTTCAAAATCTCCTCAAACTGAAAAAAGCCGAAAACCCAGATAAAAAATCACAAATTCCAA